>JANAVB010044819.1:2540487-2813877 GCA_029216955.1 Iris pallida
ATATATTGTGTCGAACATTTCCCACTAGAATCGGTATCCTGACCACTCCGGTCGCATGCCTCACCACCAGGGCGGATCTACATAGGTCCAACGGGGGCCACGGCCCCCTCCCCCCCCCCCCCCCCCCCCCCCCCCCCCCCCCCAATTTTTTTTTTAAATGTTGATTATTATATAGAACTTTTTACAAGGTTATAATTATACCAGTTTGACCCTCTAATGTACAAAGAATAAGGTAGCTTGAATGGTAATGCTTTGGGATTTCAATTAAGAGTTACAAGTTCAATTCTCACCTTTGACACATTAAATTTTTTACTATTTTAGAAATCTTTTATTTATAATGTTTGCTTTTTTTTTTTGTAACAATTCGAAAATATTGTCTTTATTTTTCTTTTGTTCATTCTTGTTTGAGTTTTAGTATATATTTGCTATGAAGTCCAATTAACACGACAATTTTAAAATTTTCTATATGTAGTAGCACGGCCCCTCCACAATTTTAATCCTGGCTCCGCCCCTGCTCACCACTACCACTAGGCTAGGGTGTCATTGACTCTCTCTCTCTCTCTCTCTCTCTCTCTCTCTCTCTCTATATATATATATATATATATATATATTAAAAAAATATGTATATATATATATATATACAACAATATATATATATATATATATATATATATATATATATATTATATATATATATATATATATATATTGTTGTATATATATATATATATATATATATATATATATATATAAAATATATATATATATATATATATATATATATATATATATATATATATATATATATATATATATATATAAGGGCACTTTGAGAATAAAAAAATATAAAGGGCACTTGAGAAATACTAGCAGAACTTGAGGGCCAAACATATGAACGATCTACTATATATGAAGATGGCCAAGAGTCTTGTTGGTCATCATAGTTACTAGCTACCAAACCAGAATTAAGTGAGAGCACAGAGAGATGGTTGCCATCAGTGAGGAGCTGAAAGCCAAGGCTGAGGTCTACTACGGAGACGACATATGCCAGGAGAAGGCCAGTTTCCTACTCCAGGAAGTAGGCCTCCCGTCGGGGCTCCTCCCGCTCAAGGACATTGTAGAGTGCGGCTACGTGGAGGAGACGGGCTTCGTGTGGCTCAAGCAGAAGAAGAAAATCGACCACTACTTCGGGAAGATCGGAAGGAAGGTCACCTACGCGCCGGAGATCACCGCGCACGTCGAGAGCCGTAAGATCAAGATGCTCACCGGGGTGAAGGCGAAGGAGCTCATGGTCTGGCTCACGGTGTGCGAGATCGAGGCCAGCGACCCTCCCAACGGGAGGATCAAGTTCAAGGCATCGTCGGGCCTGCACCGGAACTTCCCTACGGACGCGTTCGAGAACGAGAAAGGGAAGGAGAAGATGCAGCCACTCTCCGCCGATCAGTCCCCTGAGGTGGCTGCAGCCATGGGAGGGGGAGGGGTAGCTTGACGCCTTGTCCAGACTCTCAGACCAGACTATATATCAAAGCTCATGCAACTGTGTTAGTTACTACTAAGTACCAATAATGAAGCACTGCAGCATGAGCCATCATCTACTTAAGGAGAGCCATATCATCTTATTATATCAGTTAATTAAAGTATGAGCTGCATTTTTCATAAATGTTGCTCTTACCAGGCTGCTCATTTCCTGGGCTGTTCTTTGGAGAATATTACTTTCGAAAAGTCCAAGATGTGCTTTTGAAACAAAAGGATTTCGTCTCTAAAATGGTATTTCAACAGATGTCCAGTTAAATCATTCTTAAAAATCCAGCACAAGAAAACAAGTTTTTACCAAACAAGACTATTCAACAAGTTCTTTTGATGAGCTTTCAACAAACCGGACATAGGCAGTGTAATTTAGGTTGTATCACATGCAAAGGTTCATGACTGTCCCCCTTCGTTCTTCTTAATAGTCTTCTCAATTACATGCTTGTCTTCATTGTTACCAAATTTGTTTGTGTATTCTGGAAATAAAACGTCACGTAGAAACTAAACTTGATGATAACGGCCACTAAACTAGACGAGACCTGAACAAAAATGATAATACTTGGAAAGCATATGAACAACAAATGTTCCTATGGATACGAAACTCTATTGTTAACAACTCGGCTTCCTAGGTATCACAATAATATCAACTTATGTGAATACTTTCTGTGTTGATAGTGGCATGATTCATCAAACCATTTGTGTCCATATCTATCAGCAAAATGGTATAGTCGAACGCAAACATCGACAAATTTTAGACGTGACAAGATTAGGTCTCCTTCAATATTTTCTTGAAATCAAGATTGCTCGATCTAAGAAGGTTGTGTATGTGTCACAGCACAAATATGTTCTAGGCTTGCTCTCAGAGACTGGGATGTTGGAGTGTTGGCCAATTGAGACTCATATGGATTATAATGACAAGCTTGATGCTGACATGGGAAGAGTTATTTGAGATGTTGGACATTATAAATGGCTGGTTGGAAAGCATATATATTTTATTGTTACATGACCAGACGTCACCTATATAGTTGGAATAGTTAGTCAGTTTATGCATGCCCCTCGACAACCACATTGGGAGGCTATCTCTCGTATTCTATAATACTTGAAGGGTACACCTGGAAAGGCTTTGTTGTACAAACATTTCCAGTTGCTTACGGTGACGGTGTTCAGTGGTGCTGATTGGACAGACAGTCGCAGTAATAGAATGTCTACTTCTGGCTATTGTACATTTATGGGTAGAAATCTTGTAATGTGGCGTAGTAAGAAGCATAATAGTGTGGCTCGTTCTAGTGCAGAGCCCAAGTACCATGCGATGACTCATACAACTTATGAGATAATGTGGGTGCAGTCTCTTCTTCATAAAATAGAGATTATGGTTCCGATCTCTATGGAGGTGTATTATGACAATCAATCGACAATTTACATCGCAAGTAATCAAGTGTTTCATGAGCGCACTAAACATATCGAGATGGATTATCCTTTTGTTCGTGATTTGTTGCTGAAAAAATAGATTTTCACTCCATACGTTCGGTCTGAGGATCAATTAGGTGATATCCTCACCAAACCACTTGCTCGTGGTCAATTTTTCTTATTTATATAGTAAGCTGGGCATGTCTAATCTATATGCTCTAGCTTGAGGGAAGGTGTTAGTTATTATTGTTATTTATCTTATGTAGGTACAATAAAATAATTGTGGATGTATTTGTTATCATGCATATTAATATAAATCATGAGGTGCAACCTAGGGATTAAGTCATTGCACTCTTTTTTTTTCATACTCTCTTCTCCTCCTTTTACCTTTCCTTCTCTACAAACTTCACTAAAACAATGTAGGCTTGATTATTAAAGTTTTGAGTTAATTTTAAGGAGTTTTTGGCTGATTTTGGCAAATATTTGGTTGATTAGAGGTGATTTGGATAGTTTTGAAATAATTCAAGTTGCGTTACAAGCGAAGGCATGTTTTGAAATGATTTTTGGACATATAGGATGTTTGAAATAGTCTAGGACAATTTTTGAAATCACTTGTTTGATAACAAATCATCTTTAAAAAGGTAAACAATTGTTTTTTGATTGGAAATACAAAATGGCAGAGATCTCCATTCGAGATAGAAATATTAGTAACAAAAGTTTCTATAAGTAATTTATGAGAGTGGAAATGGGGGTTTGAAGGGACTTCATTATTTTCTTACCCTTCAAATGGGTGTCTACAGTTGCCCCTCTTCAGCAAAGGTTGTGGGCAATTGAGGGCTAAAAAATATAGGCATCCCGTATTGATTTCATAGTCTTAGATTAAAGAATAATCTTACAAGAAACTTCTGGTTTTAAAGCTTAATATGACCCTAGCACATATATGTATTTACTATTTAGGGTATTCGTGTTATCAGTTTTCTTGAAGACTCATCTTATATCGAGTCTATGAGGACAAAAAAATTTTTTTAAGAAAGATGAGTTGAAGAGCCTAGACATCTCATATTAACTGAAGTTTTGAATTGTAAGAACAAACTTACAGGGAACTTGTTCTGATTTTAACTTAACAGGTGCGTTACACATCTATGTATTTACGGTATTCTTTTTGCATCTAGTGGTCTACATTGCATTGCACATGACCAAACTAACTAAGACGATTTTTTCATCTTATCCTCGATTGGTGTCCCTCAAACTTTCCAAAAAAAGACTCGTTTATTATCCTATCTTTAAATGTATTTGGACTCATCAATCTTAGCATTCTCATTTCAGATACCCTTATTTTATTAACATATTTTTAATTTGTCAACACTCCAATCCATAAAGCATAATCGTTCTTATAGTTATCCTATAAAAGTTTCCTTCAACTATGGTATCTTGCAATCACAAAGCAATTCATATGTATTGTTTCATTAAAACCACCATTATTTTATGAAAAACATCCTTCTCAATCTCTCCATATGATGAATGATAGATTCTAAAAATCGAAAATTGTCCTCTTAGGTATCTATGTTCCATCAAGATGTACTCCTTCCTGATTCTCTTTGACCTTTAGTTGAAGTTACATTTCATATACTTGTTTTCATCCTACTTATTTTAAAATCAGGGACACGAGGTTTCTCTCCACACTTTTAGTTTAGAGTCTAACCCTTTGAAAGGAGCCATAGAAGAATAACTTGATATCATGGAAATAAAGGAAGAGCATATCAGTGTTCTAAAAATCGGTTCTAGGTGGCACCTAAGCGCTAGATGTCCGCCCAGTGCCCACTTAGGCACCCGCCTATTACCCGTCGACGCCCGACTATGCAGCTTTTTGGGTTTTATGGGCAATTGCTACTATTTCCACTAGGATTTTTTTATTTCTTTTGGGTCTGCCTAGAACTAGACGGGCTAGGAGCTAGGCGTCCGGTGCCCGCCTGACTAGCAATAGCGACTTTTAGAACCTTGGAGCATATAGAGGGTTGTTAGTCGATGTAAGATACCACTAACGATTAAGCCATCGATAGGTAGTTATGAAATATTTGTCTAGTACAGAAGAACAGCAGTACTACTATTATGGTGACTTGAACATTCTATAGTTTAACACTCTGAGACATTCTATAACTTGTTTCAATTGTTATCTTTAATCATTAAGTTTTTTTATTGTAAGAGTGTTTTTTCTTCATATGTTTGTAAATATATTTTTATATAATTTTCATGTTTATATATTTGCATAGATACTTATTGAAATGTGTTGAGCTTTAATTGAAGTTTACTTCATGGTTCGCAGTATTTGCAAATACCGAAACTACAAAAAAAAAAAAACCAAATGGCTGATTAACATGGGCCGGATACTGCTTCAGATTCCATGACCAATACTTTGAACCATGGTTTACTTCTCCCATCTTTAAGCATGGAACAGCAATTAAAACAAGGCACTGCGTTTCTCGTTTTTCTAATAAATTTGACTAGTTTGTGACAAAGGCAATGATGATACGAATCATATTATACATTTATTGCTTGAAGATTGTTTTTGTTACATGAAACAATTATTATATGTGTTGGGAACGAAGCGCGGAAACCGTTCCTCCAAACCAGAAAGTCCTGCGAGAGAACCGAGCAAAAGCACACAAACCAAAAACGTCAAACACAATCGCAGACACAAAGATTTTTGACGTGGAAAACCCTTGCGGAAAAAAACCACGGGACGATCGGAGTCCAACCCAGAAGAACCTCCACTAATGGAATAAAGAGAATACACCCTCTACAAGCTCCTCCCGATCCAACACGGATCACCACAACTCACTTGGAAGAAGAAATTTTTTGATTGCGGACTACAAAGAACAAGAGATGCCGAAAAACTATACGAAGCAACCTCTCCTTCACAATAGTCTTTAATCCTCTCTCTCTCTCTCAAAAATTGTAAAGCACTCTTTGTTTTGAGAAGATTTTACAACTAGCATGCATCACCCTTTTATAAGCCCTTGGTAACCCATACATGGAAGGCCAATATATATGGAAACTTCCAATATAAATCAATCATATATTTAATGGAAATCCAATCATAATTAGCTTATCATAATTGAAAATCCAATAATATGGAAAGCTACTATATGAAGGGTTCAATCATAAATATATAATCAAAGTAAATATGGAAATTCAATCATATATTTCCTTACCATATATGTACCAAAATAAAATCCATGCACTCCCCAAGCTTCTCCGACACACGGATGGCGCTCGTCGCTCTCCGGGGTATTCTTCACATAGGTGGGAACCCCACCCACTCCAACAAATCTCTCCCTTCAAAACTATGTGGAGGAGGTCGTCATCCCGACGATCTGCCTGCAGTACTCAAACTTCCCCCTCGGAAGAACCTTCGTGAGCATGTCCGCTCCATTGTCATCAGTATGAACCTTCTCAAGCGCCGCATCCTTCTTCTCAACCACATCCCGTATCCAATGATACCGAGTCTCGATGTGCTTGGACCGACTATGAAATGTCTGGTTCTTCACAAGGTGAATAGCACTCTGATTGTCGCAAAGCAAAGTATACTGCTCTTGCTTCAGCCCTATTTCCTGCAGCAGCTTCTTCATCTACAGCAACTCCTTGCAAGCCTCCGTCGCCGCAATGTACTCTGCCTCTGTTGTCGACAAGGCAACACACTTCTGCAACCGCGACTGCCACGATACCGCTCCTCCAGCAAACATCATCACATAGCCCGAAGTCGATCGTCTCGTGTCTACATCTCCAGCCATATCAGCGTCAGTACACCCAACCACCTTCGGCTCGTTACCACCAAAAGAAAGTCTCCAATCGGCAGTGCCCTGAAGGTATAGTAGAATCCACTTGACCGCACTCCAATGTACCCTTCCAGGATTTGAAAGGTACCTGCTAACTGTGCCAACTGCATGAGCGATGTCTGGCCTCGTACACACCATAGCATATATAAGACTTCCCACAGCTGAAGCATATGGAACCCGCTCTATATCTTCCTTTTCGTCCTCGGTAGATGGACACTGCTCCTCAGTGAACTTAAAGTGAGCCGCAAGGGGGCAACTCACTTTCTTCGACTCGTCCATACCGAAACGCTGAAGTACCAGGTGAATGTACTTCTTTTGGGACAAATGTAGCAGCTTGGACTCTCTCTCTCGGCTGATCTTCATCCCAAGAATAGTCTTTGCTGTGCCCAAATCCTTCATAGAGAAGGTCGCGCCCAGTTGGCGCTTCAACTCCACTATCCTAGTGGCATTCTGACCCACTAACAGCATATCATCTACATAGAACAATAAAATGATGAAATCATCCTCGGCAATTACCTCACAAATACGCAATGGTCCGACGTCGTCCGTGCGTAGCCATGCTCCCCCATAAACGACTCGAACTTCCTGTACCATTGCCTCGGAGCCTGCTTCAGACCATACAAGCTCTTCCTCAACCGGCAGACCAAATGTGACTTGTCCTTCTCACAGAATCCCTCTGGCTGCTCCATGTATAACTCCTCTTCAAGATCACCGTGGAAGAATGTCGTCTTTACGTCTATCTGCTCGACCTCCAAGTCGAAACTGGCTGCCAATGCTAGCACCACCCGAATAGACGACTGTTTGACGACTGGCAAAAAGATCTCATCATAATCCACGCCTTTCCGCTGACCGTAGCCTTTAACTACCAGCCTCGCTTTGTATCGAGGGCGAGTAGCATCATCCGTCTGCTTCACTCTAAACATCCATCGATTCTTTAAAGCCTTTTTGCCCTTTGGTAACCGCACCAGCTCATAAGTGGAATTGGCATATAAGGAACTCATCTCCTCCTGCATAGCCTCCATCCACTCCTGCCTGTGTTCGTCTTCCATAGCCTCTGCAAAACTTTCGGGCTCTCTTCCGTCAGTCAATAGCACATACTCATCCGGTGAGTATCTCGTAGATGGTCGACGCTCTCTGTCGCTCCTTCTCAGTGGAGCCACTAGTGCTGGCTGTATACCAATAGCCTCCTCCTCTTCAGGAACCGCCTCCCCGGCATGCTCATCCTCCTGAGGGACATCCTGACCACCATTAGCAGGTTGATGATCAAGGTTGGGAGCAACTCCATGTACTGGCTCCCCCATAATTGGATCCTCTGCGATGTCCTCTGAAAACTGCTCGAAGCGAAATGACTCTAACTCAGACAATTCCTCAGCCTCAGAAGGCGTCTCGAAATCCTGAGTGTTGGTCATGGTCTGATCTTCGACGAATACTACGTCCCTGCTTCTGTAGAACTTTCTTCCCACCGGATCGTAGAGTCTATAGCCAAACTCATCCCGACCGTAGCCGACAAAGACGCATCGCTTCGTCTTCGGCTCAAGTTTGGTCCTCTCGTCCTTCGGTACATGCACGAAGGCCTTACAACCAAACACTCGCAGGTGATTGTATGACGGCTCTTTGTCGTACCATACTTTGTCAGGCACATCACCCTGCAAAGGAGCACTAGGAGATAAATTAATAACATAAGCAGCTGTGAGAAGAGCCTCACCCCAATAACTGTCCGGCAAGTTTGCTTCTGACAGCAAACACCGCACCCTCTCCATCAGTGTCATGTTCATGCGCTCCGCTACACTATTGAGTTGAGGTGTCTTGGGTGGAGTCTTCTGGTATCGTATCCCCTGCTCTCTGCAATAAGCATCAAAGGGACCAATGTATTCGCCGCCGTTGTCGGACCGAACACACAATAACTTCTTGTCCGTCTCTCTTTCAACAGAGGCCTGAAACTCTTTGAAAGTAGGCAACACCTGATCCTTGGTCTTTAAGGCATAGACCCAAACCTTCCTGGAACAGTCATCAATAAAAGTTACAAAGTAAGAAGCACCACCAATAGATTTTACCTTCATAGGACCGTAGACATACGAGTGAATCAACTCGAGCAACGCCGGCTTCGTTGAACTTGGGTGACTTTGGAAAGACACCCTATTTTGCTTTCCAGCTAAGCAGTGCGTGCACTTCGCCAACTTTGTAGACTTGAGCCCTGGAATCACCTTCCTGTTCACCAAGTAGCTCATCCCCTTCTCGCTGATATGGCCGAGCCGCCTGTGCCACAACTCGGTAGACGCATCACTGACTGCGTTCACCTCCTGTGCCCCCTGTGCGCTCCCCTCCATATAGTAGAGACCGAACTTCTTGCTTCCTCTGGCAATCACCATCGAACCTCTGGAAAGCTTCCACTGACTATTTTCGAAGAGACTGAAGAATCCCTCATCATCCAACCTTCCAACCGACACCAGGTTGAAACGGATATCAGGGACATGACGAACATCTTTGAGAACAAGAACTGCACCCGTCTTCGTCCTCAAATGCACATCTCCAACGGCAACCGCCTTTGACACATCTCCATTGCCCATCTTCAACACTCCACAGTCGCCTGTCGTGTAAGTGGCAAATAGTGCCCTGTTGTGAGATACATGCGCTGAAGCCCCTGAGTCCACCAGCCAAGAATTGTCATCGCAGGCGAGGTTTGTGATAACCTCATCACCTACGACGATCACATCGCCTCCATGTATCGAAGCCGCCGCTGTAGTGTTCTCATCTTGCTTTCCCTTGTCGCCCTTCTTCTCTCTCTTCCAAGCGAAATAGTTCTGCTTGATGCGGCCCTTCTTGCCACAATGGTAACACTCCGAGTCCTCGTACCGACCCTTGGACTTCCCCCTGCTCTTGTCTCTGCCACCACCTGGACCCCTGCTTTTGTCCCTTCCGCGGCTCTCCGAAACTAGTGCCTCTGAGTGATGGGATATGGATGAAGTGCCCTGAGAACGTCTCCGCATCTCTTCATTCAGTACCCTGCTCTTGGCAAACTCCAGACTGACCACGCCTTCCGGAGCAGAAGCGATCATAGATACTCGTACGGTCTCCCACGAGTCTGAAAATGTACATAGCAACCAAAGTCCTTGAACCTCGTCGTCGAACTTGACTCCCATCGAGGATAGCTGGTCCACCACGCCCTGAAACTCACTCAAGTGATCCGTAATGGATGCACCATCTTTGTACCGCAGACCCATCATCGTCCGGATCAGGAACAATTTGTTTACCCCGGTCTTTTTCGCGTACAAAGATTCCAGCTTCTCCCACAACGTCTTCGCATGCTCAATATTAGCAACGTGGTTGTACACGTTCTCGTCAACGAACTGCCGCATGTACCCACACACCTGTATATGCTCGAAGTTCCAGTCCTCATCGGATTTGTCACTGGGCTTCTCGGATGCAAATACTGGAAGATGCAGCTTCTTGACGAACAACAAATCCTTCATCTTGCTCCGCCAATAATGGTAGTTGGTACCGTTCAGGTTCACCATGCACACCGGCTTCGCGTCCATCTCTGCTTCCTGGTTTGACTGTCAACTCCTGACACTTCTTTGAACCCAAAGCTCTGATACCACTCTGCTGGGAACGAAGCGCGGAAACCGTTCCCCCAAACCAGAAAGTCCTGCGAGAGAACCGAGCAAAAGCACACAAACCAAAAACGCCAAACACAATCGCAGACACAAAGATTTTTGACGTGGAAAATCCTTGCGGGAAAAACCACGGGACGATCGAAGTCCAACCCTGAAGAACCTCCACTAATGGAATAAAGAGAATACACCCTCTACAAGCTCCTCCCGATCTAACATGGATCACCACAACTCACTTGAAAGAAGAAAATTTTTGATTGCGAACTCTGAAGAACAAGAGATGCCGAAAAATTATTCGAAGCAACCTCTCCTTCACAATAGTCCTTAATCCTCTCTCTCTCTCTCTCAAAAATTGTAAAGCACTCTTTGTTTTGAGATGATTTTACAACTAGCATGCATCACCCTTTTATAAGTCCTTGGTAACCCATACATGGAAGGCTAATATATATGGAAACTTCCAATATAAATCAATTATATATTTAATGAAAATCCAATCATAATTAGCTTACCATAATTGGAAACCCAATAATATGGAAAGCTACTATATGAAGGGTCCAATCATAAATATATAATCAAAGTAAATATGAAATCCAATCATATATTTCCTTACCATATATGTACCAAAATAAAATCCATGCACTCCCCAAGCTTCTCCGACACACGGATGGCGCTCGTCACTCTCCGGGGTATTCTCCAGATAGGTGGGAACCCCACCCACTCCAACAATATGCTCTCTACAAAATACATACTTGATAAAACAGCTGTTATTGTGCTATTGGCTTTTGCAAAAAAAAAAAAAATATATATATATATATATATATATATATATATATATATATATATATATATATATATATATATATATATTGGAGTGTGCCTTGCTTAATGAGGTGCTCGTCTTGTTTGCACTCAGTATATCTTGTGCGCATCAAAATGAAAACTGAAATGGCAACCACTACATAGTCAACTAAGCATTATGGCAACCAACAATAGACTTTCGTAAAGTTTTAGAATCCAAACTATGATTGTAGGCAAGTTGAAAGAATATGTTTGGGTTCGTAAACCGCAATGTATGAATTTGACGACATCCAATTTGATCACAACACCCTCCTCTTAACTCGTGGTTTGCAGCCATGACCGACTAAGTAAAAACAATGTAACCCTAAGAGCATCTCCAACGCTATTGTGAGTTTGGAAAAGATGGTTGCCACATAGGAATGACAACCATTTTTTCCAAAAGTACTTCTCCAATGCAAATATGAAATTAAGTGTGGAGTTGACATGGCAATGACATGGCAAAGACAATGTGAAGTTGGTTGTCTAGATCTAGACAATGCACTTCACAATGTCTTTATGTCCACATCATCATTTGTGAATAAAAATATTTATAAAAAGAAGTAGAAGAGTAAAAGTTGTCTTGGAAGTTGTAAAAAATTACTTTGTATTGTCTTCTCAATACTTTTGCATTGGAGATGGCTTTTTAAACTCATTGTCATTTGTGAATATAATCTTGCCACCTATACAAGACATTGTCTTGTGCCTCATGCCACATAGGATTCACAACACAAAACAAGACAATAGGGTTGGAGATGCTCTAAACTACCAAATCAGAATGGAAGAAAGTAAATGCAAAATGTTCAGAATGCGAAAACCCAAAATTACCTTTCCCTCGGCCGGGACCCACTCCCCGTCGACCCAATCGAGCTTTGCCCGCACCTCCGCCGACCCGAACTCCCACTCCTCCCTCTTCTCCGGGAAGCACACGTCGTACCTCCACTCCTCGGACGCCGCATGGACCTTGAAGACCACGCCCGCCCTCCACCAGCCGTCGGAGAAGACCTCGACGATCTGGTACCGACGAAACTGGGCACCGGCGCCGGCGCCGGCGCCGGCGGGGGAGGGGGAGGGGCGGGGACGGACTCGGCCGGCCGGGAAGGTCTCGTTGAAAGTGCCGTTGTCGTAGGCGACGACGTAGCGGCGGGAGAGGAGGAAGGCACGGACGACGCGGGCCTCGATCCAGGCGGCTCCGTCGGCGCTGCGGACCTCCACGGGCTCCCCCGCCGGGAAGGTCATCGCCATGAGGGTTACTGTTTCGTCTCCTCCTTCTAATTCTAATTCTAATTCTGGGGAGGATTAGGGTTAGGGTGAGGGTTACGATTTTGCAGTAGGGAGGAGAGTGATAATATGATGAACTGCAGCTGTATTTAGGATTTAATTCGGTTATTTCTATGGGCACTACCAAAATTGCTAGGGGCATCAATTGCTAGGGGGCAGCCCATGAATGTGGAGAAATTGCTAGGGGGCACCCAAAAATTGCTAGGGGCAGCCCAACCCCCCCAAACCCAAAAATTTTATTTTATTTTCATTATTGACTCTCTCTCCTCAAGAAGAAAAGAAAGAAAGCTCTCTCCCTCTCCCTCTCCATCTCCTAAACCCTAATTTCTTCTTCTCCATCACTCCATTCTCAATCCCTCCACGAAGATTCTCGAAGAGATGATACGCAAGTCAAAGCAACCGGAATCCAGGTACGTTCTTCCCTATTTTCTTCAAAATTTTTTACATTATATTCGAAACCCTAGAATTGGTTTAATTCTTGAAAAAGTTTTTGTAAAATAGGTTTATAATATCTTGCACGTTCTCCTCTTATTTTCGAACACATGAAATCCGAAATTTATGTTGAAACCCTAACCCTAGAACACGACAAAATAAGATTTCGTTATTGGAGTTCGGGTTCACGACAGTAGGACTGCCAGGAATGTGGCATTCCTAATGAAAATTAGGACTGCCACAGTCCTGGCAGTCCTATTCTGAAAGAGGACTGCCAGGAATGTGGCAGTCCTAATTTTAGGACTGCCACATTCCTGGCAGTCCTACTTGTTATGACATAGGAGTTGGGTAAGTGCATGTTGTTTCTATTACTTAATAAGTGTATGTTGTCATGCAGTCCACCGAACAAAAGAATACGGCCCACCGCGTCAAAGCGGAAGGAATGTGCGGAGCGTCCTCGCGAGCGTACGATAACAATTACCGAACCGGCGCCCGAAGCTCGATCTCGGACATCGCCGCCGGCACGTCAAGCTCGGTCGAAGCAACGAGCTCCTACTCCTACGCCTCCTTCCGACGACGACGACGACGACCTGCCAATTGCCCAACTCCTATCACGACAAGAGGGTTTTACGCCATTTGAGGAGGGCGGTCCTTCTGAGGAGGCCGGTCCTTCTGAGCCGCCTGTCCGTCCGCCCGGTTGCTCAATGTTGGTTTCTTTTGAGAACCACATTGCGTACGAAATATGGAAGAACCCGGTATGTACATGACGTTTGTAAACGGTAGTATACTTTTCAAATATGTATTTCATAATTGATATGTGTTTTGTTGTATACAGAGGACATATCGTATCCTTAGGGCTGTGAGTCACGGGAAGAAAATCGTGTCCTGGCAGTTTACAAGCTTATCCGAGGCCGTCCGGAGCAAAATCATACCGAGCGGCTTGCACAATTTGGCGCAAAATGCCTACCGAACAATGGATAGTGTCCTAATATCCGCCTTCGTGGAGAGATGGCACCCGGAGACGAACACATTTCATCTCCCAGTAGGGGAGATGACCATTACACTCGACGACGTCTACCAGATATTGGAGCTGCCAGTGACCGGGCGTGTAATGACCAAAGAACATTACACGAATGAGAAATCCGTGAAATGGTACGAGAAGATCGTCAAGTTCGTCTCAGATCACCTTGGAGTTACGGCTACGAGTTTTACAACTCTACCAGGCTTCAAGAAGTCGTACGGAATTCCTCTATCATTTTTGGTGGACCAGTTCATGAATATGGAGGTGGATGACGATGACGAAGAGACGGTCGACGCGGTGGCTCGTGCGTATATGTTGTTCGTCCTGGGAACGGTCGGCATTCCGGACAAGTCCGGTACGTCGATACATGCTCGGTACATGCTAAACTTATCTGAAGTGGATGACTTCATGGAGATATCCTGGGGAAGCGGTATCCTGGCCAACCTTTACCGCGAGCTCGGCATCGCATCCCGTGTCGGGACTAAGACTATGGCCGGCTGTCAGACTCTGCTACATGTAAGAAAACTTCTAACAATTTAATCTTGTATACTTAAATTTGTTGTTTTAATTTTTACTATTTGTTGTTTGAATAGGCATGGATATACGAGCACTTTCCGATGCTTAGACGGGCTGACGAAAATCCAGCGTATCTTGAACACTTTCCCCGAGTGTGTCGATGGAGGCCATCCCAGCTGGAAACAAAAAATTGGCAAACACTGGCTTCCATTCGTGAAGTATTAGACAGTTTGGTGCCAGAAGATGTACTATTATTTGACTAACTTTTTCATGTTAATTTTGTATTGTTGTTAACTTTATTCCTACAGATTTTTTGGAATCCATAGCGGAATTTACGTGAGTTGAATCGTGAGGTCCAACCGGTTTCTTTATTTTATGGCATGATCACATGCTATGAAATCACGGAGCCGTACATGCCCGACAGAGTACTTCGTCAGTTCGACTTCGTGCAAACTGTGCCGAAGCGCACATTACGGCTGTTGGAGCCTCCGCGCGGAACCCAACCTTTAAGTTACAAACCGGCGGAATTCGACTGGGTGACCGACTTTTACTCGGAGTGGCAACGACATGTACTTCGGGAATCTGAGAGATGACCGGTCACCGAGATGGCCGACTGCAGCGAGGACTACATGCAGTACTTCCTGGGGGTCGGACATCCTAAGTTGTCGAACCCTACCAACCCGGGTCTCGTGGCCGTCGGAGCAGTTGGAGCTCTTCATTCCAAGAATGCCTTGTATGCTGGGTTGGTGAGAATAGTGAGTTCCGTATTTGTAATAAGACTGAGAATTTCATGTTTGTAGACTTAATTCATTTATACTTTCATTTTTAGTCTCAAAGGGTCAAGGAGTTGGCGCAGACACTCCGGAGAGGTTGCCAAAGTGATGAGTGTGTCGCCGTCGCCAACGAGCTTGAGCGCATCGACGACGTGGTCGACTTCCCCTTCATGAACAATAGGGAGTCTCGTTCCAAGGCCCGGCATGATATGTAGATGGATTTCGATATTTTTCATGATTCAAACTTTAGTTGGCTGTGGATTAGTAACGTACATTTGATGAATTATTGTGGATATTTTGCTTTTTTGAAACTTAATTTGGATGTGGAATGTTTGGGACTAAGTAGTTGTGATGAATTATTGTAGTTGTGATGATTTCAACTCTGTGTGACAATTTGAACTCTGTGGCAATTTGACTCTGTGGTTGTGATGATTTGAACTATGTGGCAATTTGACTCTGTGGTAATTTGACAATTTGACTCTGTGTGGCAATTTGAACTCCTATCTATGAATCTCTGTGTGAATTTGATTCACACATAAATTTACACAGAGTTTCAGTATCAGGACTGCCACACCCTTGGCAGTCCTACTTCAGTGTAGGACTGCCAAGGGTGTGGCAGTCCTATCTATGAATCTCTGTGTGAATTTGATTCACACAGAAATTTATCACAGAGATTTTTAGATAGGACTGCCACACCCTTGGCAGTCCTACACTGAAGTAGGACTGCCAGGGTGCAGGCAGTCCTATTCAAAACTTGCTGTGACAGCAAGTTTTGGGTAGGACTGCCAGCACCCTGGCAGTCCTACTTCAGTGTAGGACTGCCAAGGGTGTGGCAGTCCTATCTATGAATCTCTGTGTGAATTTGATTCACACAGAAATTCATCACAGAGATTTTTAGATAGGACTGCCACACCCTTGGCAGTCCTACACTGAAGTAGGACTGCCAGGGTGCTGGCAGTCCTAGTCAAAACTTGTTGTGACAGCAAGTTTTGTGTAGGACTGCCAGAACCCTGGCAGTCCTACTTCAGTGTAGGACTGCCAAGGGTGTGGCAGTCCTATCTATGAATCTCTGTGTGAATTTGATTCACACAGAAATTCATCACAGAGATTTTTAGATAGGACTGCCACACCCTTGGCAGTCCTACACCTACACTGAAGTAGGACTGCCAGGGTGC
This sequence comes from Iris pallida, assembly GCA_029216955.1. Classification (NCBI taxonomy): domain Eukaryota; kingdom Viridiplantae; phylum Streptophyta; class Magnoliopsida; order Asparagales; family Iridaceae; genus Iris; species Iris pallida. The sequence goes on from JANAVB010044819.1 coordinate 2,556,901, forward strand.
TGGCAGTCCTAGTCAAAACTTGCTGTGACAGCAAGTTTTGTGTAGGACTGCCAGAACCTTCAGTGTAGGACTGCTAAGGGTGTGGCAGTCCTATCTATGAATCTCTGTGTGAATTTGATTCACACAGAAATTCATCACAGAGATTTTTAGATAGGACTGCCACACCCTTGGCAGTCCTACACTGAAGTAGGACTGCCAGGGTGCTGGCAGTCCTAGTCAAAACTTGCTGTGACAGCAAGTTTTGTGTAGGACTGCCAGTACCCTGGCAGTCCTACTTCAGTGTAGGACTGCCAAGGCTGTGGCAGTCCTGATACTGAAACCCTGTGTGAATTTGATTCACACATAAATTACACACAGAGATTCATAGATAGGACTGTAACACATAAATTACACATATAAGACACAGGTAGGTACATATAACACATGTAGACACAGGTAAACACATATAACACAGGCAGACACATATAACACAGGTAGGCACATATAACACAGGTAGGCAAAATCAAACACATATAACTCAAAATTTACTCTATATATATTACTGGACTTCATATTTCACTGTATACAAAAGTGGTCCTCCATATACAAAATGTTAGACTGTAAATATATCTATACTTAGTCGATTTCGACATCGTAGTGGTCAGCAGGTAAGTCTCTTGGCTCCTCAATCTTCAACAATCTCTTACAATGGTTGATCTGCTCAACGAAAGGTGTGGTCCAAGCGATGGCTTCGACCGGTGCTCTTTTGTACCAAACTGTTGAAGGTGGAGGAATCGGAGAATGAGCGATCATCTTTAGTACAACAAAGTGATCCCCGATCAGACCTATAGTACATAGGTTAGACACTCGGTGGTCCGTCGGAGGAGCGCACATCGAAAAGAATGTATTGTTAATATCCGGCGAGATAATTACAACAGGTATCATGTACCTATTAGCAAATAAATAGCCGGCAGACGGGACTGACATGTAGTGGTCTGTCCCGGTAACACTGTCGGTGCAAGGGATACTTAACAACAAACTTGCAACCGCTTCTTCGCTTAGGATGCGGGAGTAGAATGGAAGACGAGTCTCTAACTCCTCGTACATCTCCTGCCTCACCCGTCTCCATCCGTCTTTGTCATCATAACCAAGATGCATTGCAAGGGCATGAAATCCGCAATGGCCATCACCGGGGACATCCACAATAGACCAAATGTAACTTCGAAGCGCAGGTTGAAATTTGTCAATATACAAACTCGTTGTTTGGCTTGCAACTGTATCTTTTCTTGGGAGATCCATTTTCTCCATTTTTCGGCAAACGACAAGCTTGCCCTTCCGTACAGGCGAAGGTTGCTGTAAGCTTCGTTCAACATGCTCAAAGTGCGATGGATCTCTCCTAGTTGACTCCAGCCTTCTCTTCTGAGAACTAGTCAATCTTGTGTGAGGCCTGCCTTTAGGATTGGAAACAACGGTCGGCTCATGCATTGTAGTAGTGACCGGACATGCAATTTCTTACATTTTAAGCTCAATGGACTGCCGCTCCGCTGCTACTGAGGCTAACCACCTTGCATGGAGAAGTTTCAGTTGTGGCAAAGAGAAAAAATCATCGTCCGTCTTCACCACAGGCATCATAGACAACTGCCTCCAACGTTGATCGACTGCTTCAATTGGAATAGGATTGGATTCACGACGATATTCATTAATCTGATGTGCACAAGGGAGGCCCAGTGTATGTCGATGTACACACCCGCAAACCTCGGGATCAAGTCCGACAAACTTTGATCTTTCAATCTCATCAACTATTAAGGCCAACGCCTTGTGAGATACCACGCGCATTAAAGCATCTAAGAGTACTTCCTTTCTATGCTCATGCTTGACTATATTCAAACTCATCTCAAATGATGCCTTAATTTCATTCACCGTCCGGTCTACTGATAAATGTATAGCTTGCAAAACAGAGACGAAGTTGCCGAGAGATGATTTTAGGTTCCTCTTCAATAAAGAGTGTGCTCCTTCGACACGGTTGGTAGTTGTCGTGCCGTAATGCTTCACCACATTCGACCATGCTAAGACGAATTGTTCTTTGTGCGGTTCAAGCCATGTATCTTTGATGTAAGAAATACATGCTGGCTCCCTCGCCTCCCACTTTTGCTTGAACAAGTACCATGCGGCATCGTAACTGGCAATCGTAGATGCTCGCCACACACAATTCCAATCATTGTAAAATTCGTCAAAAATCTGCATGTCGATTTTACCATCCTCTTTTCGAAACTTCAACTTACATTGGGCTTGAATATTACGATTGACATGCCAAGTGCATAGCAATGTATCCGCTTGAGGAAAAATAATGCGAATAGCATTAATGAGGGCGTACTCTCTGTCGGTAACAAATACTGACGGCTCTGTATGACCAGTGTAAAGTGTTTTCAGTTTCTCCAACGCCCATGTGTAGTCTTCAAGCTTCTCACTCTTCATGAAGCAAAATGCCACTGGAAATATTTTCCAAGTAGAGGTAAACCCGACAACATGAAAGAGAGGTATCTTGAACTTATTTGTCTTGTACGTGCAATCAAGGACTAACACGTCGGCAAAGGACCTGGCCAAATTTGTGCAATCAGGATGAGCCCAAAAGAGTGATAATACTTCATTACTCTGGGGATGTCTTCTATGGAACTCAACATAATGATTATCGGCAAGCAACTTGAGCACTTCTTGCATCGCCATTCTTGATTTCGTCAGGACAGCGTTTGAAGAAGCTAGGGCGTTGTATATTGTCTTCATTGTAGACATGTTCTTCTCATCTTCATGTCGTATGACGGAATATATTTGTCTCGGTGCAACTCCGGAGGTGGACAAGTCTTCGACTATCTTCTTCTCTGTATTGTTCAACCGTCCGACATACGGATGACCCAATAGTGTCTCGGCAAACTCGTGGTTGTGGGTTCCATTCTTCACTTCTACTGTCCATTTCCCCTCTTCTTCGTTTCTGATATGTATCGTAAATGGACAACCACATTTCCTCGTTCCAACATTTCTTCTTGGAACTTTACTTTGGATAACTTCTACTGTGTTTTTCTTGTGCGTCCTGAACACACCACCTCTTTAACAGGCCACTACCACAGTATGTCGTCCCGGTCGATTTCGGGCCGATCTGAATATCACTAGAACAATATTGTTTTCCCATCCGACTTCTCGACACAAATGTACCGCACCCTCGCTTGATTCAAAACATAGATCGGTCCAAAATAAATGGGCTACATTGACTGCAATTGGAGCCGGTACCGCAAAATCGGAAGATCTCAAGTCCTACAATAAATGTTCTTTGGTTAGTACAATTAGACAAAATCCTAAAGTAAATAGGTTTCATATATTAGGCCCGTGCATAAGATTAGTGTCCATAAATAGCAAATTGTGTTAATAGTAAGACCGTCTTCTGTGAAGGACTGCAATAAAACTCTGCATTCTAGTATCATAGACTAGGACTGCCAGAGTGGTGGCAGTCCTTCACAGAAGAAGGACTGCCAGGACCCTGACAGTCCTACCTATTTGTAGGACTGCCAGGGTCCTGGCAGTCCTTCTTCTGTGAAGGACTGCCACCACTCTGGCAGTCCTAGTCTATGATCGGGACTGCCTGAGTGTTGGCAGTCCTCTGTGTCACAGCACGATTTTAGGTCCGAGCTCAAGTTCAAATGTAGTTACTAAGAGAGCTTCCGATGCATCAAAGTTGTCTTCGGACGTGGCGGGAACGTGTTCTTCGGACGTGGCGGGAACGTTTGATGATCCCGGTTGATCTATGTTCAATATTTTTCTATATTTAACACATAATTCAACTTTAATATGTGAAATTCTTGTTTAAAACATGAAACATATTATAGTTCGATGACTTACCAAAAATTTGGAGAAGTCAATGACCTAGAGTTGAGGGAGAGAACAATTTGCCAAAAATGTAGGGAGAAAAAAAAAGAATTAGGGTTTTAATTCTTTGACCTAAGAGAAGAGGGGGAGGGAAGAAAATAGTTAAGGGAGAAAAGGAAAGAGAAGAAGGAGAGAGAAAATGAAAATTGGTATTTATAGTTGTGCTTGGGCTAGCCCCTAGCAAAATTTTTGGATGGCAAACTTGTAATATATTTGAAAAATTTTGGGCTAGCCCCTAGCAAAAAGGGTGGTGCCCTTAGAAAAAACCTTTAATTCATACTCTCTCTCTCTCTCTCTCTCTCTCTCTCTCTCTCTCTCTCTCCAGTGTTCTGTAATAACTCTCAGTCTATATCTACTAGTATATATATGCACGTACGTTGCACATATTTTAATTATTTTTTAATTAATTTTGTACGTATTTGAAAAGAGCAAAAGACACTCAATATTATCTTTCAATTAACTTTGTATGTATTTAAAAAGAGTAAAAGATACTCAAAGAATAAACTAATGTATTGAAAATATCAAAAGACATATCTAGTAAAATAGATTATTGTTTGTATGAAATATATATGCAAGGGTATTTTTGGAATTCAAAAATTTCACCACCAACTTTTGGCATTATATAGTAGAATAGATTCTACTATATAATAGGAAAACTTAGATGGTGAAACTTTTAAATTCCGAAAATATCCTTACATACTTATACTAATTAAAAATAGTTCATTAATTTTAATAAAAATAACTTAGTAATTAGGAAGACTACCCTTTGCTCTTCCTAAAGAGTCTTCCTAAACTAATTAAGAAATGTTAAAATACGTGCAAGGCACGTGCACATATGCTAGTTACTAAAGAGCGCAAACAGACGCAACACAATTAAGTCAATTTTGTAACCGATATTTTTATCTGCTTTGAAATATTTTTGAATTGGCCATTTATGAAGTGTTTAAAATTACTTTTGTTAATCTTTTTGGGACTGGTTTTGATCGAATCAAAAACCTCCTAAAATTGATGTATAATTTTAGGTGTCTTTATAAACATCCCAAAATCGATAATTTTTTAGGATTTTTATTATTTTATTATATTTATATTCTCACAAAAAATATATATAATTAAAACTACTAATATCCTACTCTATTTTTTTTCTCATCTTTGTTTCTATTCTACTCCCTCCAAACTAAGGTTACTTTTTCTGGTAAGTTTTTAGAATCTTTCTTTTTTCTCATACCTTCATCCATGTGATTGTTTTTATCATTTTCTGTATTTTTAATAATTGTTGGGAACTGCCACCCGATCCAACAATTGCCAAGCAAAATCGGTGTAGTATAATTTATATTATATTTGGTTATTGCCAAAGTCGAGCACTAACACACCCATAAAGTCATATTCAAGAATCCTACATCAAACAGATTTCAACATCAGAAATGAAACTTTGGGAGAGTTTTTATTTATATATGGACATTAACATATAGGTAATTTTATTATTATAAACAACTTTCAGAACAGCTTTTTAATGAACTAACAAGCATGTGTTGGACTGATTTAAAAGCCGCTATTAAAACTACCCAAAAATTTCATAGATGACAATACATCAAAATTTTAATTTTTATCTTTCTTTCTAACAACTACCTTATATTATTCTTCCTACTTTTCTCTCCACATCAACACACCTCGTCTTCCAACCCTAATTGTTCCAAATCTTATTTAAATATTGGCACCAAAGGAGGCTCCTTCCCAGTCGAGGTTAATTTTTCTATTTCTCAACCTATTCTTCTAAAAAAAAAAATGCAATTCTAAGATTTTTATTTTTGAATGTTAGTTTCTAGCATGTGTTTATAAACATCTTAGTAGATTTTAGTTTTAGAATTCACCAATACGTGTTTTTAAGAAATTTAGAATCCAAATTTAGGGTTTTTGAACCTAGGATTTTGGTAAATTTTCGTCGGGGATGACACTCACTTTCAAATTGTTTGCATTACATTGTTCTTAGGACTACCAAAATTTTGGCGATCTTAGAAATTTTTAGGACTGCCAAAATTTTGGCAGTCATAAAATATCACCAAAAAAAAGAAAGTTTTGGTGGTCCTAAACATGACAATGAATTTAATATCTTAGAACTAACAAAATTTTGGCAGTCCTAAATGTTGGCCTATAGGTCATGGTCAAACCTGATTTCAATAATCGTTTAAACTCTGATTTGATACAACTTATAAATAAACAATTGAAGACCGCGACTTACTGAACCATGATGGTTGCGACATCATCAAAGTTTGCTAACACGAGTTTTTCAAATTTACCCTCGAGTACTCTAGGGTCGCCGCTTGCCATCTTTAGGTAGAGGGTATATATATATATATATATATATATATATATATATATATATATATATATATATATATATATTGTTTAAACCAAATGGCCGTGGACTAAAGCCCTCGGGCCAGAGCCACCTAGCCAGCACTTGGTCCGGGAGCCGTGGCCACTGCCACCCAGCCGCTCCCGTGGGGAATCGATCTCGCGACCTCACACCCCGATGCCAACGGTAATTGTTTGAAATAGCGGGATTCTGCATAACATAGAGACGGATGTACGCTATATGTTATAATCTTGTAATTGTTTGAAATAATGAAATATATATATATATATATATATATATATATATATATATATATATATATATATATATATATATATATATATATCCTCTAGGCCTAGAGGTAGAGGGGAGGCATTGCACCCCCAGAAGTCGGTTGTATATATATATATATATATATATATATATATATATATATATATATATATATATATATATATATATATATCCAATGATCCTCTAAGCCTAGAGGTAGCGGGGAGGCATTGCAGCCCCAGAAGTCGGTTGATATGTAAAAAAGAAAAACACTTTTTCCAATATATGCCAAAGATATCTGATGTAGTTTTACAACTTCACTTCATCCTAATAAGCTTTTGTAAACTATTTCTTCTTATTCCTGAAACAAGACATTGTTCCTCCGTTTCCGTAGTTCTAGAACTCTGACTAACTAAAGCAATACTAAAGGAAGTTTATGTGCAAGAAACTTGTGCAGCAGGTATGTAGATTGAACCCATAAAATTGGAGTAGGTTGCTCTACTGCATCTCCTACATTATGCAAATGAAAGTGTAAGGTAGCGAAAGCTTACTATGAAGCCTTTCAAACTGATACATGGGTACTTGTTCGTCTCCTTGTTCCACTCGTAGACAACTTCGGCCAGTTGGGGTACATACATAGTGACCTGAAAATGTTGATCCATAAACAAATCCCCAATATTCCTATTTAGTCCCTCAAATGCGCAGAAACACCATTCTCAAATAATCCATACTAATTTCCTTTACTATGTTTCATACATTATCAAAAAGAGTTCCATACGATCATCATTTTTTGTAGGTTAACTTTAGTCTGTTCTTGTGACTCTGAACTCTTACATAACTATCCTACTAAATTATTCCTGCGAGTGCACCTGGGTCTGGCCGAGATCTCTGACGATACAGCACATCTCTTCCTCCGCGAAAGCATGATTTTGGCCCCTTGAGCACTGTCCTATCAATATTGCACTACATAACAATCAAGAAGTTAGGAATGTATAAAACCATTTGTCCCGCGAAGCTTATATGCTCGGGTAAAAAAAAAAAAAAAAAAAAAACTAGCCTGCAAGTGACTCATGAGTAAATGACCACTGCATTTTTGCTGAAGGCAGAATGTCATACCAATAATGCAATCTGGAGGGGAATGGAACTATTATAACATGAAACCAATTTATCATTGTCTGGGTTGCAGATAACTAGGTTGCCAACTTGTTTATTACAGAATAGACCTGAGGGTGTGGCCTATGAACAACAATTCATGATTTTTACAATTGGCATGTTTATAACAGGAGAACACAATAACTGCCGCAGTCTACCAAAGTCTACATATACACAGGTATGACTGTCAAACAAATACATTATTTTGCAGATACAACTGCTGACAAACCCAATATTAGGATCAAGATCGTGGACTAACTTGGAAGGCAGGGATAACAATCAATAAGCAATCGGCTGAAGAACCAAATCGTCGTCCTGCAATTGATCAGCCTCTTTCTTCTTGCGTGAAAAAGGTACTCTGATTAATCTTGATAGGCGGCTCAATGGATCCTGTAAGCCATCCATTTCGTAATGACCGAACCTCCAATCTCTTTGAATGTAAGGTCTCCACATAGGTTCATCTAGGCCTCCTGTAAACAAAGATATTCGACTGAGGTAAGGTGGAGTTTGTAGTAGCATGGCCAACACTCAACTAAACACAGCAACTTATCAAATGGCAAAATAACAAGCTATCCGAAACTATATACTCTTTAAGAGAGAAAAAGATGACTTAATATTTTCATAAATGTGAAGGAAGAATCTTAGCGAATATGCCACCATCATAATAAAAACATTGTGTTGTTTGCGGCTAACATTCGTTGGGGGACATTGAGAAGAAGTGTACACAAAACAGTTTATGAGCCTGTTTCTCAGATATCTCACTTGAAGCAGCAGCAGCATCATAAAACCTGTAATAAGTTTTCCAAACTACCCTCTAAAAGAAAAATAAAGTTTTGCAACCACAGGAAAGCGCATTAGTACTTGGTATTTTTAAGTTCATCAATTATTTTAGTTCCAACATTTTCATTCATAATTGATATGTGTGGTGCGGTGGTACCAGTGGCAGATCCAGGATGCGATTCTACTGGGGGCACAATCATAAGGGGGTTTGGAGACAACGCCCTCGAAAATTGAACATATAAGAACAAAGTACAAAACTGAAAATTGAACATACAGACCACTCCAAACAACCCCAAACAAAGGGCTAATTTTTAGTACAAAAGGTAGGAATTGTTCTCTATGAGTTTTCATACAATAAAGCATTACATCTTAGTGATCTCACAATTGTTCTCTACGAGTTTTTATACTTTGAAAGCGTTTAACTACAACATCATTTGTAATACTACTAAGCAACTCTTTTCTATGAAACATACAAAACAATCATTTAAAAACTGATCACAATTTCGATTTCGTAAATCCGTCTTGACAATATTCATTGCAGAGAAGCATCTTTTCACACTTGTTGTTGCTATAGGCAAAATCAATGCTAACTTCAAAAGTCGATACACAAAAGGATACGAAAGGTATTTCTTCGTTTGTACTAGCAATCTAGATAGATCACCAAGCCCTTTCAACTAACTAAATCTGTCATCTGTTCGCACATCCATAATATGTCTCTAGTTGATGTTCAAGAGTCATGCATTCGATGAAAGAGAAATCATTAGGATAAAATTGAGCCAACCTTGTCAACTTTGATGTATTAAAATCACCAAAATTATCACTTGGATTAAAGCTAGCAACACAAAGAAGCAACTCATAATTGACCTCATTGAATCGATCATTAATGTCCAAAAGTTGCTTATCCATAATCGCATAAAAGTAGTATTGCTTTTACGCCGAGGATGGTAAGGATCAGCATATTCATCATTCATATCGAAACACTCAATTTTGTTCTCATTGCAAAATGTGGTGATTTTACTTATGAGAGATTCCCATCCATCATCTCTTACCGCTTGCAATTGCCCCTTAGCCACTTTGACAAGTGCTACAACATTCAAAATGTCTACATCTTTTCTTTGCAAAGCCAATGACAACTCATTTGTGATCCCCAATATATTTAGCATCAATTGCAAATTGAAGACAAAATCAAATGATTGCAAATACCTGCAAAGCCAATGACAACTCATTCGTGATCCCCAATAAACTTAACATTAATTGCAAATTGAAGACAAAATCAAATGATTGCAAATGCCTCAACACACCACGCGCTTGGGCTTTTTTCGATGAATCCGTAGCATCACATGAAACAACTTCAAGAACTTCAACTACAGAAAAGAATACAGCAACAAAGTTCAATAATGATCTAAAATGAGACACCCAACGTGTATCCCCGACCCTCTTAAGACTTAAATCTTGATTCAATCCCTTTTTCTTGGGAAAATCATGCCCATGGGGTTGACAAGTCCCCTTTTGCAAGTAAGCTCTTCTAATTTCATCAACTTGGTTTGGGTGATATTCAGATTTTTTTTCTTTCTGTCGGATCTTAAGGGAGGCTATTCAAATCAACAATTTCTTTCCTAACTGAAGTTAAAGAAAAAAGGCTCTTGAGGACTATTAGATGCACTCTCCCTTGAACTTTCAGTTGTACTTTCATATGATAATTTTCCTTTAAAAAATCTTTCCATATTCAGACTTCCTATTCCACAAATCAATTCCACAAATACAAATATAGCATAATTTTTCAATTAAAGAATTCACAAATTCACAAATTTAATTTTGTCCTAATTTGATCTTGACCTAATTTGATTTTGAAATTTACCTTTGGTTGTTTTTCTTTTAAGAGCAACTCCCACCTCCGTGTTCTCCCGTCCTCCACTCCTTCGGACTTCATAGCGGATGGCAGTAGCAGCACAATAGGTTTCTATTTTTTTCTTGGGCGGAGTAATAGAGAAAGAAAAGCGAAGGAGAGGATGGTTATTGGAAAGAAGAAGTGGGACTGGTAGCCGCATGTACATTGGAGTGTGGAAAGTTTATGGAAAGGAAATAAGAGGGCAGGCTTCAACAGAGAATGGAAAGATGCTATGGTAGGGCCAAGCCGCATGTGATGATGTTGCTTCACCTTTTTTTTTTCAATTTTCTTTTTCACTGGGGCCCACCCCCCAGTGCTGTTGCCACCGGCCAGCAATGCTTGCAAACCAAATGCTGCTGCAGCAATAAAAAATAAAAATAAATATTTTTTTTCTATTTCACTGTGGGCCAAACCCACCCCCCCCCCCCCCCCCCTCCCCCCCAGTGGCTTATGTATGCATCCGCCCCTGGGTGGTACCCTTTATAGAAAATCAAAATTGTGAGGAATTTAACCCCATAATCCTACAATGACTTCGAAGGAGGCATAAAAATAGCTCCAACTATGACAACCATAAACAAATAAGTACATATCATCAATCATCCCATAGTAACCTCCAGAGGAACTCTTGTAAGCTCTTTTGATTTTTCTTTTGTTGTTGGGTCTTGCTATTATTGTTTTCTTTGTGAAAATTTGTACCGTTACTTTAGTTTGTCGCACTTTCATTTATGCTTTTATTATGAGTTGAGACATGATATTATTATATTATGAGTTGAGATTTATATTTGGCGTATTTACGGTAATGAGATGTCTTAAATTTTTACTGCTTACATTCTGGAATACCTTCAAATATATAGTGTGTTTCTATCATGTTTTTTTTGTCTATTATGGTTCACCAATTTCGGGAGAGCTATCCATTTCGATAAAAGACAACGGGGAAGAAACACTGATACCTCAAATGTCAAATGAGATGATTCTTTTATTGCGGGGGAGCAATCTATTTTTCGTGAGCATTGCTACCAGTTTGTCAATTATTAAAATGGGAGAGATCGTTGGCCCATTTGATCATGGTCGATCCGATTTCAATAATTAACAAAACTACGGTTTGATACACTGTAATGTAGATAATGGAAGACTCATTCGATTCAAAGCTTATTTGCAAACAAGATTGCTACATCACAAGAAGACTGCTACCATCATTGTCTACTTTTTACACTTTATCATGTATTTTTATCTTTATTTAAGTCAAGGACTTATGTGAGTCGTGTCGCACTTTGACAGATTTAGTAGGCACTGAAAGTACACTTAAAATCAGCCTACCTAACCCAAAATTATATCTTGACTCGAACCAAACTCAAATTGGCTACAAACCATAACTAGGAACTTTCTGGAATTGGAAAAACTGAACTCGGATCGAGTTCTGCCCAAACTCGGGTTTCCAAAACAGAAACCCTAGTCAGCCTCTATTCCAAATGACTCGGCTTACAATGGTCAAAATTTTGAACATTTGATGACCGAACTCGGCCTGAACTCGGTCTCAGAAAACCCTATAAATAGATAAGCTTTCCACCATTCCAAATCACTCATTCGCTCATTCATTCTTCTTATCTATTCTCTACTGAGCTATAAACCTTCCCATCTACTCAAAACAACTCCCTTTTCTCTAAAGTATTTTAGTGTAAGTCGACTAGAAGTTGTTTCAATAGTTGTACAAACTTGAAAATTTTCAAGTCCGCTTTTATTTCAAAAGTTTGAAGTTGAAGTTGTTGTGCCCTTCGGATCAAAGCACGAGGAGTCTGTACAAAGTTGCAAGCCTTCAGATCAAAACTTGTGTTTTCACAGATAGTGAATTAACATCGAGCAAGAGTTCTCGAGACTGAATTAGTCCTCCACGAGGGAAACCAACATCGCGGTGTTTGTTTTTGATCTTCTAAACTCTGTTTTCATTTCATATATTTGTGCTTTACTGCTTAAGTATTTAGTTGGTACACTGCCTTAAAGTTTTTATTAGGGAATTATAGTCATAAACTGTATTCCCCCCCCCCCCCCCCCCCCCCCCCTTCTAGAGTTGCCTAGTTATCCTCATAGCTCACGGGAGTGTTAGTTAACTATCATTGTATACCTCACTTTAGTCCCACATCGCCTAGGCTAAAGGAGGATGTCATGACTTGCTTCTATGAATATACCAAGGCTTCTCATGTTTTATTCACATCAATAAACTAAAAGTTTCTATCTGTATTTCAGGGGCCAACTTGTTAGGACCATGATAAATCTCACAAAGTTTGACCCTTGCATCTCTTGAAATTTTTATTATTATGGTTTTGTTATAATTCTAAGCTTGGTAATTCATTAATTTCAACAAAGTCCAGTCTGGTAGAAGAAAATTTAACCCCTCTTTAGGGCTGTCTACTTGGGTAACATAATCCATGGGAAAGAGAATAGTTGCGAGATATAACCTCCTTTTTTTTGGTATGGAGTAAACTACCATAAGGAATTACCTAATGAGCTACGTGAAGTAAAACAAATAATCAGGAATTATCCAATTTCAAGCCCAATAATAACAATAATACGGCCTAGTTGATGGTTCTGAATTTCACAATTCGTGTCATCCTCCTCTCCGTGATAAGCAAAAGTTCTTCTTTCAATCTTAGTTCCTAAATATCTCAAGTTCATATTCCCAAAAATCTCAAAGCTAAAAAGAAAGATGACCCCTTGGGTAAACTTCATGGTGTAAACTGTGAAGAAAAATGGATGTATCAAAACGACAATTTGCAAGCAGTGCTTGACCATTTCTCAAAGTAAAATAAATGATTTGACATTTGTTCAGTTCAGATCTAGAAGGAAGATGTTTAAGTAGCAACCAGAAATTATTAACACACTTTAATCAGTACTTCAAATGGTAAAATATTCAATATGTACCTTTTCATTTAACATCTCATGGACACTGTTGATCGGTGGTTCCATCCAACCCAATTTTCGAGGAGAAAATAGTTCGCAGTATCGGCCGATACCGATACTGTTTAGCATGTCCCGATCCGATACCAACCGATACCCGATACTGACCGATACCGACATTAGGGGTCATTTTCCAGTTAATTCGGCAAAGAAAATTGAATGAAAAAGACCAACCAGCAAGGAATTGTCCGATACCGATTATGATACTGACATTGCGATACCGATTCCAATACCGATACCGACATTAGGGGTATTTTTTCAGTTAATTCTCATAGGAATGGTTCGATACCGATATTGCGAACCTTACCATAGCAAAAAATGCCTTTTGTCTCAAACTTTTGGGGCTCTGCAACATGTATCCTTTTCTTTCATTCAGTTCATCGTCTCTTTAATGTTAGCAACCGTTATATCCTTTTCTCATAACACCTAAGTACCCTAGAGACACATACACATCTTAAGTTGGCCATCTCACTAGAACCACCAAGTATAAATAGCATTGCGTTTGTAATGGCAAGTAGGATTATTATATGTGAGGAAATTTTGAGCATAAACAAAGGGATCTCCCCCCGCCCCCCAGCCCAGTCCGAGTTTTTGTTCTCCTGCTATATAGTTTTGATTGTTCTATTATTTGCTTCCTTTCTTTTAAAAAGTAAATGATGGCGCCCTTCTTAAGTTCATGGGATTATAACTTGGAGGTCGTGAGTTCAATACTCACTACTCACATTATATCTAATTTATAGTTAATTTGGATATAAATTCTATATAATGCCCTCCTAATTTTAAGTTAACTTATCCCCTCACCCCACCCTACCCAGATACGCACACACCTACACATCAAAAATAAAAAATGCCTCTGCGACTGCATTGGATAAACAAATCAACCATGTTATTGGATCGTGGATTATGAAAAACTATTCGCAAGTGTAAGATTTCCAAGTCAGTACCCAAATTTGGATGATTACCTGCATACATTCGTCCATTCTTGTCAACCGCGCGGTAAAATGGATGGGTTTTCTTTTCCTTAGCAGCACGTTGGAGTTCTCTCCAAGCACGCATCCTATCCAGTTTGGTAATCTTACCTGTATTCACCACCTGAAATATAGGTAACACTATATTGCATCAATCAAGGTGTAACATGGTGGCAACTCGTTGGAAAAGGGAATGACATAATTGATAAGTATAAAATAAGAAAATTCATATCAGATTTCCAAAATTCATATCAGATTTCCAAATATCTATAACGATGTCACATTACAGAATATCATAGAAAGAAAAAAAAATTAGGTACAGGGACATATATCAGCAGAATATAGCACTGCAGATCTGTCACTTTCACATAACAAATTATGCAAATTAGATGGAGCTTCATGTACCATCTTTAAGACACATCAGATATATTTTAAAGGCTTAATTGCAACTTGATACTCTCAACTATTCTAGTTTTTCAACTTGATGATACCCTAAACTATTTTACTCGACAACTTGATACCATTAACTATTTAATATTTTCAATTTGATACCCAAAATTTTAAAAAAGATAAAATTATCCTTTCATTCCCAACCCAACACCCTTCCACCCGCCGGCTCACCACTCCCCCACCCCCTGCTGCCCCCACCCCTGCCATCTCCAACAACCCTCCACCCCCCCCCCCCCCCCACCCCGCCTCTCTCTCCGGCCACCCCCAGCCCCCCTCCCCTCCCCAGCTGCTCTGTCCCCGCTCCTCCCACCCCGACTGCACCACCGCCTCCCCCTCCGGGCGCACGTGCAGCCGACGGCGGCACCGCATAGAGAGGGGGGACGGGAGGGGGCTGGTGGGGGGGGGGGGGGGAGGCTGGGGTTGTGGTTGTGGGTAGTTTTAAGTGTGGGATAGGGGTATTTTTGTCCAAATATTTTCTAGGGTTTCAAGTTGTACCAAAAAAAGTTTAGGGTATTAAGTTGAAAAACTGGACTAGTTGAGAGTATCAAGTTGCAATTAAGCCTATTATAAAAGCACATGCATCCTAAAAGCAACCTCCGAATTGTCCCCTTGGCACCATAGTTTAGACAGGAAGATGCGGTTCCCTGTAGTACATTTATCTACCCTAGTTCAGAAGTAAGAAGATGAGGTTTCCTGTAGTACATTTATCTATGGGTATCATTATGATCCAAAAAGGAATAATTGAAACAAAACATATTCCGTAAGTGCATGTATGCATGATTATGTAAACCAAGGTTCACAATGTCGGTTTCGAACCTTCCTATGATCCAAAAAGGAATAATTGAAACAAAACATATTCCTGTAGTACATTTATCTATGAGTATTGGTATCGGGGTCGTCAATACGAAAACCTGTCCGAGATGGATCACGTACTACTGGAAACGGTCCGAATGGATGCTGAGATAGGCCAAAATGAATATCCGCCAATGTGTTGGATATAGCCTGGGCCTGGAGAGTGGTGCAGTATTCCATAGCACGAAAATGATCGTCTTCCAATCAGAAACGATCCTGAAGCATAGCCTAGATGGAGTCTAGTGTAACGGGTGGAGCAGCAGGTGGAGGAGGTGCATCAGAATAACCATTGGATGATGAGTCATTATCGGCATGAGGAGGAACAACTGGAGGAATAGTAGGGACAGTCCTACGAGCTTTGCTAAGATAAGCTGGCTCTGCTAGGAAGGGACGGTCATCCATAGGAATATGATAATGATCAAATATGATGGGAACATAAAGGAGATTACTCTTGTTCTTGCGACATCGGATCATGTCATCAATAATAGTTTTGGGAAGACTGAATGGTATAGAAAAATGCAGATGATAAAGGGCGGTCATCTCCAACATAGTAATTTATCTGTTGAAGTATCCTTTGGAAGAATGACAGAGAATACCATGCGATGCAACTCATAAAATCAATTGTTTAGATATTTAGGGCGAAGACGTCCGGGTGCATGAGGATTGGGTTCACACATCGAGTCCCTAAACGAGTCAAGAGTCATATCATTTTGAAATTTGAATTTGGTGATTTCAACTAGGACGTCACCTTCATTAGGAACATGAAGTATTTTTGCCAAGTCATCATCATCGAATTCAATAAATACCACCGACTCGTGATCGAATAGTACCGTGTGCAAATGACAAGTTGCAATAAAACATACGAATTGCATTTATATAGATGCGATGGCGTGTAGTAACAATGTCTTCTAGGCCAAGAACCCTAAAGTTGTTTAGATAGGCAGGAAAAACAATGAAATTCAAGGAAGTTCCTGAATAGACATTTCTATTACAGAAAGTATCAAGCCATGCCATAGAATTCTTAAGAGATGTAAACAAAAATCCATCAAAATTACCCTCATCGGACATGGATGGACTGAACAATGAATGATAAGTCTCCTCTTGAGGAGGATTGGATGATGAAGCTTCACCAACCTCTCTCTTCCTAAACAATTTTGGAGCCATATGAGAAATTGGAAGAGGAGAGAAGTTTTATACCTCAAATAGAGAGTGGACGATAGAAGAGAAGATAGAAGAGAACCTCGAGATACTCAGGTCCAAGGTTTGAGGTCTTGAAGTGGCTTGAGAAGGAAGATCTTAAGCTAGGGTTTTGAAAACTAGGATTTGGAAAAGGTTGAAAGAAGGAGAAAGGGGGCTCTTGTTTGGCTGCTCTCGGAAAGAAAAGGTTTTTTTTTATCAAAGTAGTCATATATAGGCAGTGGGGTCCACAATCATAACTCGAATTCTGGAACAAAGACAACCGAGTTCGGCCCGAGTTCGGACTGAACTTTGTCCGAAGTCGGTTACATTGAACCAGGAATTGTGTAGTATGAAATACCCATTCTTTATATATGAGGTTGCACTTCAAACTTTTTAAGTGATTGAATAGGTCTTGGATTCATATAAAATAGTTATTGAATAATACTTAGTCAATTTTTATTCCATAAAGTATTGATCATCTTAGGGTAGCTGTAGGAGCCGGATCCCAGCTAGTGATGGTCTGAAGACACTTAAGTACCGTATCGTTTAAGGCTATTTATACCCCTTTGGCAGAAGGGCCCTTTCAGTGTTTATCCAAAATAATCGTTACAATAAAGAACTTAGATTAATTAGCAATATTGCAAGTTATATCGCATTGGGATCCAAAATCCCTAATTCTCGACGAATAAAGTTGAAGCGATATTCAGCTAGGAATTTAGTAAAGATGTCTGCAAGTTGATATTTTGTGTCAACAAATTCTAAACATATGACCCCGTGTAAATGATGACCTCTTAAGAAATGATGACGTATTTCTATGTGTTTAATGGTGAATGATATACTGGATTTTCCGTGAGATTAATAGTGCTAGTGCTGTCACAGTAAATGTAAATATTCGTGTAGCATAGATTATAGTCTGCTAGGATTTGTTTCATCTACAAAATTTGTGCACAATAATATCCCGCGGCTATGTACTCAGCCTCAATAGTTGATAATGCGACGGAATTTTGTTTCTTACTAAATCAAGAAACTAATGCCTTGCCTAAGAAATGACAGGTGCCACTAGTACTTTTCAATCAGCTTTGCATCCAGCAAAATCAGCATCTGAATAACCCATGAGGTTAAAGGATGAGGTTTTGGGATACCACAAGCCTACAGTCAAAGTGCCTTTAAGGTGTCAGAAGATACGCTTAACCGCGCACAATGTGATTCCTTAGGGTTGACCTGATTTCTAGGACATAGGCAAATACTAAACATTATATCATGACGATTATCAGTTAAATAAAGCAAACTATCAATCATACCTTGATACTCACGTGTGTCGACCGGTTTACCATTTTCATCAAGGTCAAGCTGCATAGATGTTGCCATTGGAGTACCGATAGATTTTGTGTTGTCCATGTTGAACTTTTTGAGCAAATCCTTCATGTACTTAGCTTAATTGATGAAGATTTTCTGTGAATTCTGCTTGATTTACAATCCGAGAAAGAAGTTGAGTTCTTCCATCATGCTCATCTCGAATTTACTCTACATACACTTAACAAATTATTCGCCAAATATCTTATTAGTAGACCCAAATATGATATCGTCAACGTAAATTTACACTAATAAAATAGTGTCATCACATGATTTTATAAACAAAGTCGTGTCATTGAAAAATCTTTTTCAAGTAGAAAGTAACTAAGGCGATCATACCAAGCGCTGGGGCTTGTTTGAGTCCATACAAAGCTTTATGTAACTTGAAAACGTGATTTGAAAATTTAAAATCTGCAAACCAGGATTGCTCCACGAAAACTTCTTTTATAAAACCATTTAGAAAAACACTTTTAACATCCATTTGAAATAATTTAAATTGTAAAAAATTGCAAAAGCACAAAACATGCAAATAAACTCAAGTCTCGCAACAGGAGCATAAATCTCGTCATAATCAATGCCCTCTTCATGATTATAGCATTGAGCTACGAGACGCACTTTGTTACGTGTAACTTGTCCCATCCTCATTGAGTTTATTACGAAATATCCATATGGTGCCAATTACAGAGTATTGAAGCCATAATTCTGTAAATTTGTTTTAGTATCAATCGTCCGAAATATAACCATGTCTCATTGTTTTCGAGATTTCGGAAGATTCCAAACTCGTTGGTGATCCATTTGATGTTTTGGAAAGTTGAAATTGAGACCTATAACATATAAATCTTTCATAAATTAATTAGTTAGTTTATTTTTATATTTAAATGATAAAAGTTGTATACAATTAGGGATCTACTGAAACCATAACCTGTAACTTGTAAATTAAATATCTCATAACCGATTTGAGATTCGTGCGAACCGTCGATTCCAATGTTCTTGTAATGTTGAAATATATGTGGTTGTGCACTCAAATTTCAAGTTTGTGTAGGTTGACTCTTTGGTCAATATAATGACTCGATTTGCGTGTCACGAATCTTATATTTGCAAACTTGAATCTAATGGCTTAAAATTCATAGTTAATCTATAAACCAGAACTTAACATAGAGAAAATATAATTTAAATTAATTTTATTAGTAACCTTCTTAGAGAAATTAATTATTTATAATCATTGGTTATTATAGAATTCGTAGATCTAACATGTTAAATTTGGTACGACGGGATACGTGGGTTAATGGCATGATTAGATAGCAAGTAGATTGAATTGCATTATCGAGAGATTGTGACTACATCACCTTCGGAAACAGGCAAGTATACATTGCTATATTTATTGTTTATTATATTTATTTTCAGCATGTTATTATATTGTTTTGTATTTGTATTTAATTTCATATGTTATAAACTGCGCGTCTAAGTCATACTTGGATGCAAGCGACTGTGGTAGTCGTTTACATTACTTGTATTTATTTTATAGATGTTGGCCTAGTTTTAGCGGACTACCTCATGATTGTGAGATATCCTTATATCTCCTTTGGCCATGACACTTATGTTCCACGAGTTGTCAGTCTCATGTAGGACACGGTCTTGTATATTCAATTTTCCATTAATACGTATAAGATGTGTGACGGTTAGAAACGTAACTGATATGATTAGTGTATTAGATACTCAAGCAGTTACATAACTGGACAAGTTGTGAACACGACTTGGTCAGTATCATTATGGGAGGGAGAGGACAGTTAGGTGTATGGGCTACCCAATCCAAAAGCCGTAGTAATTGTACGCATTACAGTAGTTGTGTCGCGATGGTCACTAGCCTCGAGCTATGTCGATTGATGGATCACAAGGGTCACTAGCCTCGAGCTATGTCGATTGATGTTACGTGTGTGGTTTCGTGAGTTGTGAGAGGTCATGAGTTTGAGTCAGCCTTTACCTGCCCATACATCGAAAGTTGTTCCTAAATTACACATTAGATGGTTAGAAACACCCTTTTGTATATTTATTTATTTATTATGGCAGTTTATATAGCATATATATTATGTATATTGTTATGTCCCTCTGAGGACCTGGTGGTCTCTCTAGGTATTTGCTGAGCTTTATGCATAGAGTTGCGTAGCATTATTGTTGTTATGCTTCTGCATGATTCAGGTATCGCTAGTCGTACTATTATCGTTCTTCCGTATTTATATTTTCCATCCTATTATTCTGCATTGCTGTTTTAGCCTAGATTTGCAAGCTTATTCTTTTCTCAAGCTTGTTCGAACAGTTATATTACTGGGTGGCCAACTTTAATATATTATGTTCATTCTTAATATTTGTTATTGTAGATTGAGATATATATACTTGTTATGATATTGTAGATACATAAATATATAGCTTATTCTAGACAGCTTATACATATTTGAGTTGGACTAGAGTTCACTTGATACGTTGCTGGTCATTGCCACGTACTCTGGTCCAACGTATTTTGGGAATAGGGCGTGACAAAGTGTCTGAGGAAGGCTTGCACAGGTCTTCAAGAAGTTTGTGTGTCGCACGGAACGAGGTGTAGGCAAAAACTAAGTCCATGACAAATGGGTGACTTAACACCATCTTCATTAACCATGGACACGATGAAATTTTGGGTAGCA
Organism: Iris pallida; assembly: GCA_029216955.1. NCBI lineage: Eukaryota > Viridiplantae > Streptophyta > Magnoliopsida > Asparagales > Iridaceae > Iris > Iris pallida. The sequence continues at coordinate 2,577,673 of JANAVB010044819.1, forward strand.
ATGACAAATGTCACTCTTTGGTTCTGATTCGGAGATGACAACAATGACAATAAGTCACTCGCTAATCAAGGAAGATAGAACAACTTTGCTAATCAAGGACACAATGCCGCGAGGACAACAAGAAGAAGTCGCTTGTTAATCAAGGAAGAAACAACGACGACATGAAGTCGCTCGAAATGACTTCCGACGAAGCTAACCCTTCGGGATTAGCCTACTGTGGGGTAGGTTTAAAATAGCACGTGGAAGAGCTAACTTTTTCAGTGGAATTAAAGCCAACACCAATTCCAGCAAAGCTAAAGATGCAACATTATACAAGGCTAAGACGTCCGCTTACAGCGAGGCTACTACCAGAGCCTTCAAAGAGGCTGGGGGAGAAGAAAAAAAAATTGAGATAGGGTTTTCTCCAAATAGCTCTGATACCATAAAATTCAGAAAGAACTTAATTTCTTATATATTTAAAACATGAAAAGACTTGGTACATTTATTGGAGCAAGTCATGACATCCTCCTTTAGTGTGCGAGAAAAGTGATGTATACAATAATAATTAACTGACAATTACATGGTTAAAAATCAACACTTACCTTGGAGAACAAATAGTATGAAGGGCGTGGATTGCGTGCTAGGTCATGGGCACGATCAACTGCCACAAGTCCAAACTTGGGACCATATCCATCAGCCCATTCCCAATTATCGGACGTTGTCCAGAACAAATAACCAAGCACAGGTACTCCCTAAAAACACACATTTAACTACATTTGGGAGTAGAGGGAGATTGTCAACAGTTAAAAGAAAATATAAAGTCAAGATAAACACCGTAATAATGGCTGCATAGATAGCCAATAAATGTTCCAGAATATATGGCCGCCGAATCAAGTCAGTTTCATCAGAAACTCCATTTTCGGTGATAATGAAAGGCACTTTCAGGTGTTTGTATCTGTCATGAAATTGATGCAGCACGCGGAATAACCCATCTGGATAAACACCACGTCCAGATTCACTATACTCATCATTTTCTACAAGCTTCAATCCAGGGCCAGATATCACTTCCTGGACAGCAACAATAAACTTAACTCAGTAACTGTAAAGGATGAAAGACTGTTCTAGCTGTGTTTTCTGCAATAAGAGCAGTAAAATAGTACAAACCTGTCCGTAATAATTTATCCCTATGAAATCTAGTTTATCACAGGTGCTATCCACAAAGGGGAAAAGCGTCAACGAATTTGTGAGTGTAACAGCAGGAACATCAAACAGGCCATATGGTCGCGTGAAAGACACATGATGCGCAATACCAACAATAGCTTTTCCAGTACTCTTGCTGCCATTAAATGAAACTTATGTTTAGTACAACGAAGAAGATTCAGAAGATAAATTAGAGAGGAATTTTGTTTATATAGCAGAAAAAATCATAAGGTCACTCGGACAAAAAATTTAAATTGCAATTGTGAAATATGTGCTGAAACTTATGTTGCACGGACATCGATACAACATGACATGGTAAGGACACGACAACACATACACGACACGGCCTACAATTTTGGAGTGCCCATGTTTCCTTGGCTGAAACAAAATTTGAACTTTGAGCAAACCTTTTCCCATGGATATAGTCATAGGCCTTTGAATGAGCAATCGCCATCCAGTGCAAGGCTTGTGTATAAACACCTGTAGGTAAGGCAGATGTTGCTACCTCAAGCATATCAGGATTACCCCCGGGCCAAGCACCAGCACAGTAGGTTAGTATGCAGAAGACATGAGGTTCATTAAATGTTACCCAATAATCCACCAACTCTGATACATGATCCACAACAAGCCTGCAGAGCAAAAACAAAAATTGCAATGTTAGTTGATCTGTTGATTGAGTGATAATTGAATGTAACACTCAAGGGATTGATAGAATGTGTAGTGCTAAAACGGATCTATGTATTTGTGAGAAGTTGAAACTTATGCATCCAAATAACTGCAGCAGATGTGACTACTACTGACAAAGAACACTAATGTAACTTAAATGTAAAAAGCAAATAAGGCCTAAACAAAACCCTGCTTCTTCATTCCAATTCTTCCTGCCAGCGAGTATTGGGACACGTAAGAACACGTATTGGATATAACCCATTCCTCCTTGCTAGCCGGATCCGTGCTTCCAATTCCTCGTTGCTAGCCGCAAGCCAAATGCTCTCCTCTTCCACTCTTTCCCGTTCCTCCTGTCAGCGAGTATTTGGGCTAGCGGGGCTAGCTAGGCTGGCTGTGATTGCTGACCAGCCCTTCTATAATTCAAAGTGTTGGATCGTTTCAGATTCAACATAATAATGACACTAATATGGCCTAAATATTGTTTATGCCATTTTTTACGGTTAATATTGGCAGCATATCAGGCCAAACCTGATGCAATGCCCTATCAAATATGCCTAAATATCTGCCGTATGGTAAATATCAGGTTATTTTAGGATCAGTAAGGGTTGTAAGATAGATTGTTCTTCTACCAGTTAACCCACTTCTTATATCAAAAGAACCTAAAAGGATGAACCCAGTTCTTATATCAAAAGAACCTAAAAGGATGAACCCAGGTGTGGGATTAACCAATTTAACCTAGATGGCTCTCCTTCTCATCTACCTCCTTCTCTTCTCTCATCTAGCGAAAAAGAAGACCACTAGCGACACAAGCTCTCCCTTTCTCTTTCAGTTTTTTATTCTTCTTTTGCAGATCCTCACAGGTGACACCAGCACCCACCAAATTATCTGTGATGATTAGGATAAACTTTTTCGAAGAACAACAGCCAATATTGTTTCTTACCTCAGTTCTCTTTGCAGATCATTCATCACAGCTAACACCAGCACCCACCAAATTACCTGTGATGATTAGGATAAGCTTTTCTAAAGAACAACATCCAAGTTTTTTCTTACCTCAGTTCTCTTTGCAGATCATTCATCACCAGCTACAACGAAGACATCAACAAGCAAGGACTACAATTTGGATTCCTGTAGCTATTTTGATACATAGGACGTTGTCACGCCCCAGAACCAGAATACTGGAGAGCGGGGGAATGACTCAGCCAGCTACGTATTACGGGTAGATGAATACCGTATAATACGATCAATGCTGTCTAACCAGACGAGGGGGTGCATACTACATAAAAGTCTTACTATGGTCATTACACATCTATTGTCTCAATCATTCAAACAAGAAACAGAAATAGAGAACATGTAAGATAAAGCAGTAAGGCGTCCCAAACGCTCAGTCAAAATGTTCTTGAGATCTGGCTTTACAAAACATAGCCAGATGATATAGCAAGTATACACAATTGTTATCAGCTGCAGTCTGACTTAATTACAATTATGCAAAAGTAAGTATACGACAATCCGACTAACATGTCGGTGCCAAACGACAAGGTATAAAGTAGATAACAAAACGAGTGGTGAAGTTAAGGAACCCACTCGAGTCCTCCTGCGATCATTCCTCTAGTATTGACCATCCTGGAGGTGGAAGTACGCTGAGTCCTCGGGAACTGGCTCTAAATCTGGCCATGCAAAACCAGAGAGATTAGACCTCTAATAGCAAGTACCACAAGGGAGCACCACATGAGAACTAAAACCAGTAAGTAAGAGAATATAATAATAGATCTCTGCTTGCTACTAGAACTCACATCACATCAAGACACTTCGAACCAACCTCCCAACCAAACAAGGACAGAAGTTGGCCCGTCATGTCCTGACATTCTGATCATCCCAGTTAGGTAACAGAGTACAGTGCACAAACAAATCATCTTGAACGGCCAATCAACTCCTACGGCTTGCTATTATGAGTCCCAAGTTATCCTGGAATAATGCAATTAGGGATTCCTCGGTTCTTACTATGTGCAAGCAAGGCTAGTCTATCCAGTCAATCAATTGGCCCATGCATGAATTAGACGAGTCCTAGCAGGACGCCCGTCAATATACAATATACAATAATAATAAAAGCAGATACTGTTCCCTGCCCGTGTGGCAGATTTACAGTATCTGTGGGAACCAGCCGGCCCGTCGGGTACTACTCGTCCCAAGGGGGCTGCCATGTAAGAATTCGGAAATCCATTCTCTCCATGCAATCATTATTTTATTTAACTTAATAGTCCCTACGTTGAGTGAAATCCCATGCCGTGGATCATGGTCATTCAAATGAGTACTTTCGTACGGGGTACGGTATGCATAACCCTACAACGATACCAGTGCGGTCAGGTTGCAGGTCTTACATAGCATAATGCAACAATCAAATCTAACCACGGTAATCATGCCTTGACCATAAAGTACACATGCTTCTTTTGTAGAAAAATAACTAAATAAATAAATAAATAAATAGATTGAAGCCTGCATGTGCATGTATGTCAATATTCGGGATTGGCTAATCGAGTACAATAGTTCATTACATGAACGTGTCTCATTCATTTCATTCAATAAGACGACTAGCCAGTCTCTTAGTTCCAATTAGGAACGCATGATCAATTTTAATCAAGATAACCATTATTATCAATGGTATCAAGGCATGAAAGTCAATTAGTATTCAGTGGGGTCGAGTCTACAACTCTCAGGGTTTAATTCCAGTCAATCGGGGTATCTATAACTCAATTCACGACACATGGTACATCCCACGTAACAATCTATTTTTAACAGAAATACTAGCATATCATGATTATATCAAATTTATGCAAAAAGGCGTAAGGATATAAAATGGACGTTAAACATCTAATAAGATATCAATATACAGGACTATAGAAGATCCAGGGTAAGCAGGCTACTCTCATGTCAGCCTACGCTCATGTCAGCGTACGCTCAGGTCAAGCTAGCGTATGGAAGACATACGCTCAAGTCATGCTAGCGTACGCAAGTCATACGCTCCCAAAAGGCAGCGTATGGACACCATATGACTCCTGACCATCCAAGTGAGCGTATGCAAGTCATACGCTCCCAAAAGGTAGCGTATGAACTCCATACGACTCCTGACCATCCAAGTGAGCGTATGCAAGTCATACGCTCCCAAAAGGCAGCGTATGAACTCCATACGACTCCTGACCATCCAAGTGAGCGTATGCAAGTCATACGCTCCCAAAAGGCAGCGTATGAACTCCATACGACATACGCTTCCAAAAGGTAGCGTATGCAAGACACACGCTTCCTAAAAAGGCAGCGTATGGACTCCATACTGCGCTGCGCTAAAGAGCGCGCACAGCTCAGTGACGCAGCTAAAAAGCTAGCATACACTGCTCACTGTCTTCTCCAAACAGCAAGAACTCCATGGTTGTACCCCAAAGCTTCAAAAGTCCATAACTTGGTCAAAACAAGTCCAAATCCAACTTTCCAAAGGTCAAAATTGGGTAGAATAAACCTCTCTACAACATGGAACCATCAAAACTTGAAAACAAAGAAGTTTGATAGATCAAAACCACCAAACTCCGAAAATAACTCATTTCTAGATCAACAAAAATTAAGACTTCGAAATGAAAAATGCCAAGTTCTAAACTCTCTTGGGATCTTGCGAGGAAGATAAATGAACTACAAAAACATGGGTTCTCATGGGGAGCAAGTTGTACTTGCCTACGGTTTGGTAGGTGGAGAAAGTAATGAAGAAGAAGGAGAGGAGTAATGGTGAAGAAGTAAAGTAAATGAGAAGAGAGAAGGGAGAGGGTGGCTTTAAATAAAAGGTGGTGGTAGGTAGGAGTTGGGCCGGGTCCAATGGGTCGGGTTGTAGGGGATCCAACCAAAGCCAACCCGAACCCAAATAAGCAAGACTAAGGCAGGGAATAAAAGCAGGAAATAAAATTACAGGAAGAAATACAGAAATAAAATTGCAGGAAATAAATTAGCATGAAAATTAAAGAGCAGCTAATTAATTAACATGAAAATTTAAAGAGCAGATAATAGAATTGCAGAAAAAATAAAGTGCAGAAAATAAAATGCAGGTAATTAATTAACATGAAGTTATAGGAATTTAAATACAGGATACTACATGATAAATACTAAATAAATACATTCAGGCAATATACGTATTAAAATACGCATTCTGGGAACGGAGAGTGACATCTCTACCCACCTTGAAAAAATTCTGTCCTCGGAATTTCAAATTCAAGCAAGATAGAGATATTGGGGCTAAACTAATCTAAGTACAAGCAATTCAATAAAGCAATCATTTTACAATGTCCATAGCAAGTAATATATATGTAAATCCATCAATCTACGATATCAAGCAATTTTACCGATAAGGTGATAAGCATGAGGAATCAAGACAATCAAGGTACACAGAAAAAGATATACCTTGTGAGTCAAACAGGTGTGGATACCGTGATCGGATATCATCCTCATGTTCCCACGTTGACTCTCCCAAAGAGTGATGACCCCAAGTAACCCGGACAAGGTTAATTGTTCGGTTCTTGAGTATCTTCTCTCTTCGGTCCAAGATGGACACAGGCTGCTCCTCGTAAGACAGGTTGGTACCAACAACCAGTTCTGAATGATCGAGGATATGGCTTGGGTCCGATACATACCTTCGCAATTGAGATACATGAAACACGTCATGCACCTCTCGTAACGAAGGTGGAAGGGATAAACGATAAGCAACATCGCCTACCCTATCAAGAATAGCAAATGGGCCTACGTATCGCGGACTCAGTTTCCCGCGAACGCCAAATCTAATGACCCCACGAGTAGGTGAGATCCGCAAGAATACGTGGTCCCCAACAGAGAACTCTAACGGCCTACGATGCTGGTCCGCCCAATAACGATGCCGATCCTGCGCGACACGAAGTCGTTCTCTAATTCCCTTAATCACTTCAACCGTCTAGATAATCATTTCTGGGCCTAGCATCTTCCTCTCCCCGATATCATCCCATGCTAGTGGCGATCTACACTTCTTACCATATAGTGCTTCAAATGGCGCCATCTGGATAATGGCTTGATAACTATTGTTGTATGAGAACTCGACCAAGTGCAGGTGACTCTCCCAAGACCCTCCAAAATCTAGAGTGCAAGCTCGCAACATGTTTTCTAAAGTCTGAATCGTCCTTTCTGATTGCCCATCCGTCTGCGGATGGTAAGCCGTGCTAAATCTTAACTTGGTACCCAGACTATGATGTAAGCTCTTCCAGAAATGCGATGTAAAGCGGGTATCCCGATTCGATACAATACTGACAGGAACTCCATGCTGCCTGACTATCTGTTGCATATACAACTCTGCCAACTTTTCTGTAGATTGCCCTACTCTGAAAGGAAGAAAATGTGCTACCTTCGTAAGTCGGTCCACTATCACCCAAATAGCGTCCTTACCACTTGGTGATCTCGGTAAACCGGTCACAAAGTCCATTGTGATGTGCTCCCATTTCCATTCCGGGATGGGAAGCGGTTGCAATAACCCAGCTGGCCTCTGCTGTTCTGCCTTTACTTGCTGACATATCAAGCAACGGGAAACAAACCTAGCTATCTCCCTCTTCATCCCGTTCCACCAGAAGTGCTGCTTGATATCTTGGTACATCTTGGTCCCTCCAGGATGTATAGAATACTGGGAACTGTGAGCTTCTGTCATAACTTCCTGTCTGATATCTCCACTAGGTACACAGACGCGATCCAAACCTAAGTGTACCATCTTCGTGAATTCTCATCTCCTTCTTGAGCCCTGACTCACATTCTGCCCTAAGCTTCTGAATCCTTGGGTCTTGTGCCTGAGCTGCCTTGATCCTGCCTACCAAGTCGGATTGAACTTGTAGACTAGTTAGAACTCCTACATCACTAGAAAGTATAACTTCGATGTCCATCTCCTGAAGGTCTTCTAAGATATGCCTCTGTGTTGTCAACATAAATGCGCCGCCTCTTCTGCTAAGAGCGTCTGCTACTACATTCGCCTTGCCTGGATGATACTGAAGCTCCACGTCATAATCCTTGATCAACTCCAGCCACCTTCTCTGCCTCATGTTCAGTTCCTTCTGAGTAAAGATGTACTTCAGACTTTTGTGGTCTGTGTACATTTCCACTCGGTCACCATATAAGTAATGTCTCCATAGCTTCAGAGCAAACACTACTGCCGCTAACTCCAAATCATGAGTTGGGTAATTCTTCTCGTGGTCCCGAAGCTGCCTAGATGCATATGCTATCACCTTTCCATGTTGCATAAGGACACATCCAAGTCCTTTACCTGACGCATCACAATATACTGTAAAACCTCCGGGTCCAACTGGCAATGTAAGAATAGGCGCTGATATCAACTTCTGCTTCAGATTTTCAAATGATGCCTGGCATTCTGCCGACCAGACGAATGGTACATCTTTCCGGGTCAAGCGGGTCATGGGTGCTGAAAGCCTTGCAAAGTCTGACACAAACCTTCTGTAATATCCTGCGAATCCCAAGAAACTCCGTACATCAGCCACGGTCTTGGGTACTGGCCAACTCTCTACTGCTTCAACCTTCTTGGGATCCACTGCTACTCCAGCTCCTGATACAATATGACCCAAAAATGAAATGTGATCCGTCCAGAATTCACACTTGCTGAGCTTGGCATACAACTGGTTCTCTCTTAGAACCTGCAACACTTTCCTGAGGTGGTCTTCATGCTCCTTTTCACTAGCAGAGTATACGAGAATGTCGTCGAGAAACACCACAACAAACTGATCTAAATATGGCATAAAGATGCGATTCATCAAATCCATGAATATTGCTGGAGCATTGGTCAAACCAAACGACATTACTAAGAATTCATAATGCCCATACTTCGACCTGAATGCTGTCTTGGGAATATCCTCCTTCCGAACCCTCACCTGATGGTACCCAGAACGAAGATCTATCTTGGAGAAAACTCTAGCTCTGCTCAACTGATCAAATAAGTCGTCGATCCTGGGTAATGGGTACTTGTTCTTCATTGTTGCCGCGTTAAGCTTCCTGTAGTCAATGCATAATCTGGATGATCCATCCTTCTTCCCTACAAGTACCACTGGCGCTGCCCATGGTGACACGCTAGCTTGGATAAACTTCTTCTCCTTCAATTCTTCTATATGCTGATATACCTTGGCCTGCTCTGAATCCGCCATTCTGTAAACCCGATCTGATATCGGTTTAGTTCCAGGTGCCAATTCTATGCTGAACTCAATATCTCTAACCGGTGGTAGACCAGGAAGTTTTTCGAAAAATACGTCTAGAAATTCTTCAACTACCTTCGGAACCTGAACCTCTTCCATTGCTGTTACTACTCCCTGCTCTTGCTGAGTTGCCTCTGACCTGACTAAGGTGAACCTCTCCATGCCTGGAATATCAAAAGATACACTCCCACTACGACAATCTATTGTCGCATGACTGTCTTTCAGCCAGTCCATGCCTAAGATAACGTCGAAATTTCCAACAGGAAATTCTATCAACCGGGCGGGTAAAGGATGCCCGCACACTACAACACTACATGCTAAACTAACTCTACTAACTCCCACGAGCCCATTACCAGTGAGTATATTCAACCTCCCTGGCAATGCCTCGAACTCCACTCCTAGTCGTGTCGCAAATTGTGCAGATATAAATGAATGGGATGCTCCCGAATCAAACAATGCTACTGCGGGATATGAGGCGACGAGAATGTTACCTGCAACAACATCTCCCGATGCCAATGCCTCTTCCAAGGACAGTGTGAATGCATGTCCTCGACCTCCTTGCTGGTTCCCATGCTGTGGCCTAGCCTGGTGCTGCTGCTGGCCCCTGCCTTGATGATGCTGGGGTGGTCTATGCTGGTGTTGCTGCATCGGCGGCCCCTGCTGCCGAAACATCTGAGCCTGTGGTACTAACGGACGCTGCGCCAACGGCCTCACTGCCAATGCTGGTCCTCGATACTGGCCTGCCCCTGGTGCTGGCAGAGCAGGAAACTGTTGCCCTGGTCCTCCTGACCTCGAATTCATGGGACATGTGGTAATCCGATGATCTGGATTTCCACATATCAGACACAGTCCATTCAATGTCCGACACACATCTCTAGTGTGTCCCATCTTCCCACAATAAGTGCAGCCCGCCGGGGGTTGCTGGTTCTTCCTCTGATGCTGTTGCTGCTGCCTGGGTGGTGGTGCTGGTCCTCGCATTGCCACATCGTGAATGCGAATGCCAAGGGATGGTGCTGTTGTTCGGGGCGCTGCTCCCCCTCCTCCTTCAATCTGACTGTGGGATCTCTTCTGACCCCCAGTCCTCACTGTGATCCTCTGAATGGTGATCTCGTGCCTTCGGGTTGCCGTCAATATCTCATCAAAAGTCTGGTAATTGTGCCCCTCTATCAATTGCAAGAGCTCAAGATGAAACCCTTGCTGGAACCTCATCGCCCTCTGGCGTTCCGTTGCTACCATCTCTGGGGCAAACCTACTCAATCTGCAGAACTCCGCTGCATAAGCATCTACCGTCTTGCCGGCCTGCTTGAGGTTGATAAACTTCTGTTGTAGCTCAAACTGTGCCACAACTCCATAGTACTTAGTCTTGAATCTTGCTGTGAAATCGTCCCAAGCCACAGGACGTCTGATGCCTACTTCCTCTGATTCCCACCAATCACGTGCGAGATCCTGAAGTAACAACTTCACTAGATCCACACGTTCTTCTGCCGGCACCTTAGCTGCTGTCAGAATAGCCTCAATATCCTTAAGCCATGCATCTGCTGAAATAGCATCCTCCGTGCCCTCGAAACGGCGGGGGTTGTACTTGCAAAACCTGGCTGATGCTCCTGAATCAGTCCTCACTCCTCTTTCCAAAGCCGTCTGCAATCCTTGGTTGAGCAACACATTCTGCTCTTGTAGCTGAGTGTGCATGCGCTGCTGGGCTAACATCTGGTGTTGCTGAGTAGCCATCATTCCTCTCATGATCTCCAGAAGGGCTGGTGTGTCCACTTGGGTAGGTGGAACTGTCGGTGGGAGTGGAATGTCCGGATACTGCGACCCAGCTGCTGGTTCCACTATCACTTCTTCCTGGGTAGCCTCCTGAGGTGAGACTGGCCCTTGTTGCTGACCAACAGGGTCAGGTTGTCCATGCTGTTGCTGTCCAGCTCTGACAGATACGGACGAGGTGCCCCTAAGAAAAGGGACAAGAGAACAATCAAATGATCGGACATGAAGGATCAATGAAGTCAAGGGATACTGGAATGTCAAGCTGGAGTTGAGAATCAACAAATCATGAGATCAAGGGGGAACATGTGTGATTGAGACATCCTATAAATCAAAACACCCCACAAGTCTGAAATCAGACCTGCATGGGCCACCACTAAAACCTTGTCACGCCCCAGAACCAGAATACTGGAGAGCGGAGGAATGACTCAGCCAGCTACGTATTACGGGTAGATGAATACCGTATAATACGATCAATGCTGTCTAACCAGACGAGGGGGTGCATACTACATAAAAGTCTTACTATGGTCATTACACATCTATTGTCTCAATCATTCAAACAAGAAACAGAAATAGAGAACATGTAAGATAAAGCAGTAAGGCGTCCCAAACGCTCAGTCAAAATGTTCTTGAGATCTGGCTTTACAAAACATAGCCAGATGATATAGCAAGTATACACAATTGTTATCAGCTGCAGTCTGACTTAATTACAATTATGCAAAAGTAAGTACAAGACAATCCGACTAACATGTCGGTGCCAAACGGCAAGGTATAAAGTAGATAACAAAACGAGTGGTGAAGTTAAGGAACCCACTCGAGTCCTCCTGCGATCATTCCTCTAGTATTGACCATCCTGGAGGTGGAAGTACGCTGAGTCCTCGGGAACTGGCTCTAAATCTGGCCATGCAAAACCAGAGAGGTTAGACCTCTAATAGCAAGTACCACAAGGGAGCACCACATGAGAACTAAAACCAGTAAGTAAGAGAATATAATAATAGATCTCTGCTTGCTACTAGAACTCACATCACATCAAGACACTTCGAACCAACCTCCCAACCAAACAAGGACAGAAGTTGGCCCGTCATGTCCTGACATTCTGATCATCCCAGTTAGGTAACAGAGTACAGTGCACAAACAAATCATCTTGAACGGCCAATCAACTCCTACGGCTTGCTATTATGAGTCCCAAGTTATCCTGAAATAATACAATTAGGGATTCCTCAGTTCTTACTATGTGCAAGCAAGGCTAGTCTATCCAGTCAATCAATTGGCCCATGCATGAATTAGACGAGTCCTAGCAGGACGCCCGTCAATATACAATATACAATAATAATAAAAGCAGATACTGTTCCCTGCCCGTGTGGCAGATTTACAGTATCTGTGGGAACCAGCCGGCCCGTCGGGTACTACTCGTCCCAAGGGGGCTGCTATGTAAGAATTCGGGAATCCATTCTCTCCATGCAATCATTATTTTATTTAACTTAATAGTCCCTACGTTGAGTGAAATCCCATGCCGTGGATCATGGTCATTCAAATGAGTACTTTCGTACGGGGTACGGTATGCATAACCCTACAACGATACCAGTGCGGTCAGGTTGCAGGTCTTACATAGCGTAATGCAACAATCAAATCTAACCATGGTAATCATGCCTTGACCATAAAGTACACATGCTTCTTTTGTAGAAAAATAACTAAATAAATAAATAAATAAATAGATTGAAGCCTGCATGTGCATGTATGTCAATATTCGGGATTGGCTAATCGAGTACAATAGTTCATTACATGAACGTGTCTCATTCATTTCATTCAATAAGACGACTAGCCAGTCTCTTAGTTCCAATTAGGAACGTATGATCAATTTTAATCAAGATAACCATTATTATCAATGGTATCAAGGCATGAAAGTCAATTAGTATTCAGTGGGGTCGAGTCTACAACTCTCAGGGTTTAATTCCAGTCAATCGGGGTATCTATAACTCAATTCACGACACATGGTACATCCCACGTAACAATCTATTTTTAACAGAAATACTAGCATATCATGATTATATCAAATTTATGCAAAAAGGCGTAAGGATATAAAATGGACGTTAAACATCTAATAAGATATCAATATACAGGGCTATAGAAGATCCAGGATAAGCAGGCTACTCTCATGTCAGCCTACGCTCATGTCAGCGTACGCTCAGGTCAAGCTAGCGTATGGAAGACATACGCTCAAGTCATGCTAGCGTACGCAAGTTATACGCTCCCAAAAGGCAGCGTATTGACTCCATATGACTCCTGACCATCCAAGTGAGCGTATGCAAGTCATACGCTCCCAAAAGGTAGCGTATGAACTCCATACGACTCCTGACCATCCAAGTGAGCGTATGCAAGTCATACGCTCCCAAAAGGCAGCGTATGAACTCCATACGACTCCTGACCATCCAAGTGAGCGTATGCAAGTCATACGCTCCCAAAAGGCAGCGTATGAACTCCATACGACATACGCTTCCAAAAGGTAGCGTATGCAAGACACACGCTTCCTAAAAAGGCAGCGTATGGACTCCATACTGCGCTGCGCTAAAGAGCGCGCACAGCTCAGTGACGCAGCTAAAAAGCTAGCATACACTGCTCACTGTCTTCTCCAAACAGCAAGAACTCCATGGTTGTACCCCAAAGCTTCAAAAGTCCATAACTTGGTCAAAACAAGTCCAAATCCAACTTTCCAAAGGTCAAAATTGGGTAGAATAAACCTCTCTACAACATGGAACCATCAAAACTTGAAAACAAAGAAGTTTGATAGATCAAAACCACCAAACTCCGAAAATAACTCATTTCTAGATCAACAAAAATTAAGACTTCGAAATGAAAAATGCCAAGTTCTAAACTCTCTTAGGATCTTGCGAGGAAGATAAATGAACTACAAAAACATGGGTTCTCATGGGGAGCAAGTTGTACTTGCCTACGGTTTGGTAGGTGAAGAAAGTAATGAAGAAGAAGGAGAGGAGTAATGGTGAAGAAGTAAAGTAAATGAGGAGAGAGAAGGGAGAGGGTGGCTTTAAATAAAAGGTGGTGGTAGGTAGGAGTTGGGCCGGGTCCAATGGGTCGGGTTGTAGGGGATCCAACCAAAGCCAACCCGAACCCAAATAAGCAAGACTAAGGCAGGAAATAAAAGCAGGAAATAAAATTACAGGAAGAAATACAGAAATAAAATTGCAGGAAATAAATTAGCATGAAAATTAAAGAGCAACTAATTAATTAACATGAAAATTTAAAGAGCAGATAATAGAATTGCAGAAAAAATAAAGTGCAGAAAATAAAATGCAGGTAATTAATTAACATGAAGTTATAGGAATTTAAATACAGGATACTACATGATAAATACTAAATAAATACATTCAGGCAATATACGTATTAAAATACGCATTCTGGGAACGGAGAGTGACAGACGTACAGCATTTAGGAGTGTTGCATTTAGACTGTTTGTATCAATTGCTTATATATGCGGAGTACATTTAGGGTGATCAGATATGAGTGCCAGATAAACAAATCACCCAATATAGTGTTGGTATTCACTATCCGAGATGCCAAAACCAGTCAAATATGAACCCGATATCTAATATTTACAAGTCATCTTCTTCAATCAACTTTTTCCATTTGGGAAAGGATTGGTGTTCTATATCTTTGGGTTTTATGGTCTAACCAACTGAGGGGGGGGGGGGGGGGGGGTGGAACCAAAACAAATATTAAAGGGATTTCCAGATTTGCAACCAAATTTTATAGGGGTTCCAAATATTTTGCCCTAAATTAATATTACTGACACCATTTTCCCAGTAGGAAAAGAATCATGCTATGAAGTAGCATTATCTACATATAACTACAAGCCAAATATAAAAAAATGAAGTACATTTGCATGTCGATCATATAAAATCATTACGTAAGATGCCAGCCTAAGAACCAGGTGGTTAGTAGGCACTTAGGTGGGATTGCCTAGATGCTCATGCCATTGCTTAGATAACATTGCATATGAATCTATAATTTCAATAATACCTCAAGATAGCTGTTATCTAAGTTACAATAAAATTCAAAGCCTTACTTTGTAAACTCCATGAAGTATTCAACAGTTTTCTCTGCCTTCCATCCTCCATACGCGCTAGCCCAAGGAGGAAGTGAGTGATGAAACAGAGTAAGTACCAGCTTCATTCCATATGATTTTACTCTTTCGATAATCCATCTGTACCGATCCAGGGCTGCAAAGTCAACCTGGAACAAACAATTCTTTCATTAATCAAAATCAAAATGAATATTACATGGACATGGAGGAAGAGACAGCCTGCTGCAACTTAGGGAATGAACCATCTGTAGCCTGGGTTCTTCCTGCTTTCGTCTTTTGCATTAATTTCTGGGGATTGGAGATCACATAGATTGGATGAAGTTGTTGAGTTGTAATTGTTTTGGTCCGTTTGGATGATCCTTTGAGGAGGTTGGATCTATATAAGTTTTACATTTAGTTTATCTGATGCGTTGAACTTGCTATCCATCTCTAGAACAATTGTTTCATACAAAATCACTTACTGGACGTTAGAACTTGGAATGCAACATTTGGAACTGCAATGAAACAGAAGTTACATGCAACTACTATTACGTCTTATAAACTATATTTGAAAGTACAGGAACTGGTCATCAGTTGTGTGGAGAGATCTAAATGGATCTTTAACACATTTAGATTTTAGAGTCATGTTAATTAGGTGTTGGCATTGAACAATTAGAGTAGATATACAATATCTAACAATTTTACAACTAACAATATCTACTAAATTATGCTATACTGCTATATGCACTACATCTATAACTGAGTGGTGAAAATCACAAATAACTGATGTAAAAAATTGTTAATAAGTAATATCTTACAAAAATTGCTATAAGAAATAGCTACTAGAAATGAAATTGATTATTAAATAATATGTGCTAGTAACCACCAATATGATGACTAGTGAAAATTATTTTGATTCACCAAAACTCTAGACATGTCTAAAGAAAAACATCAAGAAACTGGCAAATAGAGAATGGAACCATAAAGGATATAGTTAAGAAAAAGAAGGAAAACGTGATGTGTGATTCAGGGTTGCTATTATTAAGGAATCTTATTGATCTAACTGGAAGTTATACTCGTTAGAACAAAATCCACTTAATAATTATTGCATGTTCATTGGGTTGAAATAACCCAAAGTTAAATAACATTGAAAGACTACCCATTATTCAGAAATGGATCATGTCGCCACTATGTACCCAACATATGTCTGGCCGAGTTCAATATATGCCGGCTGGCATTTACCCAAACGCCATAGTGGCGATGTATTAGCATGTCGTGGCAACTAGATGATGAATCCGCCATGGCGACCCCCATCAACGACATTTAGGACACTGGGTTATACTACTTTAATTGGAGCTGCAACTAATCATAATTCTTGCTCCTGCAGGTCTTGCCAGTACAAACTAAACCAGTTAGGAAAGGAATGAATACCATATTTTTGTGGTCCAGCATTTCGAACAGATTTTTCTCGTTTACCAAAACACATGCAGCTGTGGTTCCAAGGCTGGGTTTGGTAGTGTTAAAGGGCTGCTTCTGCTTTTTTTTTAAAAGCAGCAAGAACAGCTGTTTCTAATAGCAACTTAACTTTTGTGATAAGCTAGTCCATTTTGGGGGCAACTTTTGCAAGCAAGTGGAGGTTGCTTTCAAAATCTGCTTCTGCTCTTTGAAAAGCAGAAGGAACACCAAATCAAGCCTAACTGTAGCATTCAAGCAGCCCCATAATGCAACATGGTGGGGATTCTTCAACTTGATAATAAAACTGAATCTTGCCTTTCTCGTAACCAAATTGGGATCAAATGAGAATAAGTTGTGTTTTAGATCGTTGCTGAGAGAATGGTCACATCACCCTCTAATTCAGCATAATCAAGATACCACATACCATAATCAAGCATGATTTAGATCGTTGCTGAGAGAATGGCAGTGCTTCATCAGCAACATATATTATCCATGGAGAAGGCAACATCGACATGAGCAGCACCCAAAATGTCAATTTGTTAAATTGACTGATAAAGATTTCTACAGCTGGTAAACTACTATATCAAAGAGAGAAATAGAAAATAAATAAAACACAATTCAGTTGCACAAACTTACATTCCCTCTTAATCCATCTAATGGCTCCTTAGGCATAATCCTTGTCCAATCTATTCCCATCCGGAAGACACTAATACCGGTATCTTTAGCCAGCTTCAATTCAGTGTCGGGATCAGACCAAAATTTCAGCCGCTCCTGCCTGAAAACATTACAATATTATAAGTTACTCGATTTAGCATCTACTCACAAACGTCATGCTAATAATTTAAGCAGACAATTCTGAATAATCATATGCTTGGAAACAATTGATTGAACTAGAAGGAACAATCAAGTGACTTCCATATTGAACTTACAGCTGAGGACAAAAAATATAATTACTACAAATCATATTGCAACAAGGACTGAAAATTCCTAGCTTATGGATGAACTATAATAACCACTGAATCGTCATCATTATTAAAGCCTTCTCCATCTCAAAGGGTTGGCTAGGGAGCACGAGAAAGCTCCAAAAAGGAATTGACAAGAGTTTTATGGCTACCTGTCAACCTGGTGCCCACTCTTTGTGCTGGTGCAAATATCTAGCCAAGGTAGAGAGGGTATTGCCATTAGAACCTAGAAGACTAGTTGGTGCATAGGAAGACCTGCATCTTTTCTCATGTAACATGCACCCAATTAGCACCTTCCAAGTTATCCTATACTAGAAGAGTCTAGAGGAAGAAACAAGAAGATCACATTCGCTATCGGCATTGCAATCATATGGATGATATATTAAGCCAAAGTTCGATAGGAATGACATTCTAAAAATAATAGTAACCTCTGAATCCAAAAAGAAGGGTCAATTAGCCCATTGAAACCTTCCAAATTGCATTGTTTTGAAGGGGTGCAAACATACATAAGTACAACAGATTATAGTAAGATATGTTGAAAATCCAATAGTAATGACACTAGAGTAACAATTGAACCCAATAAGACATGCAAAGTGAACCAGTACTATAAATTTACATATAGCAATTAAGTTATTGACTGAGGAACAAACCTATATTAGGTTCCAAATCTATAGTTTTATTTCAGATTCTGTAATAAACAATTTGAATGAGATTATATTTAGGGTTTAGTATGTTTCTCTAGTTTGAATATTGCTTATCTATTAGAATCTGAAAAGGAATAGAAGTATATTCTTATCTTTTGTAAAGCCTAAATAAATGGTCTAAACATCTTGTATTTATCATTGAATGATTGACAAATGAAAATTGAGAGTTTCCACAAAGTTTGATATGAGTTCCTCCTCCTCAGTGGGATTCCAAGAACCAGGCGGTGTACAGTATGAGATCATCCCCCTTTTATCGAGTGATGTCGTCTCGTTCCTTATAATTTTCATTTTTCTTCATCATATAACCCATCTATAATAGTTATTACTTATTTCCATATTGAAAACTTGCTCCCATTTTCACTGTTTCAGGTAGAGGTGCTAACGAACGAAGCTTTGACCAAGCTGACAGACGGAAACGCCGATCGTCACACCAACGAACCAATATCGAGAGTTGACACCTCAATTCTCACACAAGAGAATTAGAACAAGTGGTAAACTTTGATAATCAGCTCAAAATTAATAGCCATGAAGTCATGAACATGTTCTTCTCTACATAACCCCTACTTATAAGAATTAATTTAGCCTAAGCTCCAAAAAAGAAATCCTAACAAACTAGGAAAGAAATCGACAAAAATGAAAAGGGTAAATGCAGAATTAACCTAACAAACTAGGAAAGAAATCGACAAAATAGAAAGCATAAGTGCATAATAAATCCTAACAAACTAGGAAACAAATCAACATGTCTGTTTAAGCACGCGCCTGTTTCAAGCACGATTGTATCCGCGTCAATCCCCTCCACTTGTAAAGAATTCGACCTCAAGTTCTTCGTCGTCTGAATAGAGTGTCTCGTCGTCTACATGATGAGTGTAGAGGTCCACGATGTTGAACGTTGGGGAGATTTCCATTAAACCTAGTATTTCTATGGCATAGGCGTTATCGTTAATCTTTTGCAACACTTTGAATAGTCCAAACTTTCTCAGTTGAAGTTTATCGTAATGTCCAACTCGTATTCTCTCCTTCCGAAAGCATACTATGACGTCATCACCGACATTGAAAACTTTGCACCTATGGTGCTTATTCGCTATTTCCTTGTACCTTGCATTAGGCTTCGTCACTCGCAAACTTCCTTATGAACTCCACAGATTTGGTTTGCCAAATTCCGCATGCGACAAAGTATGCAAATGTAGAACATGATTAGGTGATTTGGAATATACAATGGCAAATGGGGACTTCATATAGATGATTAAATCGCACTATTGTACGCGAATTTCGCTTGCGTCATAGCGAAGCCCCACGGCTTAGGCTTCGCTTCTTTCCATATATGCTTCTTATCATGTTACTGAACATCTTGTTGACCACTTCAGTTTGATTGCATGTCTATGGGTGAGCAGTGCTGCTGAACTCTAATGACGACCAAAGCATGCTCTAAAGACTCCGCTCGAACGTGCTCAAGAATTTCATATCTCAATCAGTCGTTATGCTCTTTAGCACCTCCAAAACCTTCTTCAAATGTCCCAAGTGTTCGAGGTGGTTCTTGTTGTAGATGAGATATCGTCGAAGTAGACCACCACGAACTTACCGATGAAGAGTCCAAGCACTTGAGGTGCATAAAAGTGTACGGTGCGTTGGACAACCCAAATAGCATAAGCAACCACTCAAAGGATCCATCCACGTCTTAAACGTGACCTTCCACTCATCTTTCGGCGGATGTGTATATGGTGGTAACCACTTCAAAGATCTATCTTAGAGAAGACTTTGGCCTTACTCAGCTCGTCTAACATGTAATCTAGTCAAAGTATCAAGAACTTGTAGCCGATCGTGATTTTGTTAATCGTATGATTGTATATGCACATCCACTAATTGCCACCTTCTTCGGTGTCAATAGAGCAAGAATCGCACATCAACTCATACTCTCCCTAATGTGCCTCTTCTACATTAAGTTCTCTACCTTCTCCCTAGGAATCTCGTTTTCCCATGGACTTATGTGACAGTGTGACAAGCCAAGAAAAGTGGCCTAGAAACGAGATCAATGTCGTATTCGACGTTGCGCATGGGTGGCAGCCCTTCGGAAAGTTCCTCCAAAAACAACGTGATATTCGTCGAGGATCAGATGTACTACTACTAGATTTGCTCCTCCCTCCATCAACACTTCAGCTTATATGCTTCCCTTCACCACCAAGACATGCACCTCACGAACTTTCTTGAAGTTCGTTTCTGCTTCCTTTGTGGAGAACATTAATGGTAGAAAAGTATTCTCCTCCTTTGTAAAGATTTGGTTCAGATACATTTCTTCCCCTCGTGTAAAGATTTGGTTCGGATACTTTTCTGCAAGGGCATAAGAGTGTACTTCGTCCCGTCTTTCACTAGTTGATACATGTTGTTGTGCCCATCATGTTTCCCGCCAACATCAGACTGTCACAACCCTCGTAGCAATATATGACAAACGTCGAGATCGTCCATTACATCGCAGTAGATCTCGTCTCTATAAGTCTAGATAAAGAAAAGAACTCTGCACCGCTTGATGCTCGGCACTTTTCTTTCTGAACCCATTTGATGGACTACGGGCTAGTGTGCTTCCCTAACGCCGACCATGCATCTTTGACCAACTGTAGACTGATGATATTTTCTTGGATGTCGTTGTCGACCACAATCCCAAACCTTCTATTGTTAATGGTATACCGAGTTTGGAATAACTTGTTCCTCCGCAATGTCATCGTGTCTTGGTGTTAGCATGATTATTTGCAACACGCAAAGGGGCTTCTCTTCCTCTTCGGATTTGTTGGGATCACATTTGATGTTCTCACCATCCGCCTCTCTGTCTGCGTAAGCCAACTGCTTTCTCCGTTGACAATCACTCAAGTCGTGACTCGGCTGTCCGTACTTGTAGCATTTGTCAATGATGAGTTTGCCATACTTTCAGGTCGGGTATTCACCTCGACGGGTTTCTTCCATGTCGTCATCTCTGCTGCCTTCTTTTAGGGATCATTCCTTTATTGACTTGTTCTTGGTCCAATCTACCGTCTCTAATTGCTACCTCGAACATAACCTTTACTTATAAGAATTAACTTAACCTAAGTTCCAAGAAAGACCTAGCAAACTAGGAAAGTAAGCGATAAAATAGAAAAGATAAATGCATAATAAACCCTAACAAACTAGGAAACAAATCAACGTGGTCCCATCCATATCTATTTCGAGCGTGATTGCGTCTACATCACGAGCACACCCCCCATCATCTCACGCTTGTTAAGAAAATATAAAGCTATAGCTCTGGCTCGAGACTAAAACTTGAGCTAAAGATCAGCTCTATAAAATTCTCAAGCTCGGGTCGTAAACAACTTGTTAAAAATTAGAAAGCTTGGTGAGCTTCAGTTATAAACAAACTTAGGGTTCGGTTACAATACTCCTGGGTGTAAACATGTTGTTTACACCAAACACTCTTAACAACTAGATTGGAATAGATCTAATTTGATGCATATTATAATATTTCAACAGCCTTCGTAAATTTGTTGTCGGTATGAAAATAATTATTTAGGATCAAATAATCTTTAATTAAGACATCGTAATCTTTTCTTGGAAGCACAATCTCATCTCGAAGTTGTTGGTACTTCTTCATTGTGGCAATAATTTTCTCTTTCTTGTTTTTTTTAAAAATTGTGACCCTCCTCCACGACTCTCTCGGACCTCCACTACCACTTCGCCACCAACGAACCCAAGCGTTGACCCACCGTTGGCAACTTCTTCATTGTCCACATCACGTGCTTGAGATATCAATTCCCGTCATACTCCCTTCATGCCACCACCTCCGACACCATTGTTAACTAAATAAGGAATGCTAAACATAAAGAGCCTTTCAATTGCCATCCTCGTGAAAAATATTTGTCTGGTGTGTCTCTATTCACTAGGAATTCAGTGATGAGCTATTTAGCAACTCATGGTGATGCAACAAAATATGCTACAGTCAATAACTTGCATAACTTGCTCCAAGGAGTAAGTATCTAATAAGAAAACCTACTTGGTGTTTGGAGAGGTTATAATCTGCACAAAAAAAGGACTAGTGATGAACAACACCTAGCCACGATTAGTTTAGAAATATACCAAAGTCTTATGATTTTGAACAGCAAGGACCATCTAATCCCTATAACAAAAGAGTTGCCATGTAGGTCAAATAAATGAGAAGGAAAGACTCAGCAATTTGAAATTGCAATATGGATTACGAAAGAATTTTCATTTAAGACTAAGATATTATGAAACCATCTATCTCAAAATAATTTCATTTTCAGAAGAGTTATAATATAAACCATTGGTGAACTCAAACAAGGGCAAGAGTCTGAAAGAAGGAAAAATAAGGAAGAGGAGAGAAGTTCTCATCCCAATTAATTATTCCAATATCATATGATCATATCCCAAATAAATATCTTTATATTAAATTACCAAATATGTTGAAATATTATAATATGTATCAAATTAGATTTAGACCAATCTAACGGTTAGGAGTACTGGGTGTAAACAACTTGTTTATACCCAGGGAGTATTGTAACCGAACATATATATATATATATATATATATATATATATAAGATGAATGAGAGATGTATAAGTTAATTATAAATAAAATTACTTTTTCCAAAATATATATTTGTAAAAAGGTAATTTTATTGATAATTAACATATACATCTCGCATTCATCTTTTATAACATATTATTTACATCAAAATATATAGTGCAGGATTTCCATTTGGGATGTACTTATCCCTTCAAATATGCGACTATTCCGCTCTCTCCATATATGCCACGTGATTGTTGATAGTCTGAAGCGAGCCAGTCTGAGCCACCGTGCTCCTGTACCTTTCTGATTGGAGATGACTTCGATTTGGCAAGACATATTCCTCGACGCATCAGCTAGAATATTTATTTTATTACATTGCTCCTTCCAAATATCCCATGCAATCATGTCCAAGGTTAATAAGCGGCCTCTTAATGCTTTGTACATATTAAATTGCATCTTGCTAGCAAGGCCTTTGACCCGTATAAATTCAGCATACTGAATAGGCGGATTAGGCAGCCACACTTGATCATACGCTTTACGGAATTCGAAGTCACTTGAGGTGGTTCCATCCCAGATCCAAGCATTCGCCCCCCTACTTTGCTCAATCCCGATGTTAGCTATTTCAGTCACAAATTGTGTCCCAATCGGATACTCATCTAAGTGCCAAGTCCCGTTACGAATAATGCAGCTCACCTATTCATCTCTCCCCAATAGTGCATACGTCTACCACCTTACTCTTTCAACTATACTTTGGTGCTCATGTCAAGGATCAAACCAAAGATGTGATGAAGACTATTGCTTATTGTTCGAATTATCATTGTCTGGATTTGAAGTCTGTGCCGCTGAACCGTTTTGTAGGTGACTGAAAAATTATTATTCTGTTGCAGGCTCAAGAAGTTCCCCTCTAAGTACCTGCCCCGCATTCAGTTCGACCATAACGGTTGACCTTGTATGAATTTCCATGTGAGTCTCAAGCCCGCAACATCACGAAGAATGAATAAGGATCTCAGTCCTACTCCACCTTCATTTTTGGGCCGGCATAGCTCCTTCCAAGCAATTATATGAATACCCCATGCCAGATAAAATCAGCGCAAAGTTTGTCCACTTTGCGGATGGTCGCCGACAGAAGCATAATGGTTTGGAGCATAATAATGAAATGGCGAAAATGACTGACCAAACCAGATCAATCCTGCCACCAAACGACAAATTATGCACCTGTCAACCTTCAGTCCGTCGCTAAGTCAATCGTACTCTGACAATCATATGCGCCAGCATAGTTAATTGACAATGGGAGACCCAAATACTTCACTGGCAAACTTCCTCTTTCTATATGTAGAACTTTTTTCAATTCTTTCGATTCGGACAATAAGAGTTGAAATATACCATACTTTTATCTCGGTTAAGCTGAAGCCCCGTCAACCGCCCAAACTCGTTCATTATTCGAACCATAGCATTTAGTCCCCTATTAGTTGGAACAAGGAAGACTAATAAATCATCATCATATATTAGGTGGGACACAATTGGTAACACCTCCTTGTACAAAGGAATGATGCTTTTCCTATGTGTCTCCATATCCATCAGCAATGTTATAGATTTCGCTAGGCGGAATCGGTGCGCCGAGTGCCCGCCTAGCGCCTAGGGCGCCTAGACGGCGCCTAGTCGGCCCATTTTTTTTTTTTTTACTTTTTGTTCATGAGTATATATATAAATAATATGTATGTTACTTATAGACATGAAAATTATTGGGCTTTTATGGCTAGTGAAGCTATATTTAAGACTTCACATGAGGTTATGGGTTCAAATCTTATGTTTGTTGTTTCAATTTTTTTTTTTACTTGGAAAAAAAAAAACACTTATAAAGGGAGAGGAGAGGAGAGAGAGTCCAGTCCACACTCCACAGACTCCTCTCCTCCTCTCTCCTCCCCTCCGCTCCTCTCTCCTCCCCTCCGCTCCTCTCTCCCCTCCTCCTCCCCTCTCCGCTCCCCCCTCTCCTCCTCCTCCCCTCTCCGCTCCCCCCTCTCCTCCTCCCCTCCGCTCCCCTCTTCCCTCCTCCTCCCCTACGACGACGACGACGACGATGACGATGACGACCACGGCAGCAGCAGCAACAGCAGCAGCAACAGCAGCAGGCGACGGCGACGGCGGCGACGACGGCGGCGGCGGGTAAGTTTTTAATTTTGTCACATATGAAAAAAAAAATTTTGATTTTTTTTCTTCAAAATTTCAAAAAAAATAACCCTAACCCTAACCCTAGGCCCGACTAGGGCCGACTAGGGCCGACTAGGGCCGCCTATGCCCGCCCAGCGCCTAGGCCGGCCGCCTAGGGCCTTTTCGGTGCGGCCGGCGGCCGCCTAGCGCCTAGGCCGATTTTTAGAACAGTGTCCATCAGACACGTGAAATATTCCATTACCATTGTGAACATGTAAGAGCATCATTAGTAGTTGGGACTCTCCAATGCAATTTGGAGCCCAAAATTTCAAAAAAAAGATAAATGTAGAATGGGTTGGGTTTGTATGAGAATAGTAGGAAATGATAAAGTGAGCTCCGGTCCCAAAAATTGTGTGGTCAAAAATTAATGTAGGAAAAAAATAATATAAAGTTTCGAATCTAGAAAGTTGGGCTCCAAATTGGAACTTACTATTCTACAAAACGAGTTTCTACAATCTAGAATCTAGAAATTGGGAGGCCCAACCCTTAGCACCCATGGATGGGTTGGGACCGAAATTGTAGAAATTGGGACTAGGAATGAGACTTATTATTCTACAAAATGAGCTCCTACATTCTAAATCTAGAATCTAGAAAATGGGATGGGCCTTACTAATGATGCTCTAAGGGGAGAGTGGATCCCCTGACGTAGTCCCCGATTGCTAGGAAAAAAAACCCATACGGCTGCCTCCTAATAAGAATCAAAAACATCGATGTTGTAATGCATTCGTGAATGTTGTCCACCCACTTTGAGTCGAACCCATAGCCAGCATAATTTTGCATATAAAATTCCGATTCACCGTATCATACGCTTTCCGAAGACCTATCTTCATACAGGCCTTGCGTCCTCCAACTTTATTGAAGTTTGGGACCATTTCGTGAGCCAACAGGTTATTCTCAGCTATCGATCTGCCTTTGACAAAAGCGACAGGTTATATATATATATATATATATATATATATATATATATATATATATATATATATATATATTGGAATAAGGGTCAATTTATTTCTCGCATATAGCGGAAACGGTATTACAATACATAATCTCACAACTTCCCGAACCCCCAAACTATAGTATTAGGGGGCCATTACTGATACATCGAATTCTATGCTATGTAGAATTCCAATAGGGGGGGTAGTCAAGCCCTCGAAAATACGTCTGTTCCGCTCCTTCCAGATGTGCCAAACAGACGCGGCGAGACGAACTCTGGCTCTTCTAGCCCACCCCGGATCCCTGCCGCTATGGTCTCAGATCCAGCTGAGGATGCTCCGGATGTCTCTATCCGTCCCAACTCCTCCTCTCAGTTGCGAACACTGCTCGGTCCAAATGTGCCAGGACACCGGGCATACAAAGAAGATATGTCCCATAGATTCATCCTCCTCATTACATAGCACACATTTGGCGTCCGGAATCTGCATCCCAAACCTGAGGAGTCTGTCTCTCGTCATCAGTCTACCACGAAGGAGTCGGTAAGCACATAATTGCATTTTTCGTGCAACTCCCTTGCCCCAAATGAAGTCCACCTCTTCAGCCCGGTCATAGTGAGACCGAACCAGGTCGTAGCAGCTACGAAAGCAGAATAGGCCTGATCCGCCTCCCGTACCTGGGCCGGCCCAGCTCCAAGAATCCGTCTGCTGGCTCTCGTCAATAGTAACTAGTCGGATCTCCTCGGCAAGCTGAGTAGTATAAGGGTATGCTTCTGGCCTCCAAACTCCATCTCTGATGATCCGGCTGCAAGTGATTCCCCTGTCCGCTTCTCTGTCTAGCTGACCTCCCAATATCTCAAGTAATGATCTGGAGCCCACCCAAGGATCAAGCCAAAGGTCAGTCGTCGTCCCATCCTTCATGTTCCTGCAGATAGCTGTCTGAAGCACCGGTCGACATCTCAGAATGGCCTTAAATGTGACCGAGAAATTGTTGTCTACCTTGCAGGCCCAGAAGTTATTCCTTCGAAGGTATCTATTCGCCATCCATTCTGCCCAGAGTGACCCCCCTTGATGAATCTCCAGGCCATCTTTACGCATGCTGTCTTCCTGACCGCATGAAGAGTCCTCAACCCACTCCACCTTCCTCCCGAGGGCGGCATAACTGGTCCCAGGAGATCGCATGCATCCCTCCCCTCCAGATGAAGTCAGCACAAATGGCCTCCACTTTCCGAATAGTAGCCGTAGGGATCTGGATAGACTGGAACCAGAACATCGTGATACCCGCAATAACTGACCGCACCAACTCAATCCGACCGCCAAACGATAGACCCGCAGCTTGCCAGCCTTCCACTCTCCTCTGAGCAAAGTCCACCAAGCTGTGGCAATCCTGCTCTCTGGCATAGTTGACCGTCAGCGGGACCCCCAGATATTTCACTGGGAGCTCGCCTCTGTCCACTCCCAAGGCGAAGGCCCTCTCCTCCTGCTGTGTACACCGGGAGCTGAAATAGACTCTGCTTTACTCCCTGAATATATATATATATTTTTTTTTTTGGAAAAAGGGTAAATTTTATTCCATCATCTCAATAAGGTTACAACATAGAGATACAATCCCAACTCAGGGGGACATTACTAGTACATCCGACTCAATGTTATGAAGTATGCCCACCACTGGGGTGGATAGTCCCTCATAAATGCGCCGGTTCCTCTCCCGCCAGACATGCCAAACTGACGCAGCAAGTCTCAATCTAGCACGCCTAGCCCAGCTCTGCTCCTTGCCCCTGCAATCACCAATCCACTTAAGGATTTCTCTGAAGTCCCGCTCCCTGCCAACCCCTCCCAAGTGTCTCCGGCACTGCTCTGCCCAGATGCTCTACGCCACATGGCACTGAAAGAACAGGTGCCCAATAGATTCAGGCTCTGTCTCACACAAAACACACTTAGGGTCAGGGACAGAAACCCCGAACCGAAGCAATCTGTCCCGAGTCAGCAACCGGCCCATCACCAGTTTGTATGCAGACAGTTGCATCTTCCTGACGAGCCCCTTCCCCCAGACAAAGTCGTACTCCTCAATATCATCGAAGTGGGGGCGGACAAGGTCGTAGCAGCTGCTAAATCTGAACTCCCCAGCACCCTCCGAGCGGCCGGGAGGGGCCCACATCCAGACATCAGACAGTGCCATATGAGTGATCTGCACCTGTCTGATCTCCTCAACTAACGTAGCAGTGAACCGATACTCCTCAGGCCTCCAGACCCCACCACGGATGATGTGCCTACACGTCAGGCCTCTGTATGCCACGCCGTCCCTCTGGGGGCCCAGAATCTCCAGGAGAGACTGACCTGAGATCCACGGATCGAGCCAAAGATCCGTCTCCCCTCCCTCCCTCATCCTCCTCCGCAAAGCCGTCCGAAGCACAGGACGGGTCCTCAGGATATGCTTGAGAGACACAGAGAAGTTGTTGTCAATATCACATACCCAGAAGTTTCTGCCCCGGAGATACCGACTAGACATCCAGGCCGACCATAGAGAATCACCCTGAAGGAACCTCCATGCCAGCTTGATCCCCGCCGCCTCCCTGACAGAAACAAGTGATCGCAGACCCACCCCTCCCTCTTTCCTAGGCCGACAGAGCTGCTCCCAGGAGATGGCATGTATCCCCCCATGCCAAATGAACTTGGCACATATGCCCTCAATCTTTCTGATAGTAGCCAGAGGAACCATAATCGATTGGAGCCAGAACAGAGCAATAGCAGAAATGACTGAGCGAACCAGCTCAATACGCCCTCCAAACGATAGGCCCGCCGCCTGCCAGCCCTCAACCCTCCTCTGTGCAAAATCCACCAGACTCTGACAGTCACGATCCTTCGCGTAGTTGACGGAAAGGGGCACCCCCAGATATTTCACCGGGAGGTCCCCCTTTTCCACCCCAAGCTCCATGGCCCGCTCCTCCTTCAAAGTGCAAGAGTTGCTGAAGTAGACTTTGCTCTTGTCCCTGTTCAACCGGAGGCCCGATAGCTGTCCGAACTCCTCCATCACTGCCGCAAGCTCCCTCATCCCTCGCATGGAAGGCCTCAACAGGACCAAAAGGTCATCTGCATAAATGAGATGAGAGACCACCGGAGAGACCCTGCTGTAAATCGGTACAATCCTCTCCCGATGTACCGCGATGTCCATCAAACATGTGAAATACTCCATCACAAGAGTGAATAGGTAGGGGGAAAGCGGGTCCCCCTGCCGAAGCCCCCTGCTGCTGCCGAAGAACCCGTAAGGGATACCCTGGATGAGGACCGAGAAAGTAGGAGAGGTGATGCACTCTCTGACTCTATCCACCCAAGTCTCGGAGAAGCCCATCGCACCCATCAAATGACAGAGGAAGTCCCTGTTGACGGTGTCGTAGGCTTTCCTCAGGTCGAGCTTCACACACGCCTTCATCCCTCCAGGCTTGTGGAACTCCCGAATCAGCTCATGAGCCAGCAGGCTATGCTCCGCAATAGACCGCCCCTTAATGAAGGCCGCCTGATTCCGAGACACCAGACCCTGCATAGCATCCTCCATCCTCCTGCACATAAGATGAGTAATTATTTTATACAAATAATTACAGCAAGCAATCGGTCGAAAGTCAGCAAGAGATGTCGTCCCCTCCATCTTGGGCACTAGCGTCAGGAAGGTGTGGTCCAGCTCCTTCAGGAGCTTGCCCGTATCAAAGAACTCCTGAACAGCCTCAAGGACCGGGGCCTTGAGGGTACTCCAATGGCGCTTGTAGAAGCCACTGGAGAACCCATCCGGCCCAGGAGCCTTTGAAGCATCAGCCTGCATCACAATCGCCTCCACCTCCGCCATACGGATAGGGGCCATGAGAAGACCATTGCCGTACTCCGTAATCAACGTCTTCGTGATCAGCTGCGGAAAAACCGAGGGATAGTCCGTCTGATGATAGAGCTCAGAGTAGAACCGGACAGCCTCCTCCTGGATAGCAACCTGGTCGGTCACAAGGTGCCCGTCCCTGCCAATCAGTCTCTGGATACGGTTCCGGTGCTGACGCGCCCGGATGACATCATAGAAGAACTTGGTGCAGCGATCCCCATCCTTGAGCCAGGAGCATTTGGCCCGTTGGGCCGCACTAATCTCCTGCTGAAGCCTCAAGGTGTTGACCTCTGCAGCCAACCTCTTCTCTCTAGCCGCCATCTCCCCACTCATCATGTCGCCCTGAAGCTCTGACTGCAGGTCTCTCAACTCCGCCTCCTTCTCCTGTAAGGAGGTCCGGGGAAGAGCCCTCACCCAGTCTCTGAGGGCGCGTTTGGCGTTCTTCAGCCTGTGAACCATACAAAACTGGGCAGTGCCGACCGCCTCCTGGCCAAGACCTCCCGCCACAGTCTCCTCATAGCCAGCCGATAGGAACCAACTGTTGTCATACCGGAACGGACGGGCTCTCCATCTAATACTCTCCACGAAGCGCACCAGGATCGGCGAGTGATCACTGGTCCCCGCAGGTAGCCCCTCAGCCACAGAGGAGGGGAATAGGCGGAACCAATCACTGTTCCCCAAAGCACGATCCAGCTGGCATGTCACCCTGCTCACCTCCGCCTTGTTGTGCCAAGTCCAGATGTGCCCAATCCTCTCCAAGTCCCTGAGTCCTGACTGGAGTAGGCAAGACTGAAAATCTGAGAGGATCTGGTCCGGGACCGGCCGCCCCCCAGCTTCTCTTCCCGGTATAGCGTAGCATTGAAGTCTCCCATAATCAGAAGAGGGAGATGCCGATGCATCGCTAAAGAACTCAGCCTGATGATGTCCTGCCACAAGGACTCCCGGCGCCTCCTGTCATTGTGCCCGTAGACGGCACCCAGTAAGAAGCGGAACCCCCCCTTGTTGGTGAAGGAGATAGCCACCAGCTGGTCAGACATGAAGACCTCCTCACCCTCCCAACTAGCTCCATTCCATCTAACCCAGATTCTAGCCATATCACAGAGACCAAGGTTGTGAAGCTGGACCCAGTCCGTAGGGGTTCTACGGGACAGGGTTTTCGCCCCCCTGATCTTAGTCTCTAGTAATATCGAGATTTCACACTGTTCCTTCCTCAGCACCTCACTAATCTCCCTCCATCTCCCCAGAGAACACCCCCCCGGACATTCCAGGCAAGGGCCGACATCTAAACCGCGGGTGGGATCCCCTGAACATCCTCTGAAGGGGCACCCGGGGAGAGTGCAACCTCCATATCTCTGGTATCCTCATCTCTATCCCCCTGTAGAAGGAGGGGCAGAGCAGGGGCCGCGGCCCCGTGTGGGTCCCCCTGTGGGGGGGGCTGCGCTAGTACTGCCACCCAATTGGGATTGACCTTCCACACTCTCTTTGTCCCATCCTGTCCGCTGTCCTCACTATGCGCCTCCGTAGCCTGGCGCTTCCGACTGTACACCTGGAGTGCTAGTGCATCTTTATCTCCCTGTCGCCTGTCCTCCTGCCCCATACTCCTGGTGGTCATGGTCCTCGTCCCCATATACTCAACCATCGCTCCAGCAATATCCTCCGTCGGAGACCCCGCAAATGCCCCCGAGATGGGGGAAGTGTCTGCCTCCATCTCATCCTCCATCGAGCCCCCCTGATCCACAACAGGGGAGGCATCAGCACCACCTGCCTCCTGCACTACCTCCTCCGTCACCACCTCAGAAGCTCCTCCACGTCTACACGCACTCGGGAGATGCCCGAAGCAGGCACATGCCGGACATCTGGGGGGGACCCACTCATACTCCACCCTCTGCATAGCAAACTGGCCAGAAGGTGTCCTGTACTTCAACTGCTCAGGCAGGTCCAATCGGGCATCAATCTCCACAAACACCCGTGCATACATCAGTCTGGATCGGAAAGTGGTGGCATCATCCGTCTTAATCGGCTTGCCAATGAGGCTGGCAAGTCGCATAAGTAGTGGGACACTCCAGAAGCGTATCGGAAACTCAGGAAAGCGAACCCACACAGGCACAGCATTAAGCACCTCCTTCTCACACCTCAAGTCGGGGGTCCATTGCTTCAGAATGATGAGGCGGCCGTCAAACGTCCATGGCCCTCCCTGGAGTATCCGAGTCACATCTTCCGCCAACCCAAATTTTACGAAGTAGAAACCATTTTCCTTGGAGAAGAACTCCATGCTCCCCTTCGGCCGCCAGACTCTGTCCGCATATCCTCTAATCTGCCCGTAGAAGGGCTTGCTCCCCAACACATATAGCACTAACGTGTTCTCCCAGAATGCCGTCATCTTCGCCACTTCGTCGGCAGGAAAGTCGGCGCATAGCTCACCCCCAATCGCCATAGGTGCTACATACTCCATCGATGCCGGCGTCTTGGCGACCCCCACCTTGCAAGCATCGGCCCAAGAAACCGGCCGCGGACCCGAACTCCGAGGTGGGGTCGTCGGTGGAGGTCGGCCACTCATGTTCGCAGCAGTCGCTCTACCCCCGATAACTGGAACCGCCGTCCCCGCCGACCCCTTCTCACGGGGCCGCCACGCAATCCTGGCTTGTCCCTCCCGATCCACCGTGTGAGTCTGACCCCTCGATGGACCCGTTCTCCTTGCTATCCCCGCCCTCCTGTCAGATCCCTGCGTATAAGCGGTGCCTCTCCGCACCTCAGGGATCTGCGGTCGTTTCCCTCCTCCTCGCCTAACTCTCCGATTCTGGACCGTAGTCCAAGCCCCCTCCTCATCCTCCAATCCCGACGATGTTCTTTGGGCTGTGAACACCATCGGGGAGCCCTCGGAGGCCACCGCCGTCGAACTCCCGGCCGAACCCGTGCCCTTGCGATAGGTCTCCTTTCGCAGCCCTTCCCGGCCACCCCCCCCCCGCCTGAGGGGGGTCGCCGGCAACCGCCCGCCCCCGGGGGAGGGTCGCCTGACCTCCCCGGTCGACCCGCTGCGCAGCGGCGCCCGCGCGGACGCGAGCAGCAGCTCCAGCGCCCTTCGCCGGCGGCCCGCCGCCGCCGACCTCCACCGGCCGGTCGCCACCGACCGCCCCCGCCACCCCCTTGCCTTTCCCGGGGTCCGGGGGGCGGTTTGCCGCCTCCACGCCGTGATTAAGCGATGCCCTAGCAGAGCTAGGGTTTCCGTCTCCTGTAGCCGCCAGGTTACTACTTGGCCCAACCTGTGATAAGGCAATTGGCGGAGGAAATAAATAAGGAACAACCGGTTGATCGAACAAAATAAAGTGTGAACACACACACACTTTATTTTGTATTCAACCACCAACCCCTTATTTTGTCTCCTCAATCGTCGGCAGCCTCTATCATAGGCGGGCAAGGATCATCCTTGGGCGATTAAATAAAACATTTATTTTATATTAGTATATAAATAAAATCGAGTCCGATGGTGAGCCTAGTGAGTCGAATATCTCTAAGCATGGACTCGATTACCAAACACGCTTGTTTTAAGGCACAAGCTCGTGCTTTTCAGCCACGAGCTTTTCAGTGTGCCAAGCTCAAGCTGGCTTGTGAATAGCTCAGCTTGTTAACACCCCTAGTTACAACATTAAAAGAGTCACATAAAACCCTTCAAAATACCTCCAAAATAACCCTAGACCTTGTTTATCTTAAGTGCTATCAAATTCCAATCCTAGACCCTAAGTTTTGCCCCAAGAATCATTGTGTCAGACACACTAGTCCAAAGTCAAAGTTCTGTCCTGCAAACCTTTCTTTTATTATAAAACGCTAAAATGGTGTCCCAAATCAATGCTCGATTTTGCCTAGCTTTTAACCCCTAAT
Source organism: Iris pallida (assembly GCA_029216955.1). NCBI lineage: Eukaryota > Viridiplantae > Streptophyta > Magnoliopsida > Asparagales > Iridaceae > Iris > Iris pallida. Next base: position 2,611,137 of record JANAVB010044819.1, read on the forward strand.
TTCTACTAGGCTCATATCCCTGATTTCTAGAATATTCAATCTTTTTGAACCAAAAATTAAACTTGGTTTAGTTGCTAAACTTGTCCTGCATAAATTATTACCATCCACGGGATTTATGAGAAGGGACTAGAGGCTGGAGTCCTATATTCTTTCTCAAATAACATGTAATTTTGAATGCTAATTCAAGTAAAAGTGACACCACTGGACTTCAATGCCAAACATAAGTTAATTCGAACTTGAACAATATCATACTTAAATTCCTTGCAGTTCAATACTCTTCCTTTCTGGTAGATTTGTACAACTTTCTGAGAGAAAGATTTCTACAATTTACTTTTAGAGATGTCTTATGGCGGTTAGAACCGTGTGTTTTTCAAAAGATCAATAAGGGTCCAGTTACACCTCAATTTACATTAAACCTTCATATATATTTTAGATGTGTGTCAAACTTTCCAACATAATATTCAGTAAGCAGGAACTCACGGTCGAGGCACATTGTGCCAAGAAGCAACATTATGAGAACATTCTTTACTAATATTGGGCTCTTCGTCATTCGAGTATGTCTCGAATCCTCTTATCAAGGCCTCCATGGCAATCTTAAGTGGCTTCTTTATTTTATCCATACCAGCCCCTCTTGACTCACTTCTTGTTAAAGACTCCTGATCAGAGCCGCCATCCGCAGAAGCAGAAGCCATCAAGGCATCAGCTACCTGTGGACTTTGCAAATTCTCCGATTCATCACAAGGGTGCTCCTCTGCAAACTGAAGCCAAGCATCATTGAGTCTGTCCTCAACATGAGCAGGTGCTGTGGCTAGCCCAAAGAAGAACCCGTCTTCCTCCTCTGTGTATGCAACAAAAGTCCTTTCAAATGTAAAATAAGCATGAAATATCAAATTATACTAGCAACATACTTAACCAGAGAGAAAAGGATGATATTTAGACCTTTAGAATAGAGGTAACGATAAGTTCGCACATTATTTCGAAGAAACTAGCTCAAAGACACCTTTTGACAAATATCTATCTGATTTACAAGCATGACCAAATTATACGACTACACCCAAAAAATTTAGGTGAACTCAACTATTCGTAAGATGAAAAGTATATGTCCCTATCTGGTAAATACATAGATTTCGATATACTTGCCAATTCTTGTGCCTATTAAGTTCCTATATAACCAAAACTATTCCTACTAAATATATTCATATTAACAAGATACACATGCATAACTGGGTCCTGTCTAGCTTTTGGAGAGTTATGTCAGACACCCAGAATATTTGTCAAAGTACGACTACTTCTAGGTCAACTAACCATAGAAATTTATCAATGTAGCATTTAAGGTTGTAGATTCAATTTATCTTGGAAAATTACACTGTTAATATCTTGCTAATAATTTACTTTAGCATATACCAGTTTCCAATATAACCACCTCAAGTATCAGATATCCAGTTCTCAAATTTCACAATAAATTCTTCTTGAATTCTGAACTTGAATTGTTAGAAAATAGGATTTTAGTATGGGACAGGATTTCTGGTCATGTGCAAGCGGAACCTTTGTCCAGGTTAACTGTATCCCAGTATTGTCACGGCCGCTCGTCAGGCGCGGAGCAGCCTGAGCGATCGTCATAGACGGGGGTGATCGAGCGCCACAGGGCGCGTTGTCACAGACTCAGTGAACTCTATGTGTATTACTCCCAGTTTGTCAGGGCCGCTCCTGGGCATACGTCAGGCGCCTGAGTAATCATCATAGTCGGGGGTGATCATGCGTCACGGGGTGCGTAGTCACGGACTTACAGATTTGTCCTTCACTAAGCCTTTTCCCTGATGAACTTAGAAGAAAAAGTGGAGCAAGTAAGAAAATGAGAGTTGAAAAACTTCAATACTAGAGAACATTACAACTCTTGAATGGATAGGATTGCTTGGTGAATGAGACCCCTTCCCCTTACAGCCTTGAGTGTCTTACATGAGTTGCTAGGATGGTATCACTTGTTACTAATCTACCGGTTAGAACTGAACTTTCTATATACGAGATATTTAGAAGGCAAATATTTTAAATATTTACAAGTGTAGAAATATCTAGAACTCCTAGAAAAGATAGGAATCCTCAAGAAATATATAGAAAATCCTACACCATTCTAGAATATAATAGAGACTTCCAGAAATAAGAGAGGCTATGGGAACTACAAACTTGTGGGAATGAAAATTTTGTGCATGACATTCTCCCCGCCTAATGCGTCTAGGCCCTCGCTGATAGATGCTCCGAGTCTCCAACAATTTCCACTTTCTTGTTGAACAACGTATTTATGGTCGTTGTATGTCTTGTCATCAGGAAGGAGCCTTCGTGCTTGTAGGTTACCCCCTTGGTGCAGCTTGCGAAACTCCTCAAATAGTTGGGTACCAACTCGATGAACACCATGGGCCTTCCTCGTAGTCAACAGGCCTTTGCCTCTCGTCAGCCAATTCTTCGTCTCAGTCGCTACTCCCTCCAGAATTGCCCAAGTAACATACATCTTCTCCTTGAGATCGGTAGCAAATTGGTTCGCCGCATAACTTCTTCTCAGTCCAACCCCCCCCCCCCCCCCCCCCCCCCCGCAATCCTTGGCACGGGAAGAGGCTCATGTAGGTTGCCAGGTCGTTGACAATCCTCTTTGTGTAGTTGGCACACAAAACAACTACACACATAGTCCTCCATACCTCCATAGATGCAAGTTTTATAGTAAGTTACCTGGATCAAGGCCAAAGTCCTCTAGTGACCCCTATGTCCAACCCACTTTGTCATCCAACATATTTTGAGTAATTCCTTTGCACAAGTCACTCCGTCGTTGCACGAATGCCCTGTCACCCTTGGTGTTGCGAAGGCCCTCCTTTAGCCTCTTGCTTCTGTGTGCGAGCTTCACTAGTCCTCGGTCGTGGGTTTCTCGACTATGCCTCCTTGACACGATCAAAGGCCATCCAATTTTCGCAAGCACATAGTTGTCACCATTGCCATCTCGTAGTCAGCGACATGGATAGCACAATCCTCCAATCGGAGAGGTAGCTCCTTGGAAAACTCTTAGGACAGAACTCATAGGGATACCATGAAGTCTTCCGTCTTGAGCACCGTCGAGTACCGTAAAGTAGATCGTCTTCCATTCTCGAGCTTGATGTCAAAGAAAGCTTCCTCCTTTGTCGGTTCACCCCATGCAGCACTCACCATGCACGACGAGCATTTATCCATAATATTGACACCTCCCAAGTGTGGCATTGTAATTGCCTAAGCCAAAATTAGGAAATCTATACCAAGTCTCATCTTGAGATCGTCAAGCAGTACGCTGTGAAATTGGCAATACCCAACCAATCTCCTACCTCTATGCGAACTCCTTGTGCTACCACTAGACAAGGCATGTCGCAAAATTTACTGCCTTCAATCTTGCTCGAATCCTTCTCCAACGTTGGACCCAAGAATCAGACCTCCGCGTTCGAGAAGGTATAAGTAGCGCTTGTATTAGTCATAGTCCGAGTGCTTTTTTTTCTTTGATCCTCAGGCCAAGTATAATAGCTCCCTTCTAACAATTTTCATCACATTGCTCTTGCTCTTAACAGTGTTAAGTAAGCATAATGCTTACCTATGTGCTCCCTACTTCGTACTATTCCTTGTCCTCAACCTCCTCGCCTTGGACTGCATTCAATTGCTTTCTCTTCTTGCAATCACGAGCATAGTAATTCTTGTCACAAATGTAACACGAGATATATTACTCGGGTTGGGCCTTCTCTCACTTCTTCCTCGGATAGACCATCCTTAGGACTCTCCTACCATTCTCCTTAGTAGTCTTTGGCTTGGCCTTATCTTATTGGCATTCCATATGTACTAGACGAGCCTTGAGGTTGTTGCAAGAGCAGTTTACAAGTCTTGCACCCTTTTTCATTGCGATGCTTGAGTCATCCATAGTTCTTAGTCCATCAAGTAAGAAGAACAAGTGATCCTCCTCAACCATTCTAGATATCGTGAGAATCGGACGTGAACTTCATGATATAATCACGAAACGACCTAGTATGCTAAAGTTGTTGCAAATTCCACTTGCAACAAACTCCACATTAACCATGTAGAATTGAGCCATTATTGTAAATAAATGTGCATACCGGTAGAAAAAGTGATATTTAAAACTTTTTCGATAAGCTACACAAGGTTACCAGACATGAACCCTTCGTGTCTGTATCATGCATCTGATGTGCAAATATGTCGCATGTGAACCATTTTGCACACGTTACCATGCGTTGCTTACTTCGAACCAAGGTTCTAAACGGCGGCAGCCTGACGCACAGGCCGCATAACCGCTGTCTAGGCGTTTGATACATTTTGGACTTTTTTTTTTTACTATGTTACCATTTTTTCATAATATGCATATAGATGTTTTTCTATAACTAAGTTGTAGAACAAAGATTTATGAAGTTCCAATCTTGTAAAAGTGAATCATAGGTTCACAATGCTTGCAAAACTGTTTTGCCAGAACATCCAGTCAGGTATTGCTCCGCATAGACGTCCGCCTACGCCGCCAAACCTCCGCCGACCACCTACTCCACTGCCAACGGCAAAAGCGGTGCGGAGAACGGCTGCCTCGACCCCCATTTAGAACACTGCTTCGAACGATCTAAGAATCACCGCTTAATCTCATAAGTCATGATCGATCTTCGACTCGACATGTATCCTTACCGTATCAATTCATCTCATGAACTGATACTATCTCGATACATAAACTCAAAGGATGGCATAACGAGCGATCTTATTATCACAAACCAATGTTGCAAAAATCAGGTTAGGCGACCAACTAGTCGGCGGTCGGCCATCGCCGACTCGACTTAGCCTCTAGGTGGCGGGATCAGTCGGCAAGACCCATAGTCGGGTCAAGTCGGCCGACTAGGGCTAGTCGGCCGACTAATTAGCCCCTAGTTGGCCGACTAGGTCTCATTTCAAAAAAAAGGGATAAACTAGATAAAACCCTGACCCGGAAAAAAATGTTCTTTAAAAAACCTAAGCAGCCAACAGTCGACAGAGAAGGAAAAGAAGGATAAAGAAAAATAAGAACTACTAACCTGACAGAGCCGCCGCCATCGTCGATCCCCTCTGATCCCCGTCGACCAGCTGCCGAGCCGCCTCCGACGAGTCGTACGTAATTTTTGTTGCTGCCTCTCGCTCCCCCTCCCTTCACTTATTCCCACTCTCTTTTGTCCTCCAGCCATTTGGACGGGAATACGCAGCATGCTCATCTCTTCTTTCTTTCTATCTTTCCTTTTAGTCCCACACTCTTCTTTGTACTTTTGTAATCATGGTGGGGTAGGGTAGGGTTACATTCTATATCCTTTTTTTGGGCTATTTATAAGGGCACATGAAAAGTTGATCAGGACTAGCCAAAAGCAAATTTTGATTTATTTACAAGTTTGCCATTGAAAAAATTACTCAGGACTAGCCAACATGTGAGTATATAAGTCAACTTTTTATTTTTTTGCTCTCCTCTCTTTCCTCACAAGAAGAAGAAGAACAAGAACAAGAACAAGAACAACAAGAACAAGAACATCAATTTTTTTCAAACCTAGTTTATTTTAATTTTTTGCTCTTCTAATTTCTCAGATCTCTTTCTCCAAACCCTAGTTTATTTTTCTTCTTCTTGTTTGGGCATTATGGATGAAATCCTAGTTGTAGAAGAAATTGGGTTATCAAATCTATCAAATCTATTAATTTATTAGTCTATTAACCAATTTTTCTTTATTAATAGAAGAATTATGCATGAAATCCTAGTTGTAGAAGAATTGGGTTCATATCAGGACTGCCACAATTTCTGACAGTCCTAGAAGTATTGAAAACTGCCAGAAATTGTGGCAGTCTTGAAATAGACTCGATGTACAAGAGGACTGCCACAATTGCTGGCAGTCCTAGAAGTACTGAGGACTGTCAGAAATTGTGACAGTCCTAAAAAGGACATACTCTACAGCAGGACTGTCACAATTTCTGGCAGTCCTAGACATATTGAGGACTGCCAGAAGTTGAGGCAGTCCTGAAAGGGACTTGCTGTACAGCAAGTTGAGGCAGTCCTGAAAGGGACTTGCTGTACAGCAAGTTCCTTTCAGGACTGCCACAATTTCTGGCAGTCCTAAAGTCGAAATTTCCGAATGAAAAAAATATTTTAGGGTTTATTTCAATCTTGATAATAAAATAAAATATGCATTTTAGGATTTATTTCCATGCATTCTTTGTGAGAAAAGAAGTATTTAAGCTTTATTTCCATGCATTTTAGGGTTTATTTAATTTTTTGGGTGCCATCGAAATTGGGAATGAGAAGGAAACTAGAGTTTTGATGGATATGGTGATGATGGAAATGGTGGAGAAGAAGAAGATGAAGAGAAGAAAACTAGAATTTTGATGGAGATGTGAGAATGAAAATGGTGGAGTAGAAGAAGAAGAAGAAGGGTTTTGGAAGAGAGTGAAATTTAGAAATGAGAGTGAAATTTGGGCTTTGGGGGTGTGGGGTTTGGACAGCCCAATGAGTAGAAAATTTGGATAGCCCCAGTAAATTCTCCTCAAACATTGGCTAGCCCCAATCTTGGCTAGCCCTGATCAACTTTTCATGTGCCCTTATAAATAGCCTTTTTTTGCTGCAGCATTTCTTTGCTTTCTACGTTTTTTTGGCTTTTGCTTCTTGCTGCTAGCTGTTGGCTGCTTGCTTCTAGCTTTGGCTATTTTTTGGCTGTTGTTGCTTGCTGGGTTTTTTTCTGCATGAAATTGCATGGCAAAAATAAGAAACAACAGTGCAAAACTATAGTCCAACTGTTTTAAAGAACAAACATAGCTTAACACATGCTACTTTTTTGTTCTTTTTTGTTTTTTATATTTTTTATTTATATGCTATTAATATGAGCCCTAAGCAGTTAAAAACTGTTACATCGATTTTATTTGGGGGAAAAATCGGTAAAATATCGGTACCGATATTATCGGCCGATATGACCAATATATCAGAATATATCGGTTTTGAAAAAATCCAATATATAACGGTTAGGTTTTGTTAAAACCAAAAGTCAGAAAGAGAGAAGTACAAGATCACGAGGTATTATAGATTCACTCACTTGTTCACGATGATGAATATATGGAGGATGAAGATTAACAAACTAGGAAAGAAGGTGGAGAAGATGGTAATGGTGAAAACGAAGAAAATGAAGTTGAAATTGAGGCTTAATGAAGATTATTAGATGTTGAAACTTGAAAGTTGATTTGAGATCTTTTTTGTTTTCATATTAGTTGAACCGTTTTGAAGTGGTACTTTTTAATGTTGGTTTGGGTATGAACATTTTAGTTTTAATGCTTTAAGAAACTCTTCTTGCATATTTTATAATAGATAACTATTAAGTGTGTTGTTCATATATAGAAATTGTGTTAAAAATACAAACCGATATTTACCATTATAAATCCGATATATCAATGATATATCAATAACTCTAATGGACCGTTATCATGAAAAAACTGTTTTTAACTGCATAGTATGAGCCAATTGTTTTATAGATATGACTACTTCATCGCCGCTTCAAATTCCAACATTGGTGAAACGGCAAGTGATTTGAACATTCAAAATGTTTTGAAACGTGCATCAGGTGATGTTAGATGGGTATTTGGTGAACTTATGGATGCTAAGACATAAGACCGAGTTAGATGCAAGTTTTGTTTATATATATATATATATATATATATATATATATATATATATATATATATATATTAGAAAAAACCTAAACCAACTAATCTGACTAGTCCCCAATTAATCCAATTAATTCTAGTCCTTGCAAACTGACTAACGGCAGACTAACGATTTTTACAACCTTGTCACAAACATGCTATAATAATAGTAGAAAACTAGCCTACTTAGGATTTTATCAATATACCTTTGTCGATGCCTCAACTGTACACGTGACCAGTCTCTAGATGTATCCACAGGAGCGCGTTGTCGATTATCGAGTGGTCCAAGTCACAAACACCTTCGCAATCGTCGAAATCAACTACCCAACAACTTCGAAAAGTCCTCCTTGAAGTTGTTCCGCGAAGCAACTCTTTGCGCTCGATACTGCTCTTCATTGTGTTGGATGTAGGCAATCGAAATTCCGCTTTGGTCGGGTTAGCCGAGAATAAGAAAGAGAAAAGGCTGGTAAGGAAAGAGGATCTAGATTTCTTGTTGGGACTTTACACAAAATTACAAGTATGATTTCAGCTAACCCTGGCCCATATATTTATAGCTTTTGGCAAGGAGTAGACTTGGAAATTTGTTATGTCTCCTAATTAGGGTTTGAGTAGGAATCCTAATTCCAATTCAATCCTAGATTCTTCTAAAATCTTCTACACGATTCTAAACTCCTTTACAACACTCTATATGCAATTTAGTTCTAATTAAAATTCAATCAATTATGAGTGATCTAGTCAGCATCTAATTGGCTCATGTGCTAGCACGAGTCAAAACGGTTAACTTAGGTCAATCGTTCATGAACCAATCTCTATTGGACACATACGAACCTTAGCAATGCTCTAGTGATCGACGTACTCTTGTGCGTGTGACCCATTAGGGTCAAAATCAAGATGGTCGCAAGGACCGATCTGATCCTGACATTACTGAATATGCGGCACCAAAATTCTAGTTAGAATTCTAAATGTCCAATTCCAGAAAATCCTTTCTGTAGAACTTTCGTTGTTGGTCAAGATTAACACCTAGAAGTGTTTTATGGCTCACATATGATGTGAGGATGTTCAATGGCATACACTCAAGAACCTATCCATATTCAGTTACCGTGCAATTCGGTCTTTTTGCCAAACTATATCCAGATTAAGGTACGATATGGAATGATAATGAAGTCGTACTTCATAATAATAACTATATGTCTCGATCTCGTCTATTAAACTCTCATGTAACCAAGTACAGCTCTTCTTCTTTCAGTTACCTTGCGCAAGAATTTTTTTACTGTAACATGTCAGACAATATAGGACCTTACTCTCCTTAGCATATGCTAGGAGTGGCAGGTTCCTTTTTGGTCACGTACAACATTCATGAGTGATTCACCACACCCAATGTATGACCATCGCAACCCTTGGTTTCGCTATAGGTACATAATCAAAGTGTATATACACAGTCACACGATACCATGATGATCTCATGTCCGAAAACCACTTGTGTCACTAACATAAAGAACATCCCTATTGACATTAGTATACATCATCCATTAGGAATTCTTTTGCAACGTCGTTCAATAAACTTGTTCAACTAACTACCACATGTACTCTCGCTATGGTATCAACTACAACAACAAATTATGACATAGTGCCGACCGACTTTTGCTCTAATGTCACTTTTCACAGACATAGTGTTCCTCACTTCGATCCATGAGACGCACATCGTTCCTCCCCGAAGACTCATGCTCCCCTTTCCTCTGAAGAACTTAGGTAAAAACGCTAAGCTCTGAAGAAAAAGTGGAGCAAAGAGAGAATGGGGTTGAAAAGCTTCACTACTAGAGAAGATTACAAGTCTTGCATAGATTGGATGGTTTGGAGAATGAAACCCTACTCCCTTGTATAGCCTCAAGGGCCTTACATGAGTGGCTAGGATTGTAACTTATTACTAATCTATCAGTTGGGACTTTCTAGATACAAGATATTCACAAGGCAAATATGATAAATATTTAGAAGCCTATAAATATCTAGAACTTCTATATAACTTAGGAGTCCTCAAGAAATATCTAGAGAATCCTACATAACTCTAGAGACTTCCAACAATAACCCCCTTTTGGAGAGGCTATGCAACGCAAACTTCTAAGGCAAAAACTTTTGTGCATAACGTGCCTGAGTGCGCCACTGGCGCAACATCGCACTCCCAATTAAAACCAGTCAAAGTCCACTTTAATGAAAACCCAACCCAGAATCTGTAGAGAATACTCAATTTTGAAATAAGTATAAAAAGTCTAATGTCAATAAAAAAAATTTTAAAAAAAATAACCCTAAAACTCAGCATTGTTCCCTGGCTCCACTCTCCATCTCTCTTTTCTTTTCCTCCGATTACTTCAGCTGCTTAAAAGTAGCATCCCTTCCGTCCGCAAATTTAGTATTTCTTTAATTTCTTCTCTTTATTTGATATTTCTTTTCTATTTTTGGGTTTTAGACTGGTAGAACTTGTACAGTTCAATATTTTGGTATCATTTCATGTTAAAAGAAAATAATTCTAGACCGTTTACATGCTCTCTTCTACTGTTATACATTAAGTTGTTGATGTTATGATCCTATTATATTATTTTTATATAGTTTAAAAAATAGAACGTCTCGCTTCAACAAGGCACACGCCAAGCAATGCAGCTTGTGTTGTAACAACATCGGTTCCTCTATCATAAACAAGGTTGAACTCCAGAGGGAGGCATACATGTTTTTTCTTTTTTATATTAATCAATTCTCCCCAACCTTAGAGGTACGTGCATCTTCTCCTCTCCGTATCTCATGGTGGCAGCCATTGTTGTCACAGACGCTGCACCGAGATGCTCGGCACATGTATGTGACGAGGTAAGGCGCAACCAGAGAACTGCCACAGCGAGATACGCCCAAACGTGTACTTGCCCATCACTTTTCTTCCCCCTTGATCACAGGAGTGTTGCAGCAATAGTCAAAGCTCTGCCGTCTGTCACCACAATTGACCACTGACATCTAAGTTGTGGTATAAAAATAAAAAATAAAAAACTGTTTCCATTTTCTTTTTCTACGGAAAAAGGTTCCCCAAATTATTTTGATTCTGACATCCAGATTATCTTTTAAGAAAATAAAAACACGCCACATTTCAATCAAGCACGCACCACACCGTGCGCCTCGCTCCTCGAGCACGAGGGAGCCTTGTGCCTCGCTGTGCGCGAGGTGCTGTGACAAACACTGGCCACATCCTCGTAAAGAAACAACAATTTGTCTTCCTGTATGAAACCACCCAGTGTGTGTGTGTGTGTGTGTGTGTGTGTGTGTGTGTGTGTGTGTGTGTGTATAAACCCTTCCATTTTTGTTCACCACCAAAACTTGTGGGGATATTCATCTTCCCATTCAAAAGTTGTCATGTCATTTTTACCCAACCTAAAACCACTTCCACTGGTTTTGACCACACATGGCAACCTTTGAGTTTCCACTAGTAGTTTTGATGGGTGAAGAAAAATAAACTCCTTCCAAAAATAGGAAGAATGCAAATACCATCAGCTCAATTTCGAGCTGAAAGTATGAGCAAGAGGAGGAAGCCATGGGAGGGATTCTAGAAACTAGGGTTAGGGTTAGGGTTTGTTACCGGATCCAGGTAGGGTGTTGAAATCCGCGAGGACGTCGGCCGATTCGTCGATCGGGGAGCGGAACGGGCCGAGATTCCTCCGCCGGTAGCGGGAGAAGGAGAATGCGTTGGCGGCCAAGGTGACCGTCACGAGAGCTCCGGCGAGCTTGAACGCCGTCAGGAAGAGGCCCACCACTGCCATTCCTTTCGTTCCCGCGCCTTCTTTTTCCTGAACCACAAGTGTAGAAGCCGGATAAGTGGGGTAATAGTTAACGGGTTCGGGTTTCGTATTCGGATCTGGATCTGAGGTCATGAACCGTGACAAGAGCGGGTCAACCACTAGTCTGAAGACCGGAAGGTACCGTACTTATGGCCACTGGCCGAACCGGTCTGGCCGGTCAGTTTGATCAGACCAAGCTAGTTCCGATTTAAGGTATTATGTTGGCAATTAGAGGAGGAAACAAATTCCATATATACAGAGAGAGATAAAAGCAAGGGCAAAGCCACTATTTGGACAAATTGACGTAACTAAATTGATCTCAAATGTCGAGGAACGGATCGTATATCCAGTTGGATGATAGTATTAGTTACAACGAACTCAAGAATAACTAATTGTTAGCCTCCTGCATATTCAACTTGAACCAATCGTGTTCCGTGTTGTGCCACCAATCAAGTCATACTCTATATGACAAGCTTTAAAAACTGTGAAAACGTGGCAATAAAATCGTAGGACCATGCCTACCATGTCAAGCAAATTGATAGTCTTTGTGTCAACACAAGAATGCTACTTTTGTCCACGTCGTGGGATCGAAGCCAGTCGTGGGATCGAAAAACCAAGTGCCAATTTGAAAATCCAGTGTGACGTGCTTATCTAAGCATCAACCTTCTATATTTTTCATGTTCTACAAAATCTGACTCTGAATGGAATTATTCTCTTAGCTATGTGGGTACGTCTCTTTTATTAGCAAACATACTCAGTGAATAACATCCAGTTTATTAGTGTGAAGGCAAAGCAGAGGCAAGTTCATCGAAGCCACCCACCTGAGTGAGGAGTTGCCTCGATCGAGCGGGACTTCGAGTAAGCCGTTGCATGGCTAAGTCCAAACGTCATTGCGTTTCGATTCTTCCGGTTGAAACGTTGAAATGATTGGAACGGGGCATTACATTTACTGTACATTCTGCATATTATTATGTATCTTGCTACGTCCTCCTGAGGACCTAGTGATCTCTCCAGGTTTTACCAAGCTACTACCGTAGATAGATGGATAGTTGATTACGATCGCGTCAGCGGAATTCATGTATTGTTATTGATATTCTTTACCATTCCATCGTGCTTTTCTATTTCTTATCATGATATATTCTACATGTTAGCCTAGTGCTTGTAGACTCATGTTATTCTTTTCGAGTCTATGTCATGTCCCAGTCCCAAAAGTCACGGGACTAGCACGTGATACGGCCAGCTGATACATACTCAAGGATGAATCCAATCTATGGAACCCTCAAGTAATGCATGTACGTTGTCTAAGATAGGGTTTAAAATGGCAAGTTAATTATATCTAAATTCACAGATAATAATCTTAAGTGGGAACCATTGCATTATTGCTGATCAAACAATAATTGTTGCCACTTAAACATAAATACAAGAATAGAATTTGTATAAGGTTGGCCAGACCTTAATATATACGATCATCTGAACAAGCTCATAACAAAAAAGAAGCTTGTAAAACTAGGCTATACAGTTGAAGATGTTATAATAAGATATTAAAGACAAAGAATGATAAAAATATCACTAGTGATACCTGAATCATGGAGATACAATCATCCACCAATACATCCTTCTATTTTAACAGTCTCAACAAATACCTGAAAAAGAACCAACAATAATCTGGAGAGATCACCAAGTCCTCAGAGGGACGTAGCAAGATACATAAAATATGCCTATTGTAACAGTAAATAATATGCAAGAAAAGAAAAAGGAATAACAAGTACAAGAAGGAATAACACATAGAAGAACTCTATAGATGGTGACATGTCATGAGAATATGATATTAATCGTGGCTATCAATAAACATGTGATAATAACTGCAGTCCAGTGAGGCACTAACAGTAATATAACAGGTTCTCTACTGTAGCCCGGTAAGGCACTAACAATAGAGTGGTATAGCCACAGTGTCACGATCCGCACCCGCTTTACGGATGCCAGTACGTGCGCAAGCCAGCCTACGCCGCAGTGTCGGCGGTAGAATGTTGTCTAGCCACAATTGTGAGATCCGTCTCACTGTATCGGTATTTTATACGGATACGTGTTTATTTGAGCCGTATTTCGTATTTATCGATTTGCGTAATATTTTAAAATTTCCTAAGTATAGGATTTCATGACTTGGTTTAACTTGGATTTGGTTTTATTTGGTTCGGTTCCACTTTGACTTGGTTTGGTTTGGTTTCTCATGAGATGAGGTGTATGGCTTAGATTTAGTGGAGAGGAATGAATGGTGGAGATCACTTGAGCTTGTTATATAAGCCACTTTTTCTCTCTCCCTCCTCATTCACCCTCATTCATTTCTTTCCACCAAAACCCTAGCCATTGGAGTGAGGCAAGTACACCTTGCCGAGTGTTGGACGATTTTAATTTCGTTTGTTTCATTCTCTTTATTGTTACATTCTAAGCATGTTTAGAACTTGGAGTTTTCTATTTTGATGGCTAGATTGTTGTAGATCTAACTTGAAGCAATTTCGGTTTTTATGGGTTTTGATCTATTAAACTTTGTTATTATCAAGTTTTGATGGTTCCATGTTGTAGAGTAGCTCGTTCTACCCCATTTTGACCTATGAAAGTCCAGATTTGGACTCCGGATGGAGGTTTTATGCATCCTGGCAGCCATGGCTTCTTGGTGTTCTTCTTCTCGAAATTTTGGAGAAGAAGAACTGTGCCTGACTTGACCGCATGAACATTTCATGCGGCAAGTGTTTTCCCAGCCGCATGCATAATCGAACCGCATGAGATCCTGAATTCCTGTAGCCGCATGCGCCGTCTTACTGTCAGCCGCATGTGCACCCATCACTTTTAGCCGCATGAATGATCTAGCTCAGTCTCATGCGCCCCCTCTTCCCGTTGGCCGCATAAAACTTTACTTGACCCAGCCGCATGAGAACTTCTTCCCAGCCGCATAAGACTCACTGAGCGCAGCCACATAAGATCCCTTTATTCCCTGGCCGCATGGGACTCGACTCGATTCTGCCGCATAGCCCTTGCTCTGCGAGCCACATGAACCCAAGTCCGTTCCAGCCGCATGAGAACATTTTTCCCGTGAGCCGCATGGCGTTGTATCCCTTGTAACCGCATAGCGCCTATCCTCCTGGCCGCATGGAATCCAGCAATCTCGAGCCGCATGAGTTTCTACTTTCAGCCGCATACACCCTGACCTGTCCTGAGCCGCATGAATTCATCCCCTGAGCCGCATGGACTTCCCTTGCCTTGTTATATTATTATTATTATTACTCTATTATTATTAGTATGATAACTAGGCACGTAATTTATTGAGTATTTTTACGTCCATTTTATATCCTTACGTCTTTTGTCCTGAACTTGATAATCCTGATTTGATTGGCATGATTGAAATGATAATTGTACTTCAGTAACATGACACGAAAGTGATCCGTAGTGGTGCACTCTTGACAATGAACTTGACATGATAATTTGACAGTGAACTTGGCATGATGAACTTGACATGATAACTGACATGCTTGATAGTGGTCCGCCGTGGTGCACTCTTGACATGATAACTTGACATGATAACTTGACCTGATAACTTGACCTGCTATACATGACACGGCAGTGACCCGTAGTGGTGCACTCTTGACAAGTACCCTGACATGCTTGATAGTGGCCCGTCGTGGCACACTCTTGATAAATAATAATGATAATGATAGTGGCCCGTCGTGGCGCACTCTTGACAAATCAATTCATTGGCCTGGACACCGTGGGTGATTGTGCTTGTATAAACTACTAGTCCGGTTGTGTCTTGCATCATGTCTAGGGCATGATCCCTGAGTACCACGGTCAGGGATTCATACTGAATCTGGCTAGGTTAATGACTAGATTGATCAAATAGTTCATAGAGAATTTCCCAGTTACCTGTTGCCCCTTTGGTCCCGGCCTTATATATATATATACATGGGATTTGTTGCTATCCGTCGAGATGAGCGCACTTCCAGCCCGCCGTCGAGTGTGGTACCTTAGGACACATGTATCTTACTACAGTGTGTCTGCTATATCATGCTATCTTTTTCTTTTCTTGCTGGGATCACTCAGGTAGTAACAAACAGGTAACCGGACTTAGAATTTTCATTGCATCTTGTTAGTAACTAGGCTTGTGATAACCCTAGCTAGTTAAAGTATCAAGCCGTACTTATTGCTTGGCCGTGAATGTTGGATGGAGTTCAGTCTGTCTAGTCTTGTCTTGATCTTGTACGTGATTGTTACATGTCCTGATTTCTTATTTTATCTTGCCGATAAATGGTGGGAGAAACCAAGTTCGGTTCAGACGAAGGGTTACAACCCCGGTCCTTGTTTGGTTTACGGGTTGTAACCTGGTTATCTGAATAGTCCTATGGTTATCCCATCGTATATCACCTCTCCAGTCTAAGTCTTGTCTAGATTCAGTTCCTAATTGTTCCAGGATAATGATTGCAATGATTGTCACT
The DNA here is from genome assembly GCA_029216955.1 of Iris pallida. Taxonomy (NCBI): domain Eukaryota; kingdom Viridiplantae; phylum Streptophyta; class Magnoliopsida; order Asparagales; family Iridaceae; genus Iris; species Iris pallida. The sequence continues at coordinate 2,627,122 of JANAVB010044819.1, forward strand.
CTAATGTATTGTCACTCTATGACTGTCACTTAATGATTGTCATCTCTAGCAATAAATGATCAGAGATCAAGTTCTGTTCAGGCGAAGGGTTACAATCCCGGTCCTTGTTTGGTTTAAGGGTTGTAACCTGGCTTCCGGAACAGTACCTTCGTCCTCTCTTCGTATATTGCCTAGCTCTATTTATTTAACATGTTCTCTAGTTTACTTTATGTCAAATGATGATTTACTTACTGTCTTCCTATGTTCGGGATAAGTGCATTGGTACTGCACGAATCTCGATCCTCCCTTACTTATTGCTTTCTCTCCCTGTTGTTTGCTAATGATTGCTGGTTTTAAGTTCATAGTTCGGCCTCCTTTGTGGTACTTGCTATTTGGGGTCTGACCCTACTGGTTTTGCATGGCCAGGTTCTAATAGAAGAGCCCGAAGGATCTACCGCACCATCTACTCGACGGTGACCAGCCGGAGCACCAGAGTGCCTCAGTGGGTTTCTTCTTCATTCTCCCACTGATATGTAAATTCTCCTCTTGTAACGTTTAGCCCCGAGCACGTGTTTAGCTCGTGTTTTGGTATTTTCCTTGATATTGTAGCCTACGGGCATAAACATGATATACGTATTCTAGACTATAGCTAGTCCTTATCATGTACGACTAATACTCTAGCTAGTCCTCAGTTCTGTGGTACTGGCTTCATGATCAGTCATGTATATATGGTTCGGGACGCCTTACTATTGTATGTATGATGATCGTACTCTTTGTTCTTGTATAATTGCCTGTGATTGAGATACCTAGGATTGTTAAACCATAGGATTGACTGATGGCTTGTAGAGTAACCCCCATGTCTTGACAGCTTATACGTGATTTCAGAGTATTAACGTACTTTGGGATTACGTAGCTGGCTATGTCTGCTCCCGCTCTCCAGTATTCTGGTTCTGGGGCGTGACAACAATACTCAAAATCACATAAAATAAATACTTTATTTGCTAATTCACAAAACTAAATTGATTTCAATATTCACAAGTTTATATTTGAATATAAAGTACAATGTCTCACAAATAAAAAAAATAACTAAATAAATACTCAACTATCTAACTAGTCTCTAGGTTTGGCCTCACATAAACCCATGTCTCCCCAAGAATCCGATGTTAATAGCAGCCGCGACTAATATGTAAAATGTTGATTTCCAGTCAGGAATGGAACGAGTACAGATTATTGAATGCAATTTCAAGTATATGTTAACAACTATAAGACAACGATTAGTCATAAAATACATGGCGAGAATATCCAGAAAAGTACAAAAAACATGAAGAATACCAGGCAGAAAAAATATGACAGCATGTAACGAATAGAACATGAGGATATAACTATCTATGTGCTTTGAAGTACTCTTTCGATATGTGATCGGTCTAGGGCAGTTACACCACAAGGTCTAAGTTAATTATCAAGGTCTACTTTATTTAACAAGGTCTACTGTGCGGAAAATAAAACATGGGCTAAGGTCTGATCACATATCTATTTAGTACTTTCATGTCCTAATACCAAGTACAAGAGAGAAACAATATGACATGTACAGGAAATACGAGGTGTCATCGTGTGACGAGCGTGTCAAAAATCAAGTATGATATAACTGAACAGTGTGATATAAGAATTAACAATATTGAAAACAAACAATAAATGTACTCGTCTGGTATCCTGAGCTGCTGATATAGGTATGGTGAAACAAAGAAAACCAACTTCCGCAAACGTCCTCGGATGCTGAAATAAATATCACAAACGTGTTTAGTATAAAAGAAATGTCTAAAAACGTCTGCCCAAAAGTTCAATTATGGACACTGGGGTAAAATCATAATTTTGGGTACGGGTCAAGACATATTAAGTATACATAACCCAACTGTATGTCCAAAAGTCCAATTCTGGACACAGGAACAAAATTATAATTTTGGGTACGGTCTCTAAAGTCATCAAACATATATCTACGGGTCCGGTTTAATGATACAAATCCAACCGTATGTCCAAAGTTGGATTTCGATGGGCTGTGCACAAATTTGCTCGTTGGATCGGGTCGCTAGCCCACCAAAATAACGTTCTGGTCGACCTTCTCAGAATCGGACGAAACTTGGCATACAAGACCAGAAAAATGACACGATCCTGTTAGCGCAAGTTTCGTCTCGAGATGACGAACGTGCACGAAGTTATGGACTAGTTTGCAAAGGGACCGATACGGGGTATCTTGACGGATACGTATTGATTTCGTCGCGCACGCACAGCGAAATTGAGTTTCGTCAAATCCCACATGTCGACAACATCTATACGTCTCTTTTGATGCTCATGGGTTGCGACCACGTCGTCCAGTTTGTCAGGACGCACGCCGTATCGGTAACTTTTGATAAAATTTTATGTTATCGAGAACTATTTTTCGTGATTTTCGAATTCTGTTTTCATGGCATACAGTAGATGAAATAAAGAACTACGAAAGAGGTTTTACTTTCGTATATGTTGTCTAAAACACTGTTTAATTATATTCCAAAAATACCTAATAATTTTCATGATATTGGCCTTCCAAAGTAGGACCTTCAATCATAGGAAACTGTTGTTCTTGAACTGTAATATATGGTTTTTCGTGATTTTTAAAAGGAATTTCTGGAACAATACTACAGTTTGGGTTTTCTTTCTTTTTCTTTTTCTTTTCCTATTTCTTTTTCTATTTCCTATCTTTTTCTTTTTCTTTATATATATATAATATCTATATAACAATAAATATTCAATGAGACCAAAAATCTTAATAAATATTTTCCTAGCATAGGGTGTCCCACATATACATAAGTACATACAATTTAATATTTATTTTTTCTAAAGAACACAAAATAACCAAATGATTATTTTTATAATAATATCAATAATAATAATATTTTAAGGATAACAAAATAAGGAAAAACATTAGGTGTGCATACAAATATAGGTGTCACGCCCCAGAACCAGAATACTGGAGAGCGGGGGCAGACATAGCCAGCTACGTATAATGAAATGGAATCCACGTCACTATACGGTCACGGCTGTCTAGATATATGAGGGTTTAACTACAATCTATCAGTCTCCTATGGTCAAAAACAAGCCTATTGTCTCAATCTCAAGCAATGTAATAACAGTTACAAGATGTCAGAACACCACATATACAATAGTAAGGCGTCCCATACATTACATATTGGATGATCATGAAGCTAGTCGTACAAAATGTCAGGACTAGCAAGAGTTTTAGTCAATACATGATCAACCCTAGGATTTGTCAATCATGTTACAGCCCGTAGGCAGACAGTAAATAAAGGTACAATACGAGCTAACACGTGCTCGCCGGCTAAACGCCTCAAAAGAATAATTTTACAAATAGAGTGGGAGGACAAAAGAAACCCACTCGTTGCCCTGGTTACGCCTGGTGGTCACCATCGGGCTGGAAGACAGGTGGATCCTCTGGTGCTGCTCCGATATCTGGCCACACAAAACCAGCTAGGTCAGACCCCAGAAAGAGCAAGTGCCACAAAGGAGGCTTCACTTAGGAACTAAAACCAGCATATCACAAATAAATAGTAAAGGTAATTAAAAGATAGTGATAATAGCTGAGATAACAATAATATATTGAACACGGAGAAACCATTCAAGTAGCCAGACTGCAACCCTTAAACCAAACAAGGACCGGGGTTGCAATCCTTCGCCTGAATAGAAACCCGCCTCAATTACTATTGATAAGGTAACAAGACAATAAACGAAGAGAGGACATAGAACTGCTCCGGAAGCCAGGTTACAACCCTTAAACCAAACAAGGACCGGGATTGTAACCCTTCGCCTGAACAGAACTGGACCCCTGATCTTTATTGTTAAGGCCAGTATAAATAATCATGGTATTGAAGTAAAGGTAAAACATGACGAGCATGACAGGGGGTTACAATAAGACAATAAACGAAGAGAGGACACAGAACTGCTCCGGGAGTCAGGTTACAACCCTTAAACCAAACAAGGACCGGGGTTGTAACCCTTCGCCTGAACAGAACTGGACCCCTGATCTTTATTGTTAAGGCGGGCACAATAAGCAGGACGATATATGATAAGATAACCATGGAACTATTCAGATAGCCAAGTTACAACCCTTAAACCAAACAAGGACCGGGGTTGTAACCCTTCATCTGAACAGAACTTGGTATCCCATCATTTATCGATACAAGAAATCATGTCCTGATACAATCTTGTACAGGATCAGGATAAGACTAAGCTGGAATAAACTTCATCCAATCAATCACGGCCAATCAAGAGTACGGCTTGATACTTTAACTAACTAGGGTTATCACAGGCCTAGTTACTAGCAAGATGCAATAAGATTATCCCAACAGCCACAAGCCCTGCAGACCATCCGGTTATCCGGGTCGAATGTCCGTTATGAAGAATGCAACACGTGAATGTGTGCTGGAAATGTGCCCTACTCGCCGGTAGGCTACAAGTCCACTTAATGCGCCCAGATAACGGGATTGCCTGTAGCTGGGAATCTCTTCATGACTACTGAATTATTCTAGTTAATTAGCCTTAGTCAATTTCAGTAGGTACCCCTGACCGTGGTACTCAGGGGTCCCCATCCTAGACATGATGCAAGACAGTACTGGTTTATTTGTACAAACGCAATCGTCCACGGTGTCCAGACCTTTCATACTTGTCATATCAATTTACTTGTCAAGAGCGCGCCACTGCGGGCCACTATCGTGTTCTATTCTTACATTATCATGAATGAGAAAGATTGTATAAAATAACTAATAACATATTCTTGAAGCCAAGGAAAAGATCTACAACTTTCATGTTTTGAGCTTTTTCAAGATTCTAGCTACAAAACAACTTAAACAGGCAAAAACAGTAAATTCCTGCACAATCGGCGCATGGGATTCCTGCACGAATCGGCGCATGGGATTCCTGCACAAATCGGCGCATGGGATTCCTGCACGAATCGGCGCATGGGATTCCTGCGCAAATCGGCGCATGGGATTCCTGCACGAATCGGCGCATGGGATTCCTGCACGAATCGGCGCATGGGATTCCTGCGCGAATCGGCGCATGGGATTCCTGCACGAATCGGCGCATGGGATTCCTGCACAAATCGGCGCATGGGATTCCTGCGCAAATCGGCGCATGGGATTCCTGCACGAATCGGCGCATGGGATTCCTGCACAAATCGGCGCATGGGATTCCTGCACGAATCGGCGCATGGGATTCCTGCACCAATCGGCGCATGGGATTCCTGCATGAATCGGCGCATGGGAAACTCACGTTGCGTCTTCAATACATGCGCGTAAGAAACCTACGCGCATGACACGCTCGGAGTTAAGGAATGAGTTGCCGGGACTTCACGGCGCATGGCCTCCCGACGCATGGCCTCCCGGGCGCATGAGGTTCCCGGCGCATGGGATTCATCGTCCCCAAACAGTAAGTTTAGCCATGAAAGTTCCGAAAACTTGTAATGGTCATAACTTACTCATCCGGAGTCGAAATCAAGCGAAACAAAAGCCAAAACTGAATAAAATTGAATTCTCTACAACATAGAACCATTAGTTTTCAAAAATAACCAAGTTTTAGAGATCAAAACTAAGAAAAATAAACAAGAAGGAACTTAAAACTTAGATCTACAAAAATATAACCATCAAAACCGAAAACTTCCAGTTCTAAAGAGGCTTAGAATCTAGTAAGGAAGAGAATGGAACAATAAAACATGAGATCCATCATGAAGCAAGTTTGCACTTGCCTAAGCTCTCTCTCTCTCTCTCTCTCCTTCCTGGTAGGTGTAGAAGTAAATGTGGAGAAGAAGAAGAATAATAAAGAGAGAGAATGAAGGAATGGGTTAATAAAGGAGGGTGGTGGTGGTAGGTGGGGGGTTTTCTTTTGGTTCATGATGAACCCAAAAGCAAACCAAACCAAGCTAAGCCGAACCAAGCTATGCCATATCCAATGATATGCCAAAATAACCATGCAGGAAAATACGCAATACGAGTCAAGAATACGTATACGTATACCATGATACGTAATACGAACTACAGGCATTACAACTCTACCCACCTTAAAAGAATTCCGTCCTCGGAATTTAATCAAGAGGCTAGGATTGCAAGGACAGGCTATACTAATCGTAAGCTATAACAAGCAGTCTATCATGCAGTCATTTATTCAAACAAGGAATTGAAAGCATAAGGCATAAGGAAGACATTATACCTTACGAGTCAAACAGGTCGGGATATCGCGATCGGATATCATCCTCACGCTCCCACGTTGACTCACCCAAAGAGTGATGACCCCAAGCAACACGGACTAAACTAATAGTCTTGTTCTTAAGTATCTTCTCTCTCCGGTCCAATATAGACACGGGCCTCTCCTCATACGAAAGGTTGGTACCAACAACCAATTCCGAATGATCTAGGATGTGGCTCGGGTCCGGGATATACCGTCGTAGTTGAGATACATGGAATACGTCATGCACCTCACGTAGCGACGGTGGAAGAGCGAGACGATAGGATACATCACCTACTCGCTCCAGAATATCGAACGGGCCTATATACCTAGGACTAAGCTTTCCCCGTACGCCGAAACGAATGACACCACGGTTAGGCGAAATCCTCAGGAATACATGGTCGCCGACCGAGAATTCAAGGGGTCGCCGATGGGAATCGGCCCAATGACGCTGGCGATCTTGGGCAACTCGAAGATGATCTCTGACTCTCCTGACCACTTCAACGGTCTGAGCAATCATTTCTGGACCGAGCATCTGCCTCTCTTCAACATCATCCCATGCTAGCGGGGATCGGCACTTCCTGCCATACAATGCCTCGAACGGAGCCATCTGGATACTGGCTTGGAAACTGTTGTTGTACGAGAACTCCACCAGGTGCAGGTGATCTTTCCACGAACCACCGAAGTCGAGTGTACATGACCGTAACATATCTTCAAGAGTCTGGATCGTACGCTCCGACTGGCCATCTGTCTGCGGGTGATAAGCTGAACTGAATTGGAGGTGAGTTCCCAAACTTTCTTGCAAGCTACGCCAAAAGTGCGACGTAAATCTTGAATCTCTGTCTGAAGTGATACTGACTGGTACACCGTGCAACCTGACAATCTGCCGGAGATACATCTCCGCTAGCTGAGCCGTCGACTGACCAACCTTGAACGGGAGAAAGTGAGCCACCTTCGTGAGCCTGTCTATAATAACCCAAATAGCGTCTCTGCCAGCCGGGGATCTGGGCAATCCAGTCACAAAATCCATGGTTACATGCTCCCATTTCCACTCGGGAATCGGCAATGGTTGAAGTAGTCCAGCTGGTCTCTGATGTTCAGCCTTAACTTGTTGGCAGACTAAACAACGAGAGACAAACCGGGCTATCTCCCTCTTCATGCCATTCCACCAAAAGTGCTGGCGGATATCATGGTACATCTTCGTGCCACCGGGATGAATGGAATACTGCGAACTGTGAGCTTCCGTCATGATCTCCTGTCTGATATCTCCACTGGATACACAAAGACGCTTACCATGTCGAAGTGTACCGTCTTCATGGATACATAACTCTGGTCTTCGTCCCGCCTCACACTCTGCTCTAAGTCGCTGAAGCTTGGAATCTGCTGACTGCGCCATCCGGATCCTCTCGACTATAGTGGACTGAACTTGCATGCTGGCCATCAATGCCATACTGGAAGGGAGGACAACTTCTATACCCATCTTCTGAAGATCGGCTAACAGTTCTGGTTGCGCTGTCAGGAAATAAACTCCGGCTCTCCTGCTCAATGCATCTGCAACAACGTTGGCCTTCCCTGGGTGATACTGCAGGTTGACATCATAATCCACAAGCAGCTCCAGCCATCTCCTCTGACGCATGTTGAGATCCTTCTGGGTGAAAACATACTTCAGGCTCTTGTGGTCGGTAAAAATCTTCACCCTATCTCCGTATAGGTAGTGCCTCCACAACTTAAGTGCAAACACTACTGCTGCCAGCTCCAAGTCATGGGTTGGGTAATTTCTCTCATGATCACGAAGTTGCCATGACGCATAAGCTATTACCTTCCCATGCTGCATCAGAACACATCCCAAACCTCTGCCTGAAGCATCACAGTATACTGAAAATCCTCCGGTCCCATCTGGAAGCGTGAGAATAGGAGCCGTCATCAAGCCTCACTTCAACCTCTCAAAAGAATCCTGGCATTCTGCTGTCCATGCAAACTGCACATCCTTGCGGGTCAACTGGGTCAATGGCGCAGAAATTCGAGCAAAGTCTGAAACAAATCGCCGGTAGTAGCCGGCCAATCCAAGAAAACTGCGAACTTCTGCAACTGTGCTAGGTACTGGCCATGTTTCAATGGCCACGATCTTCTGGGGATCCACTTCTACTCCTCCTCGGGTGATGATATGGCCCAAGTACGAAATACGATCGAGCCAGAACTCGCATTTATTAAACTTGGCATACAACTGGTGCTCTCTGAGAATCTGGAGGACAATTCTGAGATGATGCTCATGCTCCGCCTCACTCTTACTGTAGACCAGGATGTCGTCTAGGAACACAATCACGAACTTATCCAAATAAGGCATGAAGATACGATTCATGAGATCCATGAATACTGCCGGCGCATTGGTTGCTCCAAATGGCATCACAAGGAACTCCCAATGCCCATATCTCGATCTGAACGCTGTCTTCGGGATGTCCTGCTCTCTGACTCTAATCTGATGGTATCCTGACCGCAAGTCGATCTTCGAGAATACTGCTGCCCCCTTGAGTTGATCAAACAAGTCATCTATCCTCGGGAGAGGGTATCTGTTCTTGATTGTCACTGAGTTCAAGGTACGATAATCAACACACAATCTGGACGTACCATCCTTCTTTTTCACAAGAAGCATCGGGGCTCCCCAAGGCGATCCACTAGCACGAATGAATCCCTTGGTTCTGAGTTCTTCAATCATCTTGTACAATATCTCTAGCTCTGACGGCGCCATCCTGTAGACTCTCTCTGACACTGGGGCTGTCCCGGGAATCAAGTCGATGGTAAACTCGATCTCTCGCTCTGGCGGCATCCCTGGAAGCTCTTCTGGGAAAACATCTGGAAACTCTTCGACTATCCGAGGCAACTGCACTGCTGCTACTGCCATCCGCAATACTGGAGGAGAAGTTCAACTTTGCCTCGGGAGAAAGAAAACTTTGGCTCGCCTGGAATGCTAAAAATAACCCTGCCAATATGGCAGTCTATCCTAGCATACTGGTCCCTCAACCAATCCATCCCTAAGACCACATCATAATCGGCCATCGGGAACTCTATTAATCTAGCGGGGAATTCTCTACCGCTAACTACGATCCGACACGAGGAAAACACTCTATCTACTCCCACAAGTCCGTTACCAGTAAGTATATTGAGCCTTACTGATAATGACTCGGGCTCCAATCCTACCCGTGTCGCAAATCGTGCAGACATAAATGAATGTGAGGCACCAGAATCAAATAATACTGAAGCTGGAAAGGTGTTGACGAGAATAGTACCTGCCACCACCTCACCTGGTGCTATTCCTTCCTCTCCCATGGTCAAAGCCAGCACTTGACCATGTCCTCTGGGTGCGGGTCCCCTCTGCTGAAAATTCCTCTGCCTGCTCTGGATCAAGGCTTGGGCTTGGGCATACTGCTGCGGTCTTTGCTGCTGGAATGCCTGGGCCTGCGTCGGCAATGGCCTCGAGAACGGGTACTGTAGCTGCTGCTGCTGCTGGATTGGTGCTGGTCCTCTAACTGAAGGACTAGAGAAGGCGGATGAACTCCCTCTGTTCGGGCAATTCCCAACCCTGTGGTCCGGGGCACCACAAACCAAGCACAAACCCTGTGCTCTGCGACACTCTGATACCACATGCCCTGGCTTCCCGCAGTGTGAACATCCCACTGCGGAAGACTGCTTCTGCTTCTGCTGCTGAGGGTGCGTCGGGGTGGAATGCTGAACCGACGTCACTGAGGCCGCCCGCCTCGGAGCTCCAATGGTCAAAGCCCTAGCTGCCGGGGCTGGTGCTGATGACTGATTCATCTGGCCGTGAGATCGCTTCCGACCTCCGGTCCTATCCACGATCCTCTGGGATGTATACTCATGCCTCCGGGCTGCTCTCAACACTGCATCAAAAGTCTGATGCTCAAACTGCTCCACCGCCAATAAAATCTCCAGGTGAAGCCCCTGCTGGAACCGCTGGGCTCTATCGAACTCGGTTGCTACCAAGGTGGGAGCAAACCGACTAAGCCTCGAAAACTCGGTCGCATATCCGTCGACCGTCCTGCCCGTCTGCTTCAGATTGGTGAACCTCGTCTGTAGATCATACCGAGCTACAGCATCAAAATACTTGGTCTGGAATCTCTCCCTGAATACTGCCCATGAAATAGGGGCCACTAATCCATCGGCCTGCGCTGCCCACCAGCTGCGAGCAAGATCCAATAGCTGCAGGCGCACCACGGCCACCTTCTCGTTCTCTGGAGTCCTGGCTGCTTCTAGAATCACCTCTGTGTCCTGAAGCCATGCATCTGAAGCGATCGCATCTTCACTGCCGTCGAAGAAGGGAGGGTTCAAGCGCTTGAAGCTGTTGGCCGCGCTATTACCCTGATGACCTCCTCTGGTCAAAGCATCTGCCACCGCCTGGTGTAAGGCATCTCCGCGACGATCCTGGGAAGCTAATAAGGACCTGATGAGACCCACCAAAGTGCCATCATCAGGCTCTGCTGGCTGGACGGGCTGAACTGGTGGCTCTCCTTCAATAGGCATGACTCTGGAGGCTACTCCTGAATGCTGGGCTTGATCTCCAGGTTGCTGCTGGTCCGCAGGAGGTGCTCCGCCTTGCTGATCGGCAGGTCCAGGAACAATGCCGCTGAAGAAGACGACATAGGAAACAATAAGAAAGGACCAGGACAGATCAACGATACAAGCATGTGATCAGGTCAAGATTCCAGGGATTCAGAAGATACGAGTAGAGATCAAGGGCGAGTACTGATTGAGACATCTATTCGGTAAACCCTCACATATCTTGAATTACAAGACCTGCATGGGCCACCACTAAAACCATGTCACGCCCCAGAACCAGAATACTGGAGAGCGGGGGCAGACATAGCCAGCTACGTATAATGAAATGGAATCCACGTCACTATACGGTCACGGCTGTCTAGATATATGAGGGTTTAACTACAATCTATCAGTCTCCTATGGTCAAAAATAAGCCTATTGTCTCAATCTCAAGCAATGTAATAACAGTTACAAGATGTCAGAACACCACATATACAATAGTAAGGCGTCCCATACATTACATATTGGATGATCATGAAGCTAGTCGTACAAAATGTCAGGACTAGCAAGAGTTTTAGTCAATACATGATCAACCCTAGGATTTGTCAATCATGTTACAGCCCGTAGGCAGACAGTAAATAAAGGTGCAATACGAGCTAACACGTGCTCGCCGGCTAAACGTCTCAAAAGAATAATTTTACAAATAGAGTGGGAGGACAAAAGAAACCCACTCGTTGCCCTGGTTACGCCTGGTGGTCACCATCGGGCTGGAAGACAGGTGGATCCTCTGGTGCTGCTCCGATATCTGGCCACACAAAACCAGCTGGGTCAGACCCCAGAAAGAGCAAGTGCCACAAAGGAGGCTTCACTTAGGAACTAAAACCAGCATATCACAAATAAATAGTAAAGGTAATTAAAAGATAGTGATAATAGCTGAGATAACAATAATATATTGAACACGGAGAAACCATTCAAGTAGCCAGACTGCAACCCTTAAACCAAACAAGGACCGGGGTTGCAATCCTTCGCCTGAATAGAAACCCGCCTCAATTACTATTGATAAGGTAACAAGACAATAAACGAAGAGAGGACATAGAACTGCTCCGGAAGCCAGGTTACAACCCTTAAACCAAACAAGGACCGGGGTTGTAACCCTTCGCCTGAACAGAACTGGACCCCTGATCTTTATTGTTAAGGCCAGTATAAATAATCATGGTATTGAAGTAAAGATAAAACATGACGAGCATGACAGGGGGTTACAATAAGACAATAAACGAAGAGAGGACACAGAACTGCTCCGGGAGTCAGGTTACAACCCTTAAACCAAACAAGGACCGGGGTTGTAACCCTTCGCCTGAACAGAACTGGACCCCTGATCTTTATTGTTAAGGCGGGCACAATAAGCAGGACGATATATGATAAGATAACCATAGAACTATTCAGATAGCCAAGTTACAACCCTTAAACCAAACAAGGACCGGGGTTGTAACCCTTCATCTGAACAGAACTTGGTATCCCATCATTTATCGATACAAGAAATCATGTCCTGATACAATCTTGTACAGGATCAGGATAAGACTAAGCTGGAATAAACTTCATCCAATCAATCACGGCCAATCAAGAGTACGGCTTGATACTTTAACTAACTAGGGTTATCACAGGCCTAGTTACTAGCAAGATGCAATAAGATTATCCCAACAGCCACAAGCCCTGCAGACCATCCGGTTATCCGGGTCGAATGTCCGTTATGAAGAATGCAACACGTGACTGTGTGCTGGAAATGTGCCCTACTCGCCGGTAGGCTACAAGTCCACTTAATGCGCCCAGATAACGGGATTGCCTGTAGCTGGGAATCTCTTCATGACTACTGAATTATTCTAGTTAATTAGCCTTAGTCAATTTCAGTAGGTACCCCTGACCGTGGTACTCAGGGGTCCCCATCCTAGATATGATGCAAGACAGTACTGGTTTATTTGTACAAACGCAATCGTCCACGGTGTCCAGACCTTTCATACTTGTCATATCAATTTACTTGTCAAGAGCGCGCCACCGCGGGCCACTATCGTGTTCTATTCTTACATTATCATGAATGAGAAAGATTGTATAAAATAACTAATAACATATTCTTGAAGCCAAGGAAAAGATCTACAACTTTCATGTTTTGAGCTTTTTCAAGATTCTAGCTACAAAACAACTTAAACAGGCAAAAACAGTAAATTCCTGCACAATCGGCGCATGGGATTCCTGCACGAATCGGCGCATGGGATTCCTGCACAAATCGGCGTATGGGATTCCTGCACAAATCGGCGCATGGGATTCCTGCGCGAATCGGCGCATGGGATTCCTGCACGAATCGGCGCATGGGATTCCTGCACAAATCGGCGCATAGGATTCCTGCACAAATCGACGCATGGGATTCCTGTGCGAATCGGCACATGGGATTCCTGCATGAATCGGCGCATGGGATTTCTGCACAAATCGGCGCATGGGATTCCTGCACAAATCGGCGCATGGGATTCCTGCGCGAATCGGCGCATGGGATTCCTGTACGAATCGGCGCATGGGATTCCTGCACAAATCGGTGCATGGGATTCCTGCGCGAATCGGCGCATGGGATTCCTGCACCAATCGGCGCATGGGATTCCTGTACGAATCGGCGCATGGGAAACTCACGTTGCGTCTTCAATACATGCGCGTAAGAAACCTACGCGCATGACACGCTCGGAGTTAAGGAATGCGTTGCCGGGACTTCACGGCGCATGGCCTCCCGGCGCATGGCCTCCCGGGCGCATGAGGTTCCCGGCGCATGGGATTCATCGTCCCCAAACAGCAAGTTCAGCCATGAAAGTTCCGAAAACTTGTAATGGTCATAACTTACTCATCCGGAGTCGAAATCAAGCGAAACAAAAGCCAAAACTGAATAAAATTGAATTCTCTACAACATAGAACCATTAGTTTTCAAAAATAACCAAGTTTTAGAGATCAAAACCAAGAAAAATAAACAAGAAGGAACTTAAAACTTAGATCTACAAAAATATAACCATCAAAACCGAAAACTTCCAGTTCTAAAGAGGCTTAGAATCTAGTAAGGAAGAGAATGGAATAATAAAACATGAGATCCATCATGAAGCAAGTTTGCACTTGCCTAAGCTCTCTCTCTCTCTCTCTCTCATTCCTGGTAGGTGTAGAAGTAAATGTGGAGAAGAAGAAGAATAATGAAGAGAGAGAATGAAGGAATGGGTTAATAAAGGAGGGTGGTGGTGGTAGGTGGGGGGTTTTCTTTTGGTTCATGATGAACCCAAAAGCAAACCAAACCAAGCTAAGCCGAACCAAGCTATGCCATATCCAATGATATGCCAAAATAACCATGCAGGAAAATACGCAATACGAGTCAAGAATACGTACACGTATACCATGATACGTAATACGAACTACAGACATTACAATAGGTATAGTCTAAAATTCCAACATGCACAAGAATATCTAAGGAAACCTATTTATCCTTTAAATAAATATCATTCGAATATCAAATAATATTGATATCTATATTATAAAAAGAATGCTTAGAAAAATATACTTATTGATTATTAAAATAAAGTACGTCATACACACATAAAATATATGGACGTCGTTGGTCGCACTACATGACTACCTGGACTTGGGTTTAGTTCGGGTCCAGTCCGGGCTAACTTGGTACAACCTGATCTCCTAAAATTAATATTATGATTAATAACTAACTAAATTATTTATAGGTGTCATGTCACAACTTGGCCTGGTTTTCCTTGTTGGGACACACTTATGGCTCGATTTTTTCTACCATAGCTAAAATACTAGTCAAAGCACACGACTACACTATCTGTGCCAAAATTCTTGGTCATCTTGTACTCCAAAACTTAACCATGACTAAGGCATTCTATAACAATAATTAATTAAATATTTATAAAATTATAAAAATTATCATTTAATTCAAATAAATAATAAAAGATATTTCAAAATTTCGGAAAGAGGGGTTACACACGGCTAATAAAACACTCTCTCCTAAGGTACTAGAAAGTCAAGTATATCACGTATAGTCATGTCCAAGTTAAATACAGGTCAAGACATATTAAGTATACATGCCACAAGACAACGCAACAGTATCAAGATCTATATACGATAAAATAACAAGGACATAAACATGAGAGGCATGTAATCAAATATGATGGAAAAGAAACGACAATATAGAAAATGCATGAATCACTGTACAATTTAGCAAGGTATACTTGCCTGGAGATTTGTCCAATCTGTGCTGAGACTGCAGTACCAAAGTCCACCCGAACTATCCATGAACCAATGAATCATACTCCATACAATAACTATCAACCCTAAATCACAAACAAATATGTATTATTCACTAAATACAAATATGACTATCAATTTCCTACCTAGAGAGCTTGGGTCGTTCTAAATTGTGTAATACCTATGTTACCTAACCCATTTATTAATCATACCATCTAGAACTAGATTACACTAATCTCAATAGTCATTATTCGTTAATAATATGGATTACAAATTCTAGGTTTAAATATTAAGTTTGTATCTCATAATTCGTACAAAGAAACCTATGACGAATGAATCGAGACAAGATGATCAACCACAAGGTTAACTATCTTATCTTGGCGATCCATACGGTCACTTTGTCAATTTCAGCGGTATAAGATCACTGGAATCGACTGATCTAAGTTTCCACGCACGGATTCAGAAATACGAACATAATATAAATTATTTATAATTTAATGATACTACAAAAGGAGAAATCTAACAGAAGTCGTCAGATGATGAAACAGACATCACCAACGTGTCCAGAATAGTATGGTCTCTAGGATAGCCTATCCATAAGTACAATTTTGGACAAAAGGACAAAACAATAATTTTGGGTCAAAATAATGTCCGTCGTTGGATCCGCTTTCCACCGAAAAAGTGCCAGAATGTATGGTCCCTAAACTCGACAAATTATATACCTACGAGTCCAACTTTTTGATACAAACTCAAAGGTATGTCCAGATTTGAATTCCGATGAGCCTGCACAAAATTGTCCGTTGAATCGGATCGTGGGCCCGCCAAAACGACGATCCGATCGATCAACTATCTCAGAATTGGACCAAACTTGGCTCATAGGACCAGAAAAATGATACAAGTCTAGTGGCACAAGTTTCCTCACGATATGACGAACGTATACAAAGTAATTAAGAGTTTTGCAAAGGGGCTGATACGGTGTAACTCGATCGATATGTCTCGAATTCGTCGTACACATGCAACCAATTCGAGTTTTGTCAAAGCTCACACGTCCGCAACATCCGTACGCACCTTTCGATGCCTTCGAGTTGTGACGAAATCGTCCGATTTGTTGGAAGGACCCGGCCGTATCGGGAAATTTCTAAGTTTAAAACTGTTTTAAAGCTTTTTTTTCTCAATTTTGAAAATAGTTTCCTTGATGCACAGGGGATCAATTCAAAACTATGAAAAGGGTTTTGCAGCCCTACAGGTTGTCTACAAGTCTCTTCAAATCAATTGTCAATACAGGTAACATACTGGTCGCAAATCGGCTTCCAACTTGGGGTTTCAGGACTGTTTCTAAACCTAAAATATCGAGTTTTTTCTCGATTTTGGAACTTGATTTTCCTCGCACATGATGCGAATTAAAAGAATCTATTTGAAGGAAAGCGGAGTCGTATAGGCGTGAAACGATCAATCGTGTGTCGAGAAAATATGTTACGAAATTGTCCATTACAGCTATTGTTGTTGCTGTAACCAATGCGGCTTCTCCTGCTTGTGGCGTCGGCCGGCTGCGCTCCTATGGCCGGCGACGTGTTATGCAGTGGCGCTGGGGTGGTCGTAAGGCTGGGGCTAGAGATTAGGTCATGGTTTTATTCTCCCCCTTTCTCTCTCTTGATATATATAAACATGGGGAAGTTCGGGTCTGTGCTGCGGGTTTGGGGAGAGTAGGTTATCTCGCAAAAAATTCAATTTCTCGCAGGAAATGGAATAATAAATTATTTTGTTATATATATATATATATATATATATATATATATATATATATATATATATATAGGGTCCTTCTACAATACATGAGATGTATTAATACATCCCAAACAATTGCATTAAAAATGCATTGAAAATTGTGAAAGGTGCTTACTTTGACTTTGGCTTTAATCTGAACCATTTGATCAACATCCAATGATTCAGATTTAAGATGTATCGATACAAATTTTTACATGGGATGTATTGAAGAATTATATATATATATATATATATATATATATATATATATATATATATATATATATATATATATACATGCAAATGACCTCTAGCCTAGTGGTTAAGAGAGATGCATGCGGCCCGAGTGGTCAGAAGATCGATTCCCGGTGGGAGCGTTCGCCACAATTACCTTCTTTCAAAATAATATATATATATACTGCTCAAAAGCCCCCCAGCAGGAGCCCCCTAAAAGCCCCCCATAGTGCACCGTTGGATCGAGCGGGCTGCGTGGGGCCCGCGGGCACGTCCTCTCGATCCAACGGTGCACTAGGAAGGGGGCTCCCGATCCGGACTATATATATATATATATATATATATATATATATATATATATATAAAGAGAGAGAGAGAGAGAGAGAGAGAGAGAGAGACTAAAAATCACCAAGATATTTTAAGAAAAATATTTATCCTATTTTCAAAATAAAATATTATTTTAATAGCAATAACATATTTATTATATTTAATCATCATTTAAAAATATACTCTCCAGACCATTAAAATAAATACCAATATAAATACATACAATATATATCTACATAGATGTCTTTGGACGCACTATATGACAGTATGACTACATAGGTTTAGGTTTGGTTCGGGTCCAATTCGACTAGTTTAGCACAACTGGGTCTCCTAAAAGTCAGAAAGCCTAATTACAATTTAATTAAATCTTTTATAGTGGTTAAATCACAACTTTGACTGATTTTCCTTGTATGGACACTGCTATGGCTAGGTCTTCCCTAGTATGACTAATACACTAGTCAAAGCACACGACTACACTCGCTGTGCCATAATTCCTATCCATCTTGCACCCTAAAACTTGACCATGACTAAGACCACATATATTAATAACTATTAAATAAAATAAATTTATAAATTCCAAAAATCACTATTTAAGTCTAAATAATAAAAAAAAATTAAATTTTTTGGGGTGTTACAGTCTAGATAAGTGTAGCATAGGGTGCACACCATGGTATACATTGCCCATTCTTGTATCCTATATCAATGTGGATTGAGACTAGAAATATTATTGAGTTATATATATAGTTGGTCATTGTTGTACAGCTTATATGTATTAGAGCTGGACTGGAGTCCACTTGACACGTAGCTGGCATGTTTACGTATCTTTATCCTACGTAGAGAGAGAGAGAGAGAGAGAAAGAGAAAGAGTCCAAGCTGCTACACTTGTCATAAAAGAAGTACATTCACTAGTACTTCAGCATTTCAGGATGGACAAGTCGAAGAAAGTGAGTAACTCCCTTGCAGCTCACTTTAAGTTCACTGAGGAGCAATGTCCATCTACCGAGGATGAGAATAAAAATTTGGAGCGGTTCCATATAAATCAATGGTGGGAAGTCTCATGTATGCTATGATACGTACGAGGCCAGACATCGCTCACGCAGTTCATACAGTTAGTAGATACATTTCCAATTCTAGAAGGGTACATTGGAGTGCGGTCAAGTGGATCCTACGATACCTTCAAGGCACTGTCGATTGGAGACTTTCTTTTGGTGGCAACGAGCCGAAGCTGGTTGGGTATACCGACACTGATATGACTGGAGATGTAGACACGAGATAGTAGACTTTGGGCTATGATGATGTTTACTGGTGGAGCGTTATCGTGGCAGTCATGGCAGAAGTGTCTTGCTTTATTGACGATATAGACAGAGTAGATTGCGGTGACAGAGGCTTGCAAGGAGTTGATGTGGATGAAGAAGCTGCTGCAGGAAGTGGGGCTAAAGCAAGAACAATATACTTTGCTTTGCGATAGCTAGAGTGCCATTCACCTTGTGAAAAATCATACATTTCATAGTCGGTCCAAGCACATTGAGATTCAGTATCATTAGATATGGGATGTGGTTGAGAAGAAGGACGCAACGCTTGAGAATGTTCATATAGATGACGGAGCAGACATGTTTGCAAAAGTTTTTCCAAGAAAAAAGTTTGAGTACTGCAGGAGGATCATCGTAATGACGACCCCCTCCATATAGCTGTGAAGGGGGGAGATTTGTTGGAATGGGTAGGATTTCCATCATATGTGAAAAATATTCTGGAGTCATATTGAGTATTCCTATATATAATAGAAATATTCCAATTGATTTGGATTGGGTATTTCTATATATAGTATAAATATCTCAAAGTAGTTGAATTTGGTATTTCTATATATATAATAGGAATACATCAATGATTTAGATTGAGTAATTTTATATTTAATAGGAATACATGGATTGGATATTACTACATATAGTAGAATACCTCAATTAGTGGTGGGTTTGAGGTTATATATACTAGGTGTTTCCTCACCCTAAAATATATCTCAGAGCAACAAGAGAGAAAAATGAGGCAATGTTGCTTGTGAAACTTTGGAAAAGAGAAAGAAGGATTGGAGGCCGTTTCGGAGAAGGAGATCAATTTCAGGTATTTATCTTTGTCTTCTATCTTCGTGGTTGTAATTTATTTTCTGTTCCAGTGAGTTGTGGTGATCCGTTGTTTGGATCGGGAGTAGCTTGTAGAGGGCGTATTCTCTTTATTCCATTAGTTGAGGTTCTTCAGGGCTGGACTCCGATCGTCCCGTGTGTTTTTTTCATTCGTATTTTTCACGTAAAAATCTCTTTGCCTGCGATATGTATTTGACATTTTTAGTTTGTGTGCTTTTGCTCCGTTCTCTCGTAGTGCTCTCTTGTTTAGGGGATTTCCGTGCGTCATTCCCAACAGCACGTGATACAGGAAAATATAAAAATTTAAAATCCATACCAAAATACTCGTAAAAACATAGATATTGGAAACATAGATTGACATAGTGGCACAAATACTGCTCATACTACTTGGCAGCGGTAGATTATTTTTTGTTGTAGTCGATCCTAGTTGGGTCACTATAAGAATGTGTTGCAACGACCTTATTTGCTTCAGCGACTTAGTTACTTGACTGTCATAATTCGTCATTGATATCGTCGCTAAGTCGATTTAGTAAGGCCAAAAGCAGGATTAGCGAGTTATATGTGCGTCGCCAATCCCGTTTTATTTTTGTGGTGTGTACCGATGAATGGATATATTTGTAACTGTGTCCATATATATGGACGAGAGCCGGTACCCGGACTTGACACGATACGCTCCAACTGCCGATGACCATGAAGTAACGGACTTTACTATGTACTATAATATCGAGCTCATCTGGCTCTTGCCGTCAACGAGAGGTATAACCTCCTTGGCTAGACGGACGATCTCAGAATTGAACCGCACGGAAGAGACGTGGACAGTGGACCCAAATGGCATATAACGCAGCATGTACAAAGTCCCGTACGTTATGTCGGGCATATATATATATATATATATATATATATATATATATATATATATATATATATATATATATATATATATATTCTTTAAAACCAAGTCCCGTGGACAACGTCACCCAGCCAGCCTTGGCCTGGAGGCCGTGGACAACGCCACCCAGCCGCCCCCTGGAAGTGGGAACTCGAACCCGCGCTCTCACCCCCGAGTGCCAGCGGTCTTACTGGTATATATATATATATATATATATATATATATATATATATATATATATATATATATATATATATATATATATATATATATATATATATATATGGGAGCGGATCAAAAGCCCCCCTTAGAAAACCCCCTAAAATTCCCCCCACTCTAATTCGTAATATTAATGTCAATATTAATGTTAATATTAATGTTAATATTAATATTAATATTAATGTTAATATTAATTTTTTTTATTTTTTTATTAATTTTAATGTTAATGCTAATATTAATGTTAATGTTAATATTAATTTTAATGTTAAGTTTAATGTTAATTTTAGTATTTAATGTTAATATTAACATTAATATTAATATTAACAATAAATTACGGATTAGAGTGAGGGAGGTTTTTAGCGGGTTTTCTAAGGGGGGCTTTTGATCCGCTTCCTATATATATATATAAAAAAAAAAAAAAAAAATATATATATATATATATATATATATATATATATATATATATATATATATATATATATATATATATATAGATCAAAAACCCCCCTTAAAAACTCCCTAAAAACTCCCTCACTCTAATCCTTAATTTAATGTTAATATTAATGTTAATATTATAATGTTAATGTTAATATTAATGTTAGTATTAACATTAAATACTAAAATTAACATTAAACTTAACATTAAAATTAATATTAACATTAATATTAACATTAATATTAACATTAATATAAAAAAATAAAAAAATAAATATTAACATTAACATTAATATTAACATTAATATTACGAATTAGAGTAAGGGGATTTTTAGGGGATTTTCTAAGGGGGGCTTTTGATCCGCTCCTATATATATATATATATATATATTTTTTGGAACCAGATAAATTGTTTCTGGAATCGTTCCCACTGGGATTCCAAGGAGGACTTTTGATCCGCTCCTATATATATATATATATATATATTGAGGGATCAGTATCCCCTCATTTTTTTTTTTTTTGAATTCAAATGTGCACTATTATATGTCCAGCTATTCCGACTTCACTTCATGAATATCCATTATAGGGATCAGGACCACGTTCCTAGAAGGATTCAAATTATTGGCGGCCATTAATGAGCAAGAAGAAATTTCTTATATATGTATATATATATATTTCTTCTCACTTATGAATGCCATCCTTAAATGCCTCACGCCTAGCTTGTGAATCCTTTGAGCTCATTACTCCGGAGAGCCCACGATGGTGGCTACCAGTTTCAACTTTTTTTCTTCTTTTCTCAAGTATTTTTCATGTGTTTGTAAATTTATAGCTGAAAATTATTTACTACAACTCCCCCATGTATATATATACTGGAGCAAGTGAGGGAATTCAAAAGGAAGGAGAGAGAGAGAGAGAGAGAGAGAGGTTTAGAAGAGAGGAGATATGGAGGGAAACCGAAGTAGGAGAAAGAGCAAGGAGCTGGCCATGAAAGTACCGCCTTCCTCCGTCGCGGCTTCTTCTTCGAGCACTCCCCGGGCTCTACTTCGGAGCCTCGTGAGGTTCCCTAGACACTGTATGAAGAAGGAGGAGAAGAAGGGAAGACAAGATGAAATAGACAGGGAGCTGCAGGTGACCATGAACACTAGTAGCTCGGAGGTTTTGGAACCCGTTGGTACTTCGGAGGAAGAAGGCGCGGAGAGTACTGTAAAGAAGGCCTTGCTCTCTCCAGGTGAAGTGTTTCTGCATTCATATAGAAAATTAGACCTCGTTTGTTTGGTTCACTGTAATATAATCGTAATTGCAATATAATCAAATAAAAAAATTTAATTTCTTTATTTGATTACATTACAGTGTACCAGACGAGGCCTTAGTTCTGTCTTGTGATAATAGATACTATATTTATAGTGCAGGTTCTTATTAGTAAACGAGCAAGGAAATTACAGTAGAGTAGCATTTGCTGCATATGTCGATGGTGCCAGTTGTATAACTGAACCTTTGACTTGCGATTATCATTATCTGGTAGGCGTGCAATGACACGTTGAGAGCATTCGATGACTCTAACAATGCGTCGCACCAAAGGGAAGTCATTGGGTGTAAAGAATTGTTCATGGAGACGGAGAATGATCAACAAGGGGTTCGTCACTCCTAGAGTTCTAGTATATCTTGAAGACTAATGACGGCCTCATTTGGTACACTAATATAATCGTAATCGCAATGTAATCAAATGGAAAAAAATTGTATTTGATTACATTGCGATTACGATTACATTACAGTAAATGTCCTATGTGACCCAATAAAATTACACTAATAAAGTTCTTGTGAAAGGGGATGTGAAAATAGAAGAGAGTTTATATTGTTCATCCATAGAGGATTAATGATTTATTTGACACAAAGAATTAGATTATGTGGCTTTGACATCATTTCCATATTCATAGCAATTGTCTAGTTAGGACATATTCTGAGTGAAAGGTGAATTGTACGGTCACAGTACATGTGAAATATTCTTTTTGTGTGTAATTAACTGCTAGATTTCAATCTAGACTTCATAGAAGAAAAAAAAAAATCCAAAAAAGTTTCTAGTCATCGTACCGTTTAACCTAATGATAAGCATTTAGAATTCAATAATTGTTATTTGTACCATCTTTGATTATTAAAATAGTTCAATTTTAGTTTTTTCTAACCATTATGAACCGAGTAATGCTATTCGTACCTCCAAATTATCCCTCCAAATCATCCCTCCTTATGTGACAGCTGACATGACATATTAAATAATATTATGTGTCATCTGACATGCAGATGATATGACAAATTTAAACCCAAAAAGTTAATTACCCAAAAAAATTCGTCTTAATATTAATATTAATGTTAATATTAATGTTAATGTTAATGTTAATACTAATATTAATGTTAAAATTAATATTAATATTAATGCTAATATTGTTTTTAATATTTTTGTTAATATTAATGTTAATTTTAATGTTAATGTTAATATTAATTTTAATGCTAATATTAATGTTAATTTTAGTTTTAAAATTTGCCACGTCAGCTGCCACATCAATATGCCACATCAGCTGTTACGTAAGAAGGAAAAGTTTGGAGGGACAATTTGGAGGGACAAATAGCATTATTCTTATGAACCATTGTAATTTTTGTTTTGCATGCTTGAGTTCTTTGAATAATTAGTTATTTATTGTCTTCACTCAATATTAATGGCATTTATATTGTTGATAGTTCTAAAATGAGGCCACACTAATTGGGCCATGGTTATAACAAGTTGCATTTGGATTGTGTTTGCATCCATTTGATTATAGATCATATGCGACTTGCGGTAGGATCATCATGATTAACAAGTGGAATCTGTTCTTCATTTCATTTAGAGACCATTTCTCTAGATATCCTTGGATACAAACAAGTATACATAATGTAATACATATCTGAATTGTATGAGAATTCAAAGTGTATATGAATGAAATTAGAAGGAGACTGTGTACATCAAAGTACTTCAATGAAGTATATCAAAACTTGTGTGGATGTTCATCATTCTACTCAAGGGTTGCCACGTGTGAAACTTGCTAGAAATGAAACATGGAAACCGTTCCCCAATGAAGTATATCAAAACTTGTGTGGATGTTCATCATTTTACTCAAGGGTTGCCACGTGTGAAACTTGCTAGAAATGAAACATGGAAATCGTTCCCCCAATCCAAGAGACCGTAAAAGAACTGAAATAAATCGCATGAAAATCAGCTTGCCAAAATCACAAACAAGCACAACGCAAACACAACGATTTTGACGTAGCAAATCCTTAAGAAAAAAAACTACGGAACAATTGGAGTCCAACCATGGAAAAACCTTTACTAATGAATTAGAAAATTATATCATCTACAAACTTCTCCACTGATCCAACATGATCACCACAACAATAGTGAAAACATATTACAATAGATACCGAAGAACGAAGATGACGATAATAATTACTCGAAACTCTTCCTTCGAAGTAGCCTCCAATCCCTCTTTATTTTCTTCAAAAGTTGCAAGATTGTTGATCTCTCTCTCTCTCTCTCTTTGGTAGATGGGATAGGATTTTAGGGTTAGAAAAGATGTACATATACCCCCTAAAATCTGCAGCAAATCTGGACCGTTGGCGGGATCCAAAGGTATACATAAAACACCCAAATTTGACCTCAGCCCGCGAAACGTTATACCAGCGGTATACTGCGGTGTGCCATTTTGCAAAGAAAAAAGGTTATAGAAATAGTCGATATATCGGTGGTATACCGCAGTATATCAATGGTATAATTCATCGATGGATCCAAATTTTTTGGAACAAATAATAGAAGCTACAACAAAATCAGTATATCGATAGTATACCGGTGAGACTATTGTTTCCAATATGATTCTAAAATTGCCTCCTTTTTGTTGTCTTTTACTCCCCGAGCTTTACCGACACACGGATGACGCTCGTCGCATTCCATGGTATTCTCAACATATATAAGTTGGGAGGGAACCCTATACAACACCAGTATATCTCCCCCTTTCCAACTAGTTGGAGGAGCTCATCATTCCAACGATCCTCTTGCAGTACTCAAACTTTCCTCTTAGTAGAAGATTTGTGAGCATATCAGCTCCATTGTCCTCTGTGAACCTTCTCAAGCTTCGCGTCCTTCGCCTCAAGCATGTCTCGTATTTCAATGATACCGAGTTGTAATATGCTTGGACCGACTATAAAACGTCGAATTTTTTTCAAGATGAATCACACTCTCGCTGTAACAAAGTAAAACATACTACTCTTTCTTAAGTCTCATTTCCTGCAAATATTTCTTCATCCATAGTAACTCCTTGAAAGCCTCTGTCGTCGTAATAAAATCTTCCTCTGTCGTGTATGTGTGTGTGTCTATATATATATATATATATATATATATATATATATATATATATATATATATATATATATGCACTCCCCCAAGGAGGTTGCTAGTTCGAGCAACATGGGTGCCATTTAATTCCCCTTTGGGGGAATTAAGTTGGGTGGTGGTGGACGCAGTGCAGGTGTGGTCGGTAGGAGGCGGGAGCGGTGCGGTTGCGGCTGGGTGAGGCCTTCGCATCAGATGGGGCCTTTTGGGCGTAAGTGGTACGTGCCTTCGGGTTGGGTGCATGTGCAGGTGCGTTCCGTAGGAGGCGGGAGCGGTGCAGTTGCAGTCACGTGAGGCTGGGACTTAAGCCTTCGGGCTGGGATGTGGTACCTTCGGTCATATGGATTGTATATAGGTCTTCGGGCTGGATTGGTTGTAAGCCTTTTGGCTGAGTTTCTAGCCTCTCTAGGGGCCTGAATAAAATTTACCTATATATATATATATATATATATATATATATATATATATATATATATATATATATATATATATATATATATATATATCAGTGTTGTCGGAACCGGACCGGACCGACGGTCCGACCGGGTCCAACCGGTCTTGACAAAAATTTCGGTCCGGTCTGATATGAACCGAGATTTTTTGAAGAACCGTCGGTTTTTTCACAGAACCGGGTTTAACCGATGAACCAGCCGAACCGGTTCGCAATTGAACCGAAAATTTTGTTTTTTTTTTTTCAAAAAAAGAAACTCAAAAAAATTTTATTGTGTGAAAAATATATATATATATATCAGTGTTGTCAGAACCGGACCGGACCGGCGGTCCGACCGGGTCCAACCGGTCTTGACAAAAATTTCGGTCCGGTCTGATGTGAACCGAGATTTTTTGAAGAACCGTCAGTTTTTTTACAGAACCGGGTTTAACCGATGAACCAGCCGAACCGGTTCGCAATTGAACCGAAAATTTTGTTTTTTTTTTTCAAAAAAAGAAACTCAAAAAAATTTTATTGTGTGAGATTTGGACCATTAGGTTCTAGGTTCGGTTTTGAGAGACCTTATAGTTGTAAATTAAACCAAACCAAACATGCTAAGAACCAACCCAAGAAGTAAATGTGGATATGTTATCTGTTTGAACCAAACCAAACCAAGTCTATTTGAACTCCGGTCCGACCTATACAAAAAAAAATCGGTTCAATCATCGGTCCGGTTTTTAAAACATTGATATATATACCCTTATACACCAACATAATATATACTTTTGATAGTACACCCAAAGGTTTTAAAAGCTATCGGTTGCAAATGGATCTTTAATAAAAAATACTAATGTAGATGGTCAAGTAGAACATACAAATCAAAAATGGTAATAAATGGTTATCGATAAAGACGAGTATGGACATTTATAAGACTATCTCACTCTACCAATTCTTAAGTACATCGAGAATTTTGCGATAGATGCATAATATAATTATGAAATCTTGAAAATTAATATGAAAATATCTTCGTTTATGATAGATTTAAGGATGATGTTTATATGACATAACCAAATTGTTTTATAGTCAATTTGCTTATGAAATTTTCTTGGTGCTGGAACTTCTGTTTTGGTGAGGAAATCAAATAATTTGAACAAAATATGTGGACGAACCATTCATGTATAAATCTATTAGTAGGATCATTATTACTTTCTTTATATTGTACGTGGGCGACAAACTAATCATTAAGAAATGTATAAGTATACTGTAAGGAAGAAGTCATAACTATCTAAACTTCTCTCTATGAAGAATTTGGAAGAACCGTCTTATACTCTTGGTATCAAAGAAGATTGTTACTCTTCAATAAGTGTACAATTATCAAGTGGTAATAGCTAAGGGTAGAAGATAATTTGGGATAAACCTTCTTTGTTGATAACAAACTTCCTACTTACTTTTAGCGAATTCTAGTAACGCCTTCAGGAGTAGAATTGATCATGAATACTCGTACAATTTTCCACCAAATAATATACCCACCAACCATCATCTTTGTAGATCATCGTCGAACACTACAAAAATAGTGTTATTAGTGACTAATTTAATGACGGCTTGTATTCGTCGGTATTCCGTTGGTATACTTTTTATCGACAGAATTACTACATATAGCGACGGATATATCCGTCGGTAATTACCTGTATTTTTGTAGTGTAACTTGACTCCCATTGTTGACAAATGATTAACCATACCCTATAACTCATTGATGTGATCCATTATTGGAGTATCATCTTGTACCTTAGGCCCATCATCTACGTAATCAAGAACATAAGACGAGCGGAGAATGAATGTACCTGAAAATCCATTTCACATAAACAAAATTCGAAAACACAACATAAAAATATTTTAGGATGATATGGATTCTAAGCCTGAGAAGCTTTCACTACAAATGAAAGAAAATACACCACTCTAATCATAGATGAATCACCACAACTACTCAACGAAGTATAATGAACACACACTACGACTAACAAGAACATAATTGTGAAGGACAAATGTACATGAAAATACAATTCACACAAACAAAATTCGAAAACACAAACATACAAATATTTTAGGATGTTATAGAGTCTAACCCTGAGAAACCTTCACTACAAATGAAAGAAAACACACAACTATAATCAAACTTCCCACACACAAATCATAGACGAATCACCACAACTACTCAACGAAGAATAAGAAACACAAATTGGGAACCAATACAAGATTACCAAAAATAAGATCACGCAAAACCTTTCTCTTTGTCAAAGACGACTGTATGAACCTCTATGAACGATTTAACGATTTTATCACTCTCCTTTGGATCTATCTCACTAGCCTCCTCTATTCTCTCCCTATATTAGTAGTTGTAAAATCTTTGATTGATTAGCCTTTAATTATATTAGGAATAGCTTACAAATAAGTATCTCCCAGAAAATCTAAACCCGGAAGTGATATGAACGGATAGATATAATGTAGTGCTATTTTTCTTGTTCTTTGTTGAGAAGTTGGCTTAACTAATGATTTAGTTAATTCATTTACGGAATGAAGAGTTATAATATATAGGCAAGGTTGGGTAAACCTTCCTAATGTTTTTCCCGATATGAGACTAAAGATAAGAAATATACGCGATTGCTGATACCTATCTTCTACACTCTTGCTTATTTACTATAAACATTATGAACTTGTCCTGATTATTGACCATATACATTATGAATTTGTCACTTAATGTTTGACAATGCTCCTAATTATTATTCATGTACTAAATTCATCCATATTTAGGGTCATATTAGCTACCAATGGAATATATTATGGAATGATTTATATAATATACAACGATACACAAAATACTATAGAAAAGACGATAATCAAGTCAAATGATACGCGATAATTATCTCTCTATGGCAGCCTATATATGTGTACATGTATGCGCTTGTCTTGTAATAACTTGTAGTCATATGTTTCCTATTGTATGCAATACAACCATATAACAAATACAAGTCAGTCCCTAGCCCGGGGGAGGATTGAAGATTTCCACATTTATACTTGATCTATTTCCCGTTGATTTCTTGAGACTTTAAACTTTTAATTTATTTATTTGAATGAACTAAAGGAAAAAGATGTTTCATTGTTTACTGATTGTTCATCATTCCTAACTTAATTTTATTGTGTTATCGATCTTTCTGAAAAGTTAATGATATCCGCAGGAAGGGAGCCTGATACAGTACCTTTGAACCCACTAATTGGGGTAGGTTTGGTCTTGTTCTTTGTAAAGACTGCAACTGAATTTAATAAGATGATAGAGCTACAAAGGCGAATGGAAATTCTTCTTGCAGAGATCAAAGGTGAAATGAAGATGAAAAATGTCACATCCAGTTTTTCGGAAACAAAGAATGAAACTGTCTTTTCCTCATCAAATTGCTGGGTAGAAGAAAGCTCAATAAATTCAAAGTCCTTACGAAACAATGATGTATCTTACCATTTGCTAGGAAGGCAAGATGGAAAGGAATCCGAAAGGAAGACTAAGCGTGATAAAAAATTAGAGAGAAAGAGGTGTCTAAAAATAAATCAACTAGAAGATGAACTTGAAGTTGAACTGAAACGACTGCAAATAAAAATGGACATGGAAGATCCATCATTGGTTCCACCCCAGCACAGGAAAGAGGTACTTTTCTTTTAAACATCATTGTCTATATCAAAGCTATATATAAATTCATATGTGCTAGCAGCTCAATTCACATTTTGATTTGTTAAGCTAAGTTGTTTTTGGTTTTAGAACCTTACTACGTTCAAGTTCGTACTAGACATGTTGGTTATTAGTAACACATCTTATTTACGACTATCTACATATCATGTTTTCTCACTTTTACATGATACCAACTTGTAACAACATCAGTGAATTTTGGACTGCCATGTCACGACACTTAAGAGGCCCAAACCCCTTATTGCTTAATTCTTAAATATTCCTACTATAAGTTTATTGTTGACATTATAACTAGAGTGTAGATGCTTATTAGAAGAATGAGTTCACTCAAAAACTTGACTAGGGATACCAGAACAGAGTAACATATGCTACATGTCAATGTGGAGTTCTTTATTGAGTAGTGTAATTAATTGGTGTTCTCACCATAATTATCATCACACATTGTGGCCATGCAACTAAACTTTGATTCTACTTTAATGTGACTATAACCATAGGACATCAATGGATAATCATTGACTTTATAGTATCGGTTATATAGATGGTGCACGATCAACAAGGATCTATCACTTTTAGTATATGTTAAACCAAGTGTGTTCTGTTTTTTTTTTTTTTTTTGTTCTATACGATATGATACTGTTACACTCAAGAATGTGCCCAATGACAATGTGATGCAAAAATAAGAAGGTTTTCGGTTGTTCATCAGTTCAGATGTTAGAAATTGGTTGTGATACATAAAAGTTGGTTGTGATTTACATAAGTTGACACATGATGTTTGGCAAAATTTTCATATTCATAATATAGTCGAGGCATTGTCAAACAAAAACTGAATTACACAATAATTGTACATGGAAAAGTACTTATATTAGTCGTAGAGTACAAAATATGTACTGTAGGCTTAAAAATACAATATGTAGAAAAAATAACCAAAAAAATCGATCAACAATACTGATCAATATAGTATACAAATAATAACTTTGCATTATGAGATGCTCCATTCGACCAAGAAACTAATTTATATTTGACATTTCTTACTCGAAAAATTTACAGTTGGACAGCGACGACACCAATCAATCTGAAAGCTCCAGCCCAGATTTTGAGGAAGTCAGCAATGAGCCAAAACAAGAGGCCAATCGAGATACCAATGGCGTCTGTCCACGTGAGCTGGAGAGGAGATTACATGAGCTTCTCGAATCAAGGCAGCAAGAGAGGATAGCAGAGCTAGAGTATGAAGTAGAATGCGCAGAGAGAAGGCTGCAAGAGAAAGAGACCGAGATAAGCTGGTGGCGAGACACTGCAAGGCTGGTATCGAAACACAAAGAAGTAACTTTATTTAGGCAAGCTCCTCTTCTTGTGAAATCTTTATTTATTTTCATGAATAATTTTGTCATATTATATTTGTCCCTATGGTCCTTACATAAGCTTCGTAACTGTTTTTATCGTCCAGGTAGTTGTGGAGAAGAACACAATCACACATAGTGAAGCATACAGGAGTATGATTTCTCTACAACAGTCTGATGGCATTATCTGATGGTGAAGTACGTTCCTAGTGAAGAATATTTGGTTCATCTTTGGAAAGCATTCATTTGTATCAAGCATACTTAAATTAGATTTATTGTCAGCTTGAGAATAATGTACTAAACGCATGCATTTCTTGTGCATTTATTTAGTATCAATCTGGATGCTCTACCCATGCTTTACTAATCAAAATGTTAGACTATGTTTATGCCTACTTGTTCTTCAATAATATGCTGTATTGTGCAGATCAAAACAGTAGTGACATCTCGAGTACGAACCTGAGTCCATGTTCGAGTCAGATTTTAGCCTAGTTGATTTTGTTGGTTTGAATTTAAATCAGACAGGATTGAGATGATTCATTATAACCTTTTTGTGTGTTTATCTCTACCATTTTAGGGTTTATAGCTAGAAACTCAATCAGAAAAAAAAAAACCATAGGCAACTGATGTATCTTTTTCTTCCTCCACTATATTAGACAATTAGATATGGAAGATGATCAAATGGTGAGTACAAACACTCAACCCCCACTCCTACCCCTACCCCTGCCCCACCCCCCAAATAACATAAAAAATATCCACAATACTTCTCTATTAATTTCGGGAACTCAATATACGAAAATGCTATTTTGTCCGCAGAATGGGCATTGACCGCCATTGGCTCACGCCACGTGGCAGCCACCCATTGACCCCACCCTATTAAATCCCACCCCCCCTCCTCCAATGGGAGACCGCCATGTGGCACGTGCCAGTGGTGGTCACGTCCATTCTGCGGGCCATATAGTAGCGTCGTTCAATATATACCTAAATTTTTTCGATAGCAGGTGCTACCCTTGACCTTACTCTATGCAATGCATGCGGCAAGTTAAACCACTTTTCACCTTTCATGTACCCCCCAAATTAACTTAGCTTTGATCGTTGAACTCGCTTTGAAAGTGTAGAAAATAATGTTTGGATGATTTTTATTGATGGACTACTTCACTACTTATAGGGAGTCTAGCTCCTCTACATACTCGATATTCCGATGTGGGATTAAAAGTCCCTTATTGATTCTCAACACTCCCCCTCAAGATGGGCGATAGATATTGATCATCCCCATCTTGTTACATAGCTTCGTCAGACTTAATGAACTAAGACCCTTAGTCAGACAGTCTGCAACTTGTTCTTCTGAGTGGACATGGTCAATCTTCAGTATCCCTTGTTCTAGCTTCTCCTTGATGAAGAATCGATCAATCTCGATGTGCTTCGTTCTGTCGTGCTGAACTGGATTGTTAGCTATACTTATTGCAGCTTGACTATCGCTCAGAAGACGTAATGGTGCTCCCTTGTCCAGCTTCAACTCTGTCAGCAACGCTTTCACCCACAGCAACTCTGACACTTCCAGAGCCATTGCTCTGTATTCTGCATCAGCTGTCGACCGTGCTACCACTGACTGTTTCTTGCTTCTCCATGAGATCAGATTTCCTCCTACAAAAACACAGTATCCCGTGGTAGACCTTCTGTCGTCTATGCAGCTCGTCCAGTCTGTATCACAGTATCCTTCAACTTCTATGCGTCCATTCTTCTTGAACCATAGCCCCTTTTCCGGCGTTCCTTTCAGATATCTCAAGATCTGAAATACTGCTTCCATATGACCCTTTCTTGGATCATGCATGTAGCGACTCACTACACTCACCGCAAATGAGATATCAGGGCGAGTGTGTCCCAGATAAATCAATCTTCCTACAAGTCTTTGATATCTTTCACGATCAACAGGCTCTCCTGCTTCTGCTCCAAACTTACACTTCTGGTCAATTGGAGTGACGGCTGCTTTGCATCCCAGCATCCCTGTCTCCTTCAGCAGATCTAGTGCATATTTTCTTTGTGATAGAACAATTCCCTGTTCGCCTTCACACACTTCGATACCTAGAAAGTACCTCATCGCTCCTAAATCTTTCACCTCAAACTCCTTCGCGAGTTTTGACTTCAGCTTAGTGATCTCGACTTCATCATCACCTGTGATCACTATATCATCCACATATACAGCAAGTATAGTGATGTGGCCTCTTGCATGCTGGAGGAAGACCGTATGATCTGCATTTGTTTGACGGTATCCCATGTCTGTAACAGCCTTTCTGAATCTGTCAAACCAGGCTCGAGGAGATTGCTTGAGCCCGTATAGCGACTTCTTCAGTTTACACACCTTTTCTTGCGACGTTCCTCCGTCTGATTCTGTCGCGTAGCACCCTGGCAGGAGCTCCATGTATACTTCTTCTTGCAGGTCCCCATGAAGAAAGGCATTCTTCACATCCAGCTGGTATAGCTTCCATCCATAATTCGCTGCAATGGAGACCAGAGTTCTCACGGGGCTCATTTTTGCTACTGGGGCAAACGTCTCATCATAGTCTATGCCATATGACTGTGGGAATCCTTTTGCAACCAACCTCGCCTTGTACCGCTCTACTTTTCCTTCTGGCGTCTCTTTCACTGTGTACACCCATTTACATCCCACAGCTTTCTTCCCTTTGGGTAATGGAACCAGCTTCCATGTCTTATTTTTCTCCAGTGTCCCAAGTTCTTCCATCATTGCAGCTTTCCACCTTGGATCTTTCTTTGCTTCCTGCCAACACTTGGACAACGAAGTAGAGTCTAACGATGCAATGAAGGCTCGATAATTCGAAGAAATGTTAGAATAAGACAAGAAGTTGGCAATGTCATGTTCGTAATCATCAAAACGAGCAGGAGCCTTACCCGCATTGATGCGAGAAGATCTCCTTAAGGGAGCAATAGGTGGTGGAGAGATCATACCATCCGAGTCGGAGAGATCCGCATCAGAATCCGAGTGATTCAGTGCGGGGGCAACATCTTCAAGAGTTGGAGCAGGAGTAGATGAGGGACTTGGTACAGTAGGCACAGGACACGACATAGGCACAGTACTGGACTTCTGTTGTCTCCTTCTGTAGACTTGAAGCTCCTTTTTCCTTGTCTGCTGCTCCTCCTGCGTAACATATGTATCTTCTTCTTCATTTTCTGTATCTGAGTCACTGTGCTCTTCCCCTTTCGTCCAGTTTTCTACAACCGGACACGAAATCGATCCGACAACTACATTTGGGCTTATTATCTTCCCCTTACATCTAACACCATCTGTGTTAGGTGTGTCACCAAATGTTGAACCTTCATCCGAACCATAGTATGGTTCGAGTTCTCTGAATGTAACGTCCATGCTGACAAACATCTTCCGCTCGACTGGACTCCAACAGGCATATCCCTTCTGAGTTGCCGTGTAACCGACAAAGACACATTTAACTGCTCTAGGATCCAGTTTGCCAACGCCTGGCCTATTATCTTGGACAAAGCACACACATCCTGTCACGACCCGCACCCTGAAGAGGGGCACGAGCACGTGGTTACGTCCAGCCTACGTCGCAGTATCGGCGGTAGAACGCTGTATATAGGGTCTGTAAATACTACGACTAAAACAGATAAATGTACCTGTACAGTATATACACTCCGAATGGAGGTGACATAGCAATACAGTCTTAATCACATATCTCAAACTAAGGTAGATAGCATGGGAAAGAAATATGATAGATAAAACATGAAATGAGTCCAAGATCCACAAGTCAGAGCTATACACAAACGTCAAGAGTCTCAGAAAATATATAATAGATACTACAAACTGAAAAGTACTAGCTGGCTCGCAGGCCAGGCAAACCTAACTAACTATGCTACTCATGGTGAGCAAAGTCTAGTGGCTCTACTAACAAGCCACGGTCCAAGTCTATTCTATCTAACCCGTCCCCATAATAGATCTGGCAATCAGCCTCTGAATCATCTGTAAAATATCATAACGGTATCCTGTCAGGAAAATGAGCAAGTACAAACACCAACAGCAGTTCCATGTGAATTGACAAATACTATAAGAGACAATATAATGAAATACAAGACAAAGATATAGGCGACTTGGGAACCATTCGAAAGCCGAGTTACAACCCTTAAACCAAACAAGGACCGGGGTTGTAACCCTTCTTTCAAACAGGACTTAGTTTCAAATCATGGTACAGTATAAAGGCAGGTAGATCATGTGAGTAAATGAAATCGTAGCATGGTGAAAAGTACAGAAAGTAATATTGAACTGGAATATAAGATACGACAATAAATGTAAAATATGATTTGAATTATTAGAGCGATATGTGATCGGCTAGGGAGTCATGGTAGGGTTATCTACTTGGCCCGACAATCACAGGAAAATCTCTGGAAAGGGTCATGCCGGCCAACCTGGATAACCCGGCAAGGGGTGTCTGCTACACCCTACGTGAGGTGAGGGTGGCGCTAGCAAAATAGTGACATGGAGGCTTTGATCACATAACCCCTAATAATTCCCCCATCTCCGAATAGCATCATGGATCCGGACATGGCACGTCATGACACGGATTCAAAAGCAGGTGATCAGCCCACTCCCAAATCAATGTCTATATAAGTACATGAAACATGGATATCACACACCAATATACCAAGGAAAATTCGGGAATAACATCTCATGACAGGATCCGACGTATACTAGTCCGTGAACTATCGTGTCGAGAATCAAGTAAGACACTACAACTGAATCGGATATAGTAGATATCAAGACAATGAAAACTATCAGTGAATGTACTCGCCTGTGGTCCTGAGCTGATAAGGTGAACAGACGCTCAGAGTAATCACAGACCTAAAGATGAGATACTACAAGTCAAAACATGGTTTAATAATGAAAGAAAAGCTAATCTAATCATGATATGCAAATTCTAAGTCAAAATTAGGTCTCACTGAGTCACACTAAGTCCTGTCAGGTCAATCTAGGTCAAATCAAGTTATATCAAGTCAAT
This sequence comes from Iris pallida, assembly GCA_029216955.1. NCBI lineage: Eukaryota > Viridiplantae > Streptophyta > Magnoliopsida > Asparagales > Iridaceae > Iris > Iris pallida. Next base: position 2,663,125 of record JANAVB010044819.1, read on the forward strand.
CTAAGCCAACCCAAGTCAATCCTAGGTCATACCAGTCATCGCGGGTCAAAACAAGACGAAGAAAGTCAAACGGGGTCAAGAGTTGGCCTACAGTTGACTTTTGGTCAACTGGTCAACCCTGGTCAACTCTGGTCAACTCTAGATCAACCCTGGTCAACCCTAGGTCAATGGTGACTAATAATTGACTTTTGGTCAACTACACAAGTCTAATGGAAATTGGGACTAATTTGGGTAAAGTGTTGACCCATAGTTGACTTTTGGTCCAAAAAGTCAACCGTGGTCAACCGGGGTCATGACTAGGTCTAGGTGACTATTTCTAACTATTACCAACCTCTACAACCCATATCCAAGTCCATCTTGGACTTCGAAACTCATATCTTGGCCGTAGGCCAATATCCTATTTTACCCTTAAAAAGGGTAAAATTCTAGCTTCGGCAACTATCAAGTTAGCCTACCTACGCTTGGTATTTTGACCCGAACTCCCTAGGGTAGTAAGGTACTAGCCTATACATATATTACCTACCAAGATACCTAAGTAAAATGGACATCTAGTCCATGTTACGGCCCATTGCCGGTATCTTAAATATTTCAAGATACGGAATGGTACGGCGCGATACCGGCGCCCTACAACCCCGATTTCCACTCGGGAGCCTATCCGCAAAATCTAATTCATATAATCTAGGTCCACGCCAAGTTTCAACTCATTCCGATACTCCGAGCTCCGTTTCTCGAAATTACCCGATTACCCCTTAACATTTACCCTTAAACCGTTCTAACTTGACGCCAAGTGGCTTTCCCTTAGGAATTCCACTCCGTGCTTCCTAGGGTAGTAGGGTACTATCCTAAACAACCATTACTTACCAAGTTTTCTAGGATAAGTGGACATCCAGTCCATCTTACGGTCCGAATCGCCCGTTTACCCGTTATCTTGAACATTTCAAGATACGGGATGGTGCGGTGCGATACCGTCTCCCCAAGCCCACATGCAACCCCGATTCCAACTCCAAAGCCTACCCACAAAATCTAAATCATATTACCTAAGTCTCCTCCAAGTTTTAACGCGTTCCGAATCACGGAACTCAATTTCACCCCTTAAACCAAAATCCTACTTAACCCTTTTACCCTCCCATTCACTCATTCAACTCTCACTTTTCACACCCTCTTAGGACCAACTTAGGGGGCTATTCTAGTGGATTTATTAGGGTTATATAGAGCTAATAATAGGGTATATATATGTATATATATATAGGTATATAGTGGAGTATATACGGGGTCAAAATAGGGTGGTTTGGGGGGTTAAATGGGTGCTTAAAGGGGGGTGGCTGCTGCTGCAATTGCAGCTTGCTGCTGCTGCTACTACTGCTGTTTTGCTGCTATTATGGGGGGGGGGGAAAAACAGCCCCCTAGGCCCCCCCCTTGGTGCCTTGGTTGCTCCCCCCTTTCTCCCCTCTTCTCCTCTCAAAATTTCCTCCAAAACTCTCTCAATTCCTCTCTAAAATCTCTATTCTTCTTCCATAATTCTCCCTCTCTAACACTCTAATATATATCACTCACACACACACAACTAATTCTCATTCTCCCCTCTCTATATACAATTACACTCACACTAATATATACACATGATCACACACACATATATATATATCTATATATATATTAACACACACAATTATATATATATATCTATATATATTAACACACTCAATTATATATATATATATATCTATATATATTAACACACACATGGACACACTCTCACCCACACATGGACACACTCTCATGACACAACTATCACTCTCCTCTACACACACACAATACATAAATAAATACACACACACAAATACACATGTATATATATATATATATATGTGTATATATATATATACCACTCTCAAAATGATTAAACCCTAATAAATCCTTAAACTAGATTTTAGGGGAACCTAACAAATCTAGGGTTAACTTGTAGAGAATGGTCTCCCCTATAATTTATGTGAAAGAATAAATGAAATAGGAGAATTAATAAGGGTTTAAAAGCATACCTAAAAATGGATTTGGAAGAGGAAGGAGTTGGAAAGAAAAGAAATGAAGAGAGAGGAAGAAAACTTAGTGGTAAAGAAATGAGAGGTGGAGGGGTGGACTATATGACCAGCCATGGTGGTCAAAGGTAGGGGCACTTGTAATTACAAGTTTGCCCCTACACTAGCCTAAATGCAAATAAATTCAAAAATGGGTTTCGGAAGTTGCTAAAAATAAATAAAAATTATAATTAAACTTAATTACTCATGGGGGACTAATCCAAACTCCTAAACCTAAAAGTTTAGTGTGGTGGGCCATGGTTAAATAACAGGCTAATTACAGCTCAAGTCGAAATTCACCGGGGTCCCGAATTAACTCGGAATGCGATGAAATTCGAACCCGACTCCTATAATAATTAAATAATAATATTCATGAAATAAAATTCTCAAAAAATATTATAAAATAAAAAATTAGCATTTTACCCCTAACTGGAAAAAGTGAGGGTGACAAGTCTATCCACCTTAAAAGAAATTTCGTCCTCGAAATTAAAACCAAACAATAGTAAATATTAAAATCACAAGTCATGGCTTAAAATTTAAATGATTAAAATCTCAAAAATCAAGCATGAAATAAATGACTAAAATTATGAAATTTAAGATTACTCTCAAATAGAAACTGGGTGCTACAAGTCTATCCACCTTAAAAAAATTATCCTCAAAAATTAAAACAAGTAAACACAAAAATCATGCAAATCGATAATCGTATGCGTCTGTCCAATCATCATGATACTCAGAATCTCCGTCATGCCAGTGAACAAGGCTATGATAATCACAGAGTCCTCAACTACGGTACATATATCTAGAATTATGGTATTTAAAATTTTCGCATTGCCGCATGCTTGGCAGCGAAAACCTTAAATTCCCACACCCAAAAAATACGACCATAATCCGACTATATGTCCTCGCTATGCCTGCTAGCATGACCCTAGAGCATTCTAAAATCTCATAATCGAGACGACCTAGCCCATACGACTTATCTCAGAAGAAAATCACATCACAAGAACAATTTCATCCAACGATCAAAGAACAGATAGAATCGAATTTCAAGACAGTTTATAAGAAGGCAAATGCTGAAAGGAGATCGAAAGATTGGAACCTGCTATCTGCTCTGCTACTGCCTGAGTGGGCTCAACTGTCATGGCGAAAGCACGCCCCTGCTGGCCTCCTCTAGCCTGCTGTACTGTGTCCTGGTCTCTTCGGATTCCACTAGCGTGGCAATCCCTCAGCTGGTGGTCAGGCGCCCCGCAGTATAGACAGACGTCCAACCTCTTCCTACAAGCCTCTCTATTGTGCCCCGGCTTCCCGCAGAAGCTGCACGGAGTAGCCGGTCTCTGGCCCTGTCCTTGGTGCTGCTGGGCACGCGCTGGTGCCTGCTGAATCTGTAACAGAGGCTGCTGCTGAAATGGCTTCTGCTGATGCTAAAAGTGGGGGCGCTTGGCCGGTCCCGCACTGGAACTCACCTCCATAGTATCTCCGCTCCTCTTCGGCTTGAGGCCGAAGTCCTCCTCTGCAATCTGCGCGTCCATCAATATCTGATCGAACGTCGCGTCACGGCGACCCGAGGTGCGGGTGCGCACTGCATGAATAAGTTCCCTGCGGAACTTACGAGCCTTCTGCCCCTCATCCTGGATCATATCGGAAGCAAACCTGCTAAGGCGGAAGAACTAAGCTGCATACTCGTCCACCGACGAGTTCCCCTGAACTAGACCCATGAACTGGCCCTCCAATACTGTAAGAGCCACGTCCGGGAAGAACTTCTCCTTGAAGAGCCTCCGGAAGTTCTCCCAAGTCAGCCCTCCCACCGACACACGAGGATCCGTGCGGTACCATGTCAGCGCAATGTCGAAGAATCGGCTGGCTGCGGCCGAAACCCAAAGTGCTCTAGGAAGCTCTGCCAGCTCCATGCTCCGCTCTACATCCTCTAGCCAGTCGTCTGCATAAAGGATGCCCTCCGTGCCTGAGAAGTCCCTGGAGCTCATCTTCCTAAAGTCTAACACTGTGCCCGGCCTGGACTGCTGCTGGCTCGGCTGCTGGCCAGTAGGGCCCTGCACCGTACCCGGTGCCACTCCCTCTACTGCTGCCAGGGCAAGCTGATGCGAGTTCTCCATACTCTGCCTCAGCATCTCGATCTGTCGGTGTGACGCCTCCGACTGGCGCTGCGACGCCTCTGCCTGGGCCCGCTGCGTCTCCATCATCTGCTGAAGGAGAAGGAACATGTGATGTGTATCCGTCGGTGTCGGTGGTGGTGGCGACAGTATCTCCGGAACAACGGCCGTAACCCTCTGGGGTGGAGGTGGTAGACCTCCCTGTGCAACTGCCTGGGTCTCCAGAATAGTAGAATCACTGGGGGCAGTCTCATGAACTTCCTCCTCTGCCTGATCGGATCTCTCAGGCAAGCTACTCGATCCAGAGGCCTGCGGGTGCGTCTTCGTCATCCTGGAAACGAATTGAAACAAGGAGATCAATATGGCACATAAGAAGATATTATCAAGGAAGGACAGTTAATTTTATACAAGGAGAGTAATCATGATAATCAAAAGATCGAAAGTTTTCCTAGGTGTGATTGAGAAACTCCTATCATATCCAAGGTCCTACGTCCTAATCGCAGGCTCGTAATTAGTACTCTAAGTCGAGCACCATTACGAGATCGCACTAATTGCGACACGAGACCTGCGTGGGCCACCACAAAAATGTGTCACGACCCGCACCCTGAAGAGGGGCACGAGCACGTGGTTACGTCCAGCCTACGCCGCAGTATCGGCGGTAGAATGCTGTATATAGGGTCTGTAAATACTACGACTAAAACAGATAAATGTACCTGTACAGTATATACACTCCGAATGGAGGTGACATAGCAATACAGTCTCAATCACATATCTCAAACTAAGGTAGATAGCATGGAAAAGAAATATGATAGATAAAACATGAAATGAGTCCAAGATCCACAAGTCAGAGCTATACACAAACGTTCAGAGTCTCAGAAAATATATAATAGATACTACAAACTGAAAAGTACTAGCTGGCTCGCAGGCCAGACAAACCTAACTAACTACGCTACTCATGGTGAGCAAAGTCTAGTGGCTCTACTAACAAGCCACGGTCCAAGTCTATTCTATCTAACCCGTCCCCATAATAGGTCTGGCAATCAGCCTCTGAATCATCTGTAAAATATCATAACGGTATCCTGTCAGGAAAATGAGCAAGTACAAACACCAACAGCAGTTCCATGTGAATTGACAAATACTATAAGAGACAATATAATGAAATACAAGACAAGGATATAGGCGACTTGGGAACCATTCGAAAGCCGAGTTACAACCCTTAAACCAAACAAGGACCGGGGTTTTCAAACAGGACTTAGTCTCAAATCATGGTACAGTATAAAGGCAGGTAGATCATGTGAGTAAATGAAATCATAGCATGGTGAAAAGTAAAGAAAGTAATATTGAACTGGAATATAAGATACGACAATAAATGTAAAATGTGATTTGAATTATTAGAGCGATATGTGATCGGCTAGGGAGTCATGGTAGGGTTATCTACTTGGCCCGACAATCACAGGAAAATCTCTAGAAAGGGTCATGCCGGCCAACCTGGATAACCCGGCAAGGGGTGTCTGCTACACCCTACGTGAGGTGAGGGTGGCGCTAGCAAAATAGTGACATGGAGGCTTTGATCACATAACTCCTAATAATTCCCCCATCCCCGAATAGCATCATGGATCCGGACATGGCACGTCATGACACGGATTCAAAAGCAGGTGATCAGCCCACTCCTAAATCAATGTCTATATAAGTACATGAAACATGGATATCACACACCAATATACCAAGAAAAATCCGGGAATAATATCTCATGACAGGATCCGACGTATACTAGTCCATGAACTATCGTGTCGAGAATCAAGTAAGACACTACAACTGAATCGGATATAGTAGATATCAAGACAATAAAAACTATCAGTGAATGTACTCGCCTGTGGTCCTGAGCTGATAAGGTGAACAGACGCTCAGAGTAATCACAGACCTAAAGATGAGATACTACAAGTCAAAACATGGTTTAATAATGAAAGAAAAGCTAATCTAATCATGATATGCAAATTCTAAGTCAAAATTAGGTCTCACTGAGTCACACTAAGTCCTGTCAGGTCAATCTAGGTCAAATCAAGTTATATCAAGTCAATCTAAGCTAACCCAAGTCAATCCTAGGTCATACCAGTCATCGCGGGTCAAAACAAGACGAAGAAAGTCAAACGGGGTCAAGAGTTGGCCTACAGTTGACTTTTGGTCAACTGGTCAACCCTGGTCAACTCTGGTCAACTCTAGATTAACCCTGGTCAACCCTAGGTCAATGGTGACTAATAATTAACTTTTGGTCAACTACACAAGTCTAATGGAAATTGGGACTAGTTTGGGTAAAGTGTTGACCCATAGTTGACTTTTGGTCTAAAAAGTCAACCGTAGTCAACCGGGGTCATGACTAGGTCTAGGCGACTATTTCTAACTATTACCAACCTCTACAACCCATATCCAAGTCCATCTTGGACTTCGAAACTCATATCTTGGCCGTAGGCCAATATCCTATTTTACCCTTAAAAAGGGTAAAATTCTAGCTTCGGCAACTATCAAGTTAGCCTACCTACGCTTGGTATTTTGACCCGAACTTCCTAGGGTAGTAAGGTACTAGCCTATACATATATTACCTACCAAGATACCTAAATAAAATGGACATCTAGTTCATGTTACGGCCCATTGCCGGAATCTTGAATATTTCAAGATACGGAATGGTACGGCGCGATACCGGCGCCCTACAATCCCGATTTCCACTCGGGAGCCTACCCGCAAAATCTAATTCATATAATCTAGGTCCACGCCAAGTTTCAACTCATTTCGATACTCCGAGCTCCGTTTCTCGAAATTATCCGATTACCCCTTAACATTTACCCTTAAACCGTTCTAACTTGACGCCAAGTGGCTTTCCCTTAGGAATTCCACTCCGTGCTTCCTAGGGTAGTAGGGTACTAGCCTAATCAACCATTACCTACCAAGTTTTCTAGGATAAGTGGACATCCAGTCCATCTTACGGTCCGAATCGCCCGTTTACCCGTTATCTTGAACATTTCAAGATACGGGATGGTGCGGTGCGATACCGTCTTCCCAAGCCCACACGCAACCCCGATTCCAACTCCAAAGCCTACCCACAAAATCTAAATCATATTACCTAAGTCTCCTCCAAGTTTCAACGCGTTCCGAATCACGGAACTCAATTTCACCCCTTAAACCAAAATCCTACTTAACCCTTTTACCCTCTCATTCACTCATTCAACTCTCACTTTTCACACCCTCTTAGGACCAACTTAGGGGGCTATTCTAGTGGATTTATTAGGGTTATATAGAGCTAATAATAGGGTATATATATGTATATATATAGGTATATAGTGGAGTATATACGGGGTCAAAATAGGGTGGTTTGGGGGGTTAAATGGGTGCTTAAAGGGGGGTGGCTGCTGCTGCAATTGCAGCTTGCTGCTGCTGCTACTACTGCTGTTTTGCTGCTATTATGGTGGGGGGGGGGGGGGGGGGAAACAGCCCCCTAGCCCCCCCCCCCTTGGTGCCTTGGTTGCTCCCCCCTTTCTCCCCTCTTCTCCTCTCAAATTTTCCTCCAAAACTCTCTCAATTCCTCTCTAAAATCTCTATTCTTCTTCCATAATTCTCCCTCTCTAACACTCTAATATATATCACTCACACACACACAACTAATTCTCATTCTCCCCTCTCTATATACAATTACACTCACACTAATATATACACATGATCACACACACATATATATATATATATCTATATATATATTAACACACACAATTATATATATATATCTATATATTAACACACACAATTATATATATATATATATATCTATATATATTAACACACACATGGACACACTCTCACCCACACATGGACACACTCTCATGACACAACTATCACTCTCCTCTACACACACACACAATACATAAATAAATACACACACAAAAATACACATGTATATATATATATATATATATATATATATATATATATATATATATATATATATATATATATATATATATATATGTGTATATAAAAAAAAAAAAAAAAAAAATATATGTGTATATATATATATATACCACTCTCAAAATGATTAAACCCTAATAAATCCTTAAACTAGATTTTAGGGGAACCTAACAAATCTAGGGTCAACTTGTAGAGAATGGTCTCCCCTATAATTTATGTGAAAGAATAAATGAAATAGGAGAATTAATAAGGGTTTAAAAGCATACCTAAAAATGGATTTGGAAGAGAAAGAATGAGTTGGAAAGAAAAGAAATGAAGAGAGAGGAAGGAAACTTAGTGGTGAAGAAATGAGAGGTGGAGGGGTGGACTATATGACCAGCCATGGTGGTCAAAGGTAGGGGCACTTGTAACTACAAGTTTGCCCCTACACTAGCCTAAATGCAAATAAATTCAAAAATGGGTTTCGGAAGTTGCTAAAAATAAATAAAAATCATAATTAAACTTAATTACTCATGGGAGACTAATCCAAACTCCTAAACCTAAAAGTTTAGTGTGGTGGGCCATGGTTAAATAACAGGATAATTACAGCTCAAGTTGAAATTCATCGGGGTCCCGAATTAACTCGGAATGCGATGAAATTCGAACCCGACTCCTATAATAATTAAATAATAATATTCATGAAATAAAATTCCCAAAAAATATTATAAAATGGAAAATTACCATTTTACCCCTAACTGGGAAAAGTGAGGGTGACACATCCAAAAACTTTTGGTGGAACAGTGTATTTAGTTGCCCCAGTAAGCATCTCCAACGGTGTCTTCCAGTCCAATACTTGAGATGACATTCTGTTGATGAGATAAGAGGCCGTCAATATAGCCTGCCCCCATAAGTGTTTCGGGACATTCATAGCCAGCATCATCGTCCGTGCGACTTCCAGCAGGTGTCTGTTCTTTCGTTCAGCCACACCATTTTGTGCCGGAGTATAAGCACATGAAGTTTGATGTAGTATTCCATGAGTGGAAAAATACTCAGCAACCCTCTTATTAGTATACTCCGTCCCATTGTCAGGCCGAAAACAATTAATTTTAGCGCCATATTGTGTTTCCACCCCGCGATAAAAGTCCCGAAAGGTCTCAAGGACGTCACTTTTATTCTTCATAAGGTAGACCCATGTCACGCGGGTATAACAGTCAATAAAGGTGACAAACCATCGAAAACCGTTAATTCCGGTTGTAGGACAAGGGCCCCATACGTCCGAATGTATCATGTCAAAAGCAGCTGAACTCCTATTTCCCGAGCTCACATACGAGCTTCTGGTATGTTTTTCCAACTCACAAGCATTACAAAATAACTTCGCTTTATTAGCCCTTTGATATAAGGACGGATACATTCGACTAATAACTTTAAAAGAGGAATGACCGACACGCTGGTGGTGGAGTAGCAAGTCGGCTTCAACACTGTGACAGGAAGCATCTGGTTGTGCGTCTGCTACCAAGGATGCCAATGCGTTGTCCAGTCCAGTCCTGTCTAAATACCACAGCCCCTTATGCCATGTGCCAGTCCCAAGTCGTCGTTCTGTCCCCTTCTCCTGAAAAGTTACCGTAGGAATGTCAAAGGAAACAGTACAGTTAAGATCAAGTATAATGGCACTAATTGATAGAAGATTGACAGAAAAAGACGGAGTATGTAAGACATTGGTTAGAGTGATGGAAGGGGTGCATGCGACAGTGCCTTTACCCATTACAGGGCTGGATGTACCATCAGCGGTCTGAATACTATCCGGCAATAGTAGGTGAGTATAGTCCTGAAATGCACCACGGGATTCCGTGACATGGCGAGATGCCCCAGAGTCCATAATCCATCCTGGCTGATGGACAGATGCAAGAGCACGTACAGGATTACCGGTGCTGGTTTGGGCAAAGCAAGTGATGTGATCCCCCGAGGTAGAAGACGCCCCAGGTCTGTCGGCCGAACCCAGCTTTGTGCCTCGCAACTTCTCAAGGAACTCCCGCTCAAGCGGGGTTATTTCAGCCAGTTGACTCTCTCCCCCTTCCTCCGCCAGATTTGCTTTGTGTCCTCCCCTTCTACCAGCATATCCTCCTCTACTACCACGTCGGCCTCCACGACCCCGTCCTCGATCATTAGACTGATTTCGCAAGGGTTTTGGACAAAATCGGATGTAATGTCCGGAGTCACCACAATTGTGGCAAACACCAGCCACAGATGGAGGTTGATTGAAAGCAGCAAGGGCAGACTTTTCAACCTCGGCTTGCTCCCCCTGGTAGGAGCCCTTGTTGGGCATCAACTTCAGTCGAGCTTCTTCCTGTGTCATGACGGCTATAGCTTCTCCTAAGGTCGGAAGCGTGGGTTGGGATAGAAGGATATTCCGTCTCTGCTCAAACACAGGGTGTAGTCCCTTCAGGAATTTCATCATACGCTACCGCAAAATATAAGCCAGAAACATCTGAAAGTACTTTGCGAATGCCGGTTCGACTTGTGCATCTTCCATCCCAAGAGGATCATAATGATCCAGATCAGACCAGTACTTCTTCAACAGGGCTGCGTACTCAGAGATGGTACGGTCGTCTTGGGCCACCCTATCGAGTTCATCTTGCAGTTGAAAGACCCGCATAGGGTTGCCCGAGCCGGAGTACATATCTTTTAGAGTCTGTTATATATCAGCAGCAGCCTCCATTGCCTCGACATTGCCCGACACCTGGTCGGTTAATGAGGCAGTCAACCATCCAGCCACTACGTTGTTGACAATCTCCCAAACAGCAAACTCCTTTGCGGAGTGATTGGCTGGCGCCTTGGCTTGGCCAGTGACATAGCCAACCAAGCCACGTCCCTTCAGCGTCCGCATCGCCTGCCGCAACTACTTCAAGTAGTTGGACGTTCCTTCCAACTTCGTCTCCAGCTTCTCCAGCTTCCCCATTTTGTAAGGTGACGGATCCACATTAGTATGGATCACACGTGGGGTTGCCTCGGTTAATCTCTTTGATAAGATATCATCAACCAAGGCCTTCATCTCTTCGGCCGTCAGTGTGCCACTGATCGAATCCATGGCATTTTCAACTGTGAACCCTAGTCGTCGTCTTCTTCGTCGTCTTCGACGTCGGAGGCTGCAACTTCGGAGTCTGCAACTTACCCAACTACGTCGTCTTCGTCGTCTTCTTCGACGCCAGAGACTTTACGAATGCGCTACTAACTTGGCCAGCACCGGCGCGCACATGTAAAGTGAACACGTCAGGACACCAGAGAAGACATGATCAGTCTCTGTATAGATCCCGATGTGAAGAAGGAATAACAAAGAAAGCATTTGTTAGTTCCAAACGGCGAAAGCGAGGAACAGAGTTGGTGCAAATAAAGTATTTGGCAGCCGTCTGTCTTCGAAATACACCATTTTTTTTTTCAGAAAAAAAAGAGGACGGCTAGGGTTTGTAGGAGATGGAAAGGCGAGGGTAGACATGGTGGTGGCTAGGGTTAGGGTTTGGGAAGGGGGGGGCTGCTGGTGGTCGGGGGGGGGGGGGTCGGCGAGGGGGGGGGGGGGGGGTCGGCAAGGGGTCGGGTGGGGGGGGAAAATTTTTGTTTTTTTTTTGTGGAGAGAGAGAGAGAGAGGGTTATGGCTCTGATACCATGTAGAAAATAATGTTTGGATAATTTTTATTGATGGACTACTTCGCTACTTATAGGGAGTCTAGCTCCTCTACATACTCGATATTCCGATGTGGGACTAAAAGTTCCTTATTGATTCTCAACAGAAAGTGGCCTAAAGCTTTGATGTATATATAATTAACCGACTTGGGGACTTGACAACATGATCATTAGGATTCAAGACATCCCAATAAAAGACATGAATATGAAACGAAGATTAATGAATTATACTGACATGTGAGATTGCTTAAGAGAAGCTATTGCCTAAATCCTCAATTCTTGTCAATCAACCGACTTGGGGACTTGACAAGATCATTTCCATCATGGTGACTCTCCTGTCAAAGGAGACACCTCCCCTTGAGACACTTGGTAGCTAGGAGTTGATATTCGGCTCCATCCCCTGATCTTGGAACCATCATTTTCTACATGTTGGTTCTTAGAGCCAAATGTCCCAGACCTTACTGTACCCACTTCAGAACAGTGACTTGTCACGTGTCCGAAACTTTTACACGATGTGCAAGCCGGAGGCACCCATTTATATTCCACGGATTGCTCTATTATCTCACTACTACTGGGGAGACAAAGTGTAACCTTCCTCGGAAGAGGGTCGGAAGCCTCTGTCTCGATAAACATACGGGTGCACGCTAACCGAAGTCTCTTCGTAGTAGATAGATTCGTGCATATGTGGGTACCTGCAATGCTTGTTATTTTTCATAATCATGGTCATGTTCCAGAGGTAAAGGGATAGCAATGGAAGGTGAATCCATACAGGAACCGAGAAAAGCTTGTCTCGCTCAAAGGTAGCAGCCGGAGATCAAAGTTTGAGCACAACCAACCTATCATCGAACATCCGTGGTACCCCTTCAAGCGTTTTGTCAAATCCTCATATAAGGCAAATCGAATAAAGTAGAACTTAGGGTCCATTACTTCGTAATGAGTTCCTTTAGATGGAGAAGTGAACACAAAGTAGGTAACTTCCTTTCATAATCTTAAAGGAAGTATATACTGGTGATCAACAATTAGAACTCATCCAATATGGAGGAATGCACTAAAGCCAACACGCAAGTATAATTACATCACCTACAAACCAATAATAGAGAGCATGAAATTTATTCTAAATAAACTCCCTCTTCCATTTAAAATTATCTTTGTCTTTATCATTGTCTTTTATCAGATGGCATCATTAATTCATATCCAGGAGGCTCTAATTTGGAAGGAGAAGATTAAACTTGTAATTGATATGGTGCAGTAAATCTATGTTACTTTTTTTTTTAATATATTTTTGGCATGTTAAAACATCAATTATTTTACTGAGCACTGTTCTAAAGTAGCAGTTATCGGGACGAAGAAATCTCCCATTTACTACCACAAGAGGGTTACAAAAAGAGTTACATTTATTGGGTTATGGTGAGCAGGTTAGCTTTTTTTTTTTTTTTTTTGGTTAATATTCCAGTTTGAAAATATTGAGACATAATTCAAATATGCTGAACCAAAATTTGTAATATTTGCTAAACAACTTCAGCTTCTTGTTTGGATCTTCCACCCAACGCATTTTACATTGATTTCTATAGAAAAGGTAAAGAAAACCAGTTTCACTTGTTTGATTCTAATTGGTCATCCGTCTTGATTCTTCAAGAGCTTTATAACTTGCTAGTCTGCTCTCAAATGGGAGTATGTTTGAATGACTGGATGTGGAAGTGCCGATCATTCCAAGTACATGCAGTTCGTGGAAAAGCTTTCAGATGAGACTCTAATTCTATGAATTTTAACTTGTTTTATTGTTAAACTCAGTAGTATAGTAAAATGTTACATTTTTATCAATAAAAGTTTGTTTGTAAATTTTCTATTATTGAACTTATAATGTTAATTTAAGGGTGATTTTATTATTCATTGGGAAACTGGTTGAATACAAGTGCATGTCAAATATAGTTAAATTATTATTATTATTTTAAAATGGCCTTACCTATACCGAAAATGTTGGAAAAACAAATCCCAATGTTTTGCAAAAGGTTGGTAAATCAATTAAGTTTTCGACTTATTTATTAAAATATTGAAAAATTGTCGCTCATGATTGCACAATTTCTGACATTTGTCAAATGTTATTGCAAACGTCGGCTTTACCTATACCTATGTTTATCTGAAATATCGTAAATTTCCGACTAGGACAAGGACGACATTTGTGAAAAACATTAAAAAAATGTTGGGAAATATAATTTTCTTATAATGTTATGGTAGATTGGACTAACAATTTCTCATTTGGGTCCTCCATAGATTCAGCTTCTTTGAAGCCTAGATTGATATCTTGGTCGATCGAGATGAGCAACTCATGGTTTTCTATGATCGTCAATGGAGTCCCTCCAAATACTTTAAATCTCACTGCGGAGTTCGCCAAGGAGATCCACTCTCATCCTCGTTATTAATCAAAGTAGCAAAAGTCCTCAGTCGCAACCTCCTCTAGCTAGATGAGCCACAGGCCCACAGTGGTAGCTTGAATCGATTTCGTACAACGAGCGGTTGCCCCCTTAGTTCCCACATGTCTTATGCGGATGTCGTCATTATATTCTCATCGGAAGACAGGCACTCCGTGAGACAGACTGGGAAAGTGCTGGAGCACTATAAGCAACAACATTTCACTCACAACATATAAATATGTGTGTGTGTGAGAGAGAGAAAGAGAGAGAGAGAGAGAGAGAGAGAGAGAGAGAGAGGAGGGATCGGGATTTCCGCATTTTTGTATCCCCAAAGCATCCCATTGTCATAAGTCACAACCGTTGGATCTTGTTTAAGTCATCTAATATTAACTATTCAAATCAACAATAAAGATTAAGTAACTTAAACATGATTCAACGACTGTGATAATGGAGATCCCAATCTCTCCTATATATAAATACATTAACCATCTCTATGTTTCATGAATACATGGTCTACCCATATTATGAAACTAATTACACGAACTACCCCTTCCTTTATAAAATAAAAATTAAACATAGGGGTAGTTAGTGTTATAAATTTTTATAGAAAATATTAAACATAGAGGTGGCCCTTGCAATTAGTTTCAAAGTATGGATGATTAGTGTAAAAGTATAAAATATAGGGATAATTAACGTAAAATACCATATTATATATATATGTGTGTGTGTGTGTGTGGGGTGGGGGGGGGGGGGGGGGGGGGGGGGGAGCAATTCTTCAATACATGAATGCGTCGATACATGACAAAACAAGTGCATTGAAAAGTGTGAAAGTTGTCTCATTGACTTGGAAGTTAACTTGGTATAGCAAGTCATATTAACCTGGTAACTTATTTTAAAAAATTCCTCCTAGATTACCGTAATTTGGTTATCAATGAACATTCAATATTTTCAGTCCCCAATGACATTGAACATTTAATATAAGGACTTCATTGAAAATTTTATATATATATATATATATATATATATATATATATATATATATATATATATATAAATAGAGAGAGAGAGAGAGAGAGAGAGAGAGAGAGAGGAGAGAGAGAGAGAGAGAGAGAGGGATCCGCATCCTCTCACTTTTGCATCCCCCAAGTATTTTCATGATAACATCCATTGGATCTTGTTTAAGTTAACATTACTAATGTTAACCGTTGAAAAATCAACGTTAGATTAGGTACTTAAATAAAATTCAATTGATGTGAAAGAGGGGATACATGGGGGATACAAAAGTGAGGGGGATGCAGATCCCTTCCTCATATATATATATATATATATATATTTTTGGAAAAAGGTAATTAATTTATTAAAACTCGGGAATCATACACTTAGTTGGTGCGCAATGGCACCTTCATACATGATACATCCTGCTCGATGTTGAGGATCACTCCTCTAATCGAGGTATACTTATATTCAAAGACTCGAGCATTTCGCTCTCTCCACACGTGCCAGACAGCCGCTGCCAATCTTATTCTAGCTTCAGTATACCACTCTATCCCCCTGTGCTTGCCAGCCATGACGACACGAACCACCTCCTCGTAGCCCACACCGCTGGGGAGGTTAACTCCTAATTTCAACTCTTGCCTCCACAATATTTCTCTGGCCACCGTGCATCCAAAAAACAAATAATTGGCTGTCTCGTCTTGCTGCCAGCATAAAACGCAGCTATTATTCAGATTAAGGATGCCAAACCTGTCAAGCCTATCCTTAGTGAGAAGGCGATCCCACGTTAACTTGTATAAGCAAAGCTGGAACTTGCGAGCGGCTTGCTTGCACCATACCACATCCGCAAACTCCCATACATGGCCGACGTCCCGCGCCTGGGAGTAGGCCGTCCGAGTGCAAAATGCACCTGTGGGCGAATCCTTCCAGCCCCAAGTGTCCGCCCGGATCGATGGATCCACAGGAACGTGCGGAACAAGAGTCCGCAGAATGGCCTCGTACCGATGGCCCCTGATCGCCCAAGAAGAGCCATCAAGTAAATCAGCGACCATCTTCTTCCTGTATGCCTCAGCGTCAGCATGGTTCCCAACCCGCTTCAGGAGACTCTCATGCAAGAGCCAGGGGTCAAGCCATAAGTCCGTGCTCCTTCCGTATTTCATGATACGTACTAAATGAGTACAAATCTCAGCTCGATACTTCAACATATGCTTGAACGGAGTTGATTCATTATTATTAGTTTGATAGGCCTAGAAGTTGTTCGATTTGAGGTAGCGGCCGCTCCGCACCCAGGCCGCCCACAAGGAGTCATGCTGTAGGAAGCGCCATACTAATTTCCAGCCTGCAATCTTACGCATTGTACGTAGGGAGCGGAGACCAACACCCCCCTCATCCCTCGGTCGGCAAAGATCCTGCCATGAAATGGTGTGAATACCGTGTCTCCACACAAAATCAGCACACATCTCCTCCATCTTGTCGATTGTAGATAGCGGAAGCAGTGTGGACTGAAGCCAGAAGCTGGCAAGGGACTGAATAACCGTGTGAACCAACTCCAGTCGACCTCCAAACTACAGATTTTTTGCTTGCCAACCCTCCAATCGCTTCCTCACAAAATCGACTATATTGTGGCACTCCTCAGCTCTGGCATAGTTGATAGAAAGTGGGACTCCCAGGTACCGGACATGTAAGTTTCCTATAGAGATTCCCAAGATGGCAGCCATCTCTTCCTTCTGTGAGCACCTACTACTAAAGTACACAGTGCTCTTGTTCTTATTCAGCCGCAAACCCGTCAACCTCCCGAACTCTTCCAGGATAGCGGCTAATGCTGCGAACCCTGACCTGGTCGGTCTCATAAACACAAGCAGATCATCAGCATATGTGAGGTGCGTCACATGAGGCTGAACCTGATGAAACAACGGGGTCAACCATTTCTGGAAACTGGCCAAATCCATTAGGCACGTAAAATATTCCATAATAATAGAGAAGAAATAAGGGGAAAGGGGACATCCCTGACGCAGCCCACGAGAGCTGGAAATGAACCCATGCGGTTGCCCTCGGACCAGCACGGAAAATGTGGCCGTCGTAATGCATTCGTGAACACAGGCGATCCAAGCCTGGTCAAACCCCATAGCCGCCATGATGTGACAAAGGAAAGCTCAATTGACTATGTCGTAAGCCTTTCGCAAGTCTAATTTGATGCAGGCACGATCCGCACCTGGCCGATTGAATTCAAGAACCAGCTCATGACCCAATAGACTATGTTCCGCAATAGACCTTCCTTTAATAAACGCCGCCTGATTATTAGAGATCAGCTCGGCATTACAGCCTCCATACGCTTACACATAAAGTGTGTGATGATCTTGTATAAATAGTTACAGCATGCAATTGGCCTGTAATCGTCAAGAGAAGTAGCTCCCTCCTTCTTAGGGATGAGGGTGAGGAAAGTGTGGTTCATCTCTCGAAGTAACCTGCCATTCTGAATAAAATCATTTACCATTGCTGTGATAGGGGTACGGAAATCCTGCCAGTGCAACCTGAAAAATTTGCTATTGGAACCATCGGGCCCAGGCGCCTTGTTTGGATCGGCTGCATTCACAATAGCCAAAATTTCCTCATCCGAAGCCGGTGCGAGTAGCATCCTGTTTCCCGCACTTGTGACCAATTTCTTGCAGATAATATGAGGAAAGAAGGAAACATAATCGCTCTGATTGTAAAGAGAGGTGTAGAAACTTACAGCCTCAGCGGCAATGTCTTGCATCGCCGAAATATCCTCACCATTGACACCAATCAGACGGGAGATGTGGCTTCTGGATTGCCTCGCCTTGACAATATCGAAAAAGAATTTCGTACATTTGTCACCGTCCCGCAGCCAATGACATTTGGCCCGCTGAGCCATTTGGATCTCTTCAATGGTACGCAGCTCTCCCACCTCTCGGGCAAGCTCACGCTCACGCGAGGCAATATCAGTGTTGAGGATGTCGGTCTGAAGTTGGTACTGGATTTCGCACAACCGAGCTTCAGCGGTCACCAGGTCAGTCGACTCTTGCCGTCGACTCCATCCCCGCAGCACCGCTTTGGTCGCACGGAGCCGGCTGACCAGAACGAACTGGGTGTTCCCGTGCACAGGAATCGCCATGGCCGCCTGAACTGCGGCCGCATATCCAGCCTTCAAGAACCACGCGTTATTGTATCGAAACGGCGAGTTCTTTCTGGGTATGTCCGCCACCATCTTGATCCGCAACGGCGTGTGATTGCTGGTTCCCGCAGCAAGGCCATCAGAGACCACGTGAGGGAATAGGTCGAACCAGCGATTGTTCCCCAGAGCTCTGTCGAGTTGGCATGCAACGCGCTTGGTGGCAGACTTGTTGTTCCAGGTCCACATGTGGCCAGCACGTTCAAGACCCTGCAGACCCGAGATAAGCAGACATTCCTTGAATTCTTCCATGATCTTGTCCGGGACCGCCCTCCCCCCAACTTTCTCATGAGGAAATAGGACGGCGTTGAAGTCGCCAATAGCCAGCAAAGGGAGGTTGCCATTAGCCTCGGCAAAGCTGCTCAAGTTGCGGATATCCCGCCATAAGTGTCATCGCTGTATGCGGTCATTATGACCATACACAGCACACAAGAGGAGGCGCATCCCACCAGTATTCACCAGCACGACTGCAATGACCTGTTCCGATATGAGGACCACTTGGCCCGACCAAGTGCGCTTATCCCATCTCAGCCAGATTCTAGCCATGTCACATAAATGTAAGTTGTGTACCTGCTCCCAGTTAGCAGCCGTACGTCTAGTCAACATAGTATCAGTCTTGATCTTAGTTTCAAGTAGGGCAGAAATCGAGCACTGTTCCTTGCGTAACACATCAGAGATCTCCCTCCAACGTCCAATCGAGCAGGCTCCTCGGACGTTCCAGGTGATCAGAGACATCTATTCGGCCGACAGATCCCCATGAATAGTATGTTCCGTACCGCCATAGGGAGCTGGTGGTGGGAAAGACTGCATCTCTACCTGAGTTCCTTCTCCTGAATGAATCCCAGCGCCCATTAGGGCTAACCACTCCGGGTTATCTTTGACAAGGGCTGTCTCGTCCGCTGCTACCGAAGACGAAGGTCGATCAATGTCTTCCCTGGTGGCACTTGCATGTCGTTTACGGCTATATGTGGTCTTCTGACTTAGTTTCGGTGCTGATTTCTCCTTGGCTCCCTTTGTTTTCCTCCTGGGTGCAACGATAATCGTCCCCGAACTCCCCTCTCCAGATCGGAACAGTGGAACCTCCTGGTTCCTTTGAAGTAAAGACAGGCCGCCAGGCAAGATTGGCAACTCCTTGGCCGTGTTCATAGACCCGGAGGAGCTGTCCGTCGGTGTCTTTTCTTGTACGCTGTTCAGGCCGGGTAAGACCAGAGCAAGTTCGAACCCCTTGTTACTGTTTATCTCTTCTTGCACGCCATAAATATCCATTCCCGTGTTATGGGAAGGGGTCGCGCCATCCTCCTCGATAGGATTTGAAACACCCTAATTGGTAGGATCATCGGGTGTGGCCGGGGTCATATTAGCTTCAACACGTCGATCATAGTATTGGGTAAGATGTTCGAAGCAATGACACGCATGGCACGTCGGGGGGACCCACTCGTACTCGACAGATTGGATGCCAATCTCTCCTGATGGTAATTCAAATTGAATCACCCTTGGTAGCTCCTTCTTCGCCTCAATTTCGACGAAGACCCTTGCATACTGCAAGCGCGATCTTGATATAGTCGCCTCGTCTCCTTTTATAGATCTCCCGATAAGGCTGGTTAACTTCATGAGCATGGTCGAACTCCAATATGCGATAGGGAGGCCTGGGAGACGGGCCCATACGGGTAATGTGTGGAACAATTCTTTCTCACATTGGAATCCGATGTGCCACTTCTTGATGATGATGATAAGTCGTCATATATATATATATATATATATATATATATATATATAACATAGGGTGGTTCCATAATATGAAACCACCCTGGTGGTTTTATAGCATTTCTGTATATATATATATGTGGGGGTGCGTGTGTGTGTTGAGTGACCTCCTATCTAGTGGTAGTGGTGAGACATGCAGGGTCGGAGCTTAGATTCGTCCAGGACGATTGGGCCCGGTGCAAAAATTAAACGGAGGCCTATTCTCATATAAAAAATTCTAATAAAAAATTCAGAATTTAAATTTTCCAAAATTAACATCAATTAAGAAAAAACATTCAACTACAATATCTTTCAATATCTGACTAAAGAAGATAAAATAAAGCAAAATAAACAAGCATCTTTTGCCACCGTTACATTATGAACGATCTTTTAGCATTCATAGCTACAAAATCCTTGATACGATAATTTTCGACGTACGTCGCACTCGCGCGACAATTTTAATTCCATCAAGTTCCACACTCGGAAAATATCATATGCGTGTTTCGATGCAAACCGTTCGAGTCGGAGTGGTCCAATTTGTTGGGACAACCCTTGTTCGACAAGTTTTTAGATAAAATTATAATTCTGGGAGGCCTACTTTGGCTAATGATTTATTCTTTTTATAGCTCAAATTAACCTACAAAATTTTAGAATATTAGATTATAGCTGTAGGAGATCATATACAATTCTTTTGGGATTTCATTGAACGAGTGTGGAGATCTGCTCGCACAAACTTTCTGTAAACACACACTTATTTTGTGCAATAGTTGTGCATAGCCTTCTGACATCGTATGATGAGCGGGCTCGTCAATGGCTCTAGGGCTTCTGGTGCTTGTGGGGTATTGGCGAAGCATCCTGGACTGGAAACGAGGTGGTTTGGGATCTATGGACGTTTTTTGAAGGAGTAGAGTTGGGATTTGTGGGCATTTTTTTTAAGGAAATGAGAGAGGTTGCCGATAGAGTCAAGGATTCATAGAATTTTGATTGAATCTTATGTCTTAAGATTTTCTATTAAGGCTTAGCATTTTTACTAATTTTGAATAGTATTGAAAGGGATTGAGAGAATCTTTAAATTCTTAATTGGAAACAGTGAAAGCCTCTGTTAATTGGTTCTTTTATTGGAAATAGATATAGCCTTAGTTAATTGAGAGAATCCCCACTTGATTAGCTTATACATAAGGGTTTTTTCTAAGGGCACCAGCCTTTTTGCTAGGGGCTAGCCCAAAATAGTTCAAGAATATTACAAGTTTGCCATCAAAATTTTTTGCTAGGGACTAGCCCAAGCAAACCTATAAATACCAATTTTTCTTTTCATTTTCTCTCTCCTTCTTCTCTTTTCTTTTCTCCCTCAACTCTTTTCTTCTCTCCTTCTCTTAGGTCAAAGAATTTAAACCCCAAATCTTTTTTTTTCTCCCTACATTTTTTGTAAATTGTTCTCTCCCTCAACTCTAGGTCATCGACTTCTCCAATTTATTGGTAAGTCATCGAACTAAAATATGTTTCATGTTTTAAACAAGAATTTCATATATAAAAGTTGAATTATGTGTTAAATGTAGAAAAATATTGAACATGGATCAACCGGGATCATCAAATGTTTCTGCCACGTCCGAAGAACACGTTCCCGCAACGTCCGAAGACAACTTTGATGCATCGGAAGCCCTCTTGGTAACTACATTTGAACTTGTCAGCGGGTTAAAATTCGTGCTGTGACACAGAGGACTGCCAACACTCTGGCAGTCCAGATCATAGACTAGGACTGCCAGAGTGGTGGCAGTCCTTCACAGAAGAAGGACTGCCAGGACCCTGGCAGTCCTACACATATGTAGGACTGTCAGGGTCCTGGCAGTCCTTCTTCTGTGAAGGACTGCCACCACTCTGGGTAGGACTGCCAGGGTCCTGGCAGTCCTTCTTCTGTGAAGGACTGCCACCACTCTGGCAGTCCTAGTCTATGATACCTGAATGCAGAGTTTTAGTCAGTAAAGGTGTTTGAAATTTATGAACACCAATTGCTGTACAAAAGACAGTCTTGCTATTAACATAATTTGCTATTTATGGACACCAATCTTATGCACGGTCCTAATCTATAAAACCTATTTGCTTTAGGATGTTGTCTAATTGTACTAACATTTAAG
Organism: Iris pallida; assembly: GCA_029216955.1. Lineage (NCBI taxonomy): Eukaryota > Viridiplantae > Streptophyta > Magnoliopsida > Asparagales > Iridaceae > Iris > Iris pallida. The sequence goes on from JANAVB010044819.1 coordinate 2,685,382, forward strand.
TTTTATTGTAGGACTTGAGATCTTCCGATTTTGCGGTACCGGCTCCAATTGCAGTCAATGTAGCCCATTTATTCTGGACCGATCTATGTTTTGAATCAAGCGAGGGTGCGGTACATTGGTGTCGAGAAGTCGGACGGGAAAATAACATTGTTCTAGTGTTATCCAGATCGGCCCGAAGTCGATCGGGACGACAAACTGTGGTGGTTGGCTGTGAAAGAGGTGGTGTGTTCAGAACGCACAAGAAAAACACAGTTATCCAAAGTAAAGTTCCAAGAAGAAATGTTGGAACGAGGAAATGTGGTTGTCCATTCACGATACATATTAGAAACGAAGAAGAAGGAAAATGGACAGTAGAAATGAAGAATGGAACCCACAACCATGAGATTGCCGATACACTATTGGGTCATCCGTATGTCGGACGGTTTGAACAATACGGAGAAGAAGATAGTCGAAGACTTATCCACCTTCGGAGTTGCACCGAGACAAATATATTCCGTCATACGACATGAAGATGAGAAGAATATGTCTACAATGAAGTCAATATACAACGCCCTAGCTTCTTCAAATGCTGTCCGGACGAAATCAAGAATGACGATGCAAGAAGTGCTCAAGTTGATTGCCGATAATCATTATGTTGAGTTCCATAGAAGACATCCCCAGAGTAATGAAGTATTATCAATCTTTTGGGCTCATCCCGATTGCACAAATTTGGCCAGATCTTTTGCCGACGTGTTAGTCCTTGATTGCACGTACAAGACAAATAAGTTCAAGATGCCTCTCTTTCATGTTGTCGGGTTCACCTCTACTTGAAAAACATTTTCAGTGGCATTTTGCTTCATAAAGAGTGAGAAACTTGAAGACTACACATGGGTGTTGGAGAAACTGAAAATACTTTACACTGGTCATACAGAGCCGTCAGTATTTGTTACCAACAGAGAGTATGCCCTAATTAATGCTATTCGTATTATTTTTTCTCAAGCGGATACATTGCTATGCACTTGGCATGTCAATCGTAATATTCAAGCCCAATGTAAGTTGAAGTTTCGGAAGGAGGATGGTAAAATCGACATGCAGATTTTTGACGAATTCTACGATGATTGGAATTGTGTATGGCGAGCATCTACGATTGCCAGTTACGACGCCGCATGGTACTTGTTCAAGCAAAAGTGGGAGACGAGGGAGCCGGCATGCATTTCTTACATCAAAGATACATGGCTTGAACCTCACAAAGAATAATTCGTCTTAGCATGGTCGAATGTGGTGAAACATTACGGCACGACAACTACCAACCGTGTCGAAGGAGCACACTTTTTATTGAAGAGGCTCCTAAAATCATCTCTCGGCAACTTCGTCTCTGTTTGGCAAGCTATACATTTATCAGTAGACCGGACAGTGAATGAAATTAAGGCATCATTTCAGATAAGTTTGAATATAGTCAAGCATGAGCATAGAAAGGAAGTACTCTTAGATGCTTTAATGCGCGTGGTATCTCACAAGGCGTTAGCCTTAATAGCTGATGAGATTGAAAGGTCAAAGTTTGTCGGGCTTGATCCCGAGGTTTACGGGTGTGTGTATCAACATACACTGGGCCTCCCTTGTGCACATCAGATTAATGAATATCGCCGTGAATCCATTCCTATTCCAGTAGATGCTGTCGATCAACGTTGGAGGCAGTTGTCTATGATGCTCCTGGTGAAGACGGACGATGATTTCTTCTCTTTGTCACAAGTGAAACTTCTCCACGCAAGGTGGTGTGCCTCAGTAGGAGCGGAACGGATGTCCATTGAGCTTAAAATCCAAGAAATTACATGTCCGGTGACTACTAGAATGCATGAGCCGTCCGTTGTTTCCAATCCTAAAGGCAGGCCTCAAACAAGATTGACTAGTTCACAGAAGAGAAGGCTGGAGTCGACTAAGAGAGATCTATCGTCCTTTGAGCATGTTGAACGAAGCTTACAGCAACCTTCGCCTGCACGGAAGGACAAGCTTGTCGTTCGCCGAAAAATAGAGAAAATGGACCTCCCAAAAAAAGATACAGTTGCAAGCCAAACAACGAGTTTGTATATTGACAAATTTTAACCTGCGCTTCGAAGTTACATTTGATCTATTGTCGATGTTCCCGGTGATGGCCATTGCGGATTTCATGTCCTTGCAAGGCATCTTGGTTATGATGACAAAGACGGATGGAGACGGGTGAGGCAGGAGCTGTACGAGGAGTTAGAGACTCGTCTTCCATTCTACTCCCGCATCCTAAGCGAAAAAATGGTTGCAAGTTTGTTGTTAAGTATCCCTTGTACCGACAGTGTTACCTGGACAGACCACTACATGTCAGTCCCGTCTGCCGGCTATTTATTTGCTAATAGGTACATGATACCTGTTGTACTTATCTCGCCGGATATTAACAATACATTCTTTCCGATGTGCGCTCCTCCGACGGACCACGGAGTGTCTAACCTATGTACTATAGGTCTGATCGGAGATCACTTCGTTATACTAAAGATGATCGCTCATTCTCCGATTCCTCCACCTTCAACAGTTTGGTACAAAAGAGCACCGGTCGAAGCCATCGCTTGTACTACACCTTTCGTTGACCAGATCAACCATTGTAAGAAGTTATTGAAGATTGAGGAGCCAAGAGACTTACCTGCTGACCACTACGACGTCGAAATCGACTAAGTATAGATATATTTACAGTTTGAAATTTTGTATATGGAGGACCACTTTTGTATACAGTAAAATATGAAGTCCAGTAATATATATGGAGTAAATTTTGAGTTATATGTGTTTACCTGTGCCTACCTGTGTTATATGTGCCTACCTGTGTACTATATGTGCCTACCTGTGTTATATGTGCTTACCTGTGTGTTATCTGTGTTATATGAGTGTACCTGTGTTATATGTGTTCACTGTCACAGCGTTTCAGTTTGAGAAACTCTGTCACAGAGTATCAGTATCAGGACTGCCACACCCATGGCAGTCCTATACTGAAGTAGGACTGCCAGGGAGCTGGCAGTCCTAAATAAAACTTACTGTTACAGCAAGTTTTAGTTAGGACTCCGTGGCAGTCCTACTTCAGTGTAGGACTGCCATGGGTGTGGCAGTCCTAACTCTAATACTCTGTAATGAATTTATGTGTGAATCAAATCAACACAGAGCTTCAAAGTTAGGACTGCCACACCCATGACAGTCCTACACTGAAGTAGGACTGCCAGGGTGGTGGTAGTCCTAACTAAAACTTGCTGTTACAGCAAGTTTTAGTTAGGACTGCCAGCTCCCTGGCAGTCCTACTTCAGTGTAGGACTGCCATGGGTGTGGCAGTCCTAACTATGAAGCTCTGTGATGAATTTATGTGTGAATCAAATCAACACAGAGCTTCATAGTTAGGACTGCCACACCCATGGTAGTCCTACTCAGTGTAGGACTGCCAGGGTGGTGGCAGTCCTAACTAAAACTTGCTGTTACAGTAAGTTTTAGTTAGGACTGCCAGCTCCCTGGCAGTCCTACTTCAGTGTAGGACTGCCATGGGTGTGGCAGTCCTAACTATGAAGCTCTGTTAGGACTGCCAGGGAGCTGGCAGTCCTAACTAAAACTTGCTGTAACAGCAAGTTTTAGTTAGGACTGCCACCACCCTGGCAGTCCTACTTCAGTGTAGGACTGCCATGGGTGTGGCAGTCCTAACTATGAAGCTCTGTGATAAATTTATGTGTGAATCAAATCAACATAGAGTTTCATAGTTAGGACTGCCACACCCATGGCAGTCCTACACTGAAGTAGGACTGCCAGGGTGGTGGCAGTCCTAACTAAAACTTGCTGTTACAGCAAGTTTTAGTTAGGACTGTCAGCTCCCTGGCAGTCCTACTTTAGTGTAGGACTGCCATGGGTGCGGCAGTCCTAACTATGAAGCTCTGTGATGAATTTATGTGTGAATCAAATCAACACAGAGCTTCATAGTTAGGACTGCCACACCCATGGCAGTCCTACTTCAGTGTAGGACTGCCAGGGAGCTGGCAGTCCTAACTAAAACTTGCTGTTACATGGCAGTCCTACACTGAAGTAGGACTGCCAGGGTGGTGGCAGTCCTACTTCAGTGTAGGACTGCCATGGGTGTGGCAGTCCTAACTATAAAGCTCTGTGATGAATTTATGTGTGAATCAAATCAACACAGAGCTTCATAGTTAGGACTGCCACACCCATGGCAATCCTACACTGAAGTAGGACTGCCAGGGTGGTGGCAGTCCTAACTAAAGCTTGCTGTTACAGCAAGTTTTAGTTAGGACCGCCAGCTTCCTGGCAGTCCTACTTCAGTGTAGGACTGCCATGGGTGTGACAGTCCTAACTATGAAGTTCTGTGTTGATTTGATTGTGTGAATCAAATTGTTACAGAGTTTGCCAGGGTGCTTGCAGTCCTGATACAGATACTCTGTACATTAAAAAGAACAATTTATCACAAGTACATCAACAAGCAAAATATCCACAATAATTTATCACAAATTCTTCACAACTTAAGATTCATCACAAAAACTCAATAATCCATCTATATATCATGCATCATAACTACAATAATTCATCACAACTACTTAGTCCCGAACATTCTACATCCAAAATAAGTTTCAAACAAGCAAAATATCCACAATAATTCATCAAATGTACGTAACTATTCCACATCCAACTTAAGTTTGAAACATGAAAAATATCGAAATCCATCTACATATCATGCCGGGCCTTTGAACGAGACTCCCTATTGTTCATGAAGGGGAAGTCGACCACGTCGTCGATGCGATCAAGCTCGTTGGCGACCGCGACACAAGTGTCACTTTGGCAATCTCTCCGGAGTGTCTGCGTCAATTCCTTCACCCTTTGAGACTGAAAATGAAAGTATAAATGAATTAAGTCTACAAACACGGAAATCTCAGTCTTATTACAAATACGGAACTCACCAATCTCACCAACCCAGCATACAAGACGTTTTTGGAATGAAGAACTCCAACTGCTCCGACGGCCACGAGACCCGGGTTGGTAGGGTTCGAAAACTTAGGATGTCCGACCCCCAGGAAGTACTGTATGTAGTCCTCGCTGCAGTCGGCCATCTGGGTGACCGGTCGTCTTTCAGATTCCCGAAGTACATGTCATTGCCACTCCGAGTAAAAGTCGGTCACCCAGTCGAATTTTGCCGGTTTGTAACTTAAAGGTTGGGTTCCGCGAGGAGGCTCCAACAGCCGTAGTGTGCGCTTCGACACAGTTTGCACGAAGCCAAACTGACGAAGTACTCTATCGGGCATGTACGGCTCCGTGATTTTATAGCATGTGATCATGCCATGAAATAAAGAAACTGGTTGGACCTCACGATTCAGCTCACGTACATCCCGGTATGGATTCCAAAAAATCTGTAGGAAAACAGTTAACACAAAATAAAATCAACATGAAAAAGTTAGTCAAAAATTAGTACCTCTTCTGGCACCAAACTGTCTAATACTTCACGAATGGAAACCAGTGTTTGCCAATTTTTGGTTTCCAGCTGGGATGGCCTCCATCGACACACTCTAGGAAGGTGTTCAAGATACTCTGGGTTTTCGTCAGCCCGTATAAGCATCGGAAAGTGCTCGTATATCCATGCCTATTCAATTTATAAATGAATAGTAAAAATTAAATCAACAAATTGAAGTATACAAGATTAAATTGTTAGAAGTTTTCTTACATGTAGCAGAGTCTGATAGCCGACCATTGTCTTAGTCCCGACACGGAATGCGATGCCGAACTCGCGGTAAAGATTGGCTAGGATACCGCTTTCCCAGGATATATCAATGAAGTCATCCACTTCAGATAAGTTGAGCATGTACCGAGCATGTATCGACGTTCCGGACTTGTCCGGAATGTCGACCGTTCCTAGGACGAACAACATATACGCACGGGCCACCGCGTCGACCGTATCATCGTCATCGTCATCCACCTCCATATCCATGAACTGGTCCACCAGAAATGATAAAGGAATTCTGTATGACTTCTTGAAGCCTGGTAGAGTTGTAAAACTCGTAGCCGGAACTCCAAGGTGAATTGAGACGAACTTGACGATCTTCTCGTACCATTTCACGAATTTCTCATTCGTGTAATGTTCTTTGGTCATTACGCGCCCGGTCACTGGCAGCTCCAATATCTGGTAGACGTCGTCAAGTGTAATGGTCATCTTCCCGGCTGGAAGATGAAATGTGTTGGTCTCCGGGTGCCATCTCTCCACAAAGGCGGATATGAGGGCACTATCCATTGTCCGGTAGGCATTTTGTTCCAAATTGTGCAAGCCGTTCGGTTTGATTTTGCTCCGGACGGCCTCAGATAAGCTTGCAAACTGTCAGGACACGGTTTTCTTCCCGTGACTCACAGCCCTAAGGAGACGATATGTCCTCTGTATATCGAACAACAAAAAACATATCAATTATTAAATACATATATATATAGTATACTAAACTGGTAGCTTACAAACGTCATGTACATACCGGGTTCTTCCATATTTCATACGCAATGTGGTTCTCAAAAGAAACCAACATTGAGCAACCGGGCGGACGGACAGGCGGCTCAGAAGGACCGGCCTCCTCAGAAGGACGGACCTCCTCAGAAGGACCGACCTCCTCAAATGGAGCAGAACCGTCTTGACGTGATAGGAGTCGGGCAATTGGCACGTCGTCGTCGTCGTCGTCGGAAGGAGGCGTAGGAGTAGGAGCTCGTTGCTTCGACCGAGCTTGACGTGCCGGTTGCGATGTCCGAGACCGAGCTTCGGGCGCCGGTTCGGTAATTGTTATCGGACGCTCGAGAGGACGTCCCGCACGTTCCTTCCGCTTTGACGCGGTGGGCCATATTCTTTTGTTAGCGGCCGGTGGACTGCATGACAACATACACTTATTAAATAATAGAAACAACATGCAGTTACCCAACCCCCATATGTCATAACATTAGGACTGCCAGGCATGTGGCAGTCCTAATAAAAATTAGGACTGCCACAGTCCTGGCAGTCCTCTTTCACAAGAGGACTGCCAGGACTGTGGCAGTCCTAATTTTCATTAGGACTGCCACATGCCTGGCAGTCCTACTGTCGTGAACCCGAACTTCCACAACGACATCCTACTTTGTCGTGTTCTAGGGTTAGGGTTTCAACATAAAATTGGGGTTTTTTGTGTTCGAAAATTAGGGAAGAGAACGTGCAAGAGATTATAAACCTATTTTACCAAAACTTTTTCAAGAACTAAACAAATTCTAGGGTTTCGAATATAATGTACAAAAATCTCGAAGAAATTAGGGAAGAACGTACCTGGATTCCGGTTGCTTTGACTTGCGTGTCATCTCTTCGAGAATTTTCGTAGAGGGATTGAGAATGGAGTGGTGGAGAAGAAGAAATTAGGGTTTAGGAGAGGGAGAGGGAGAGAGCTTTTTCTTTTCTTCTTGAGGAGAGAGAGTGAAGAATAGAAATGAGAGTGAAATTTTTGGTTTGGGGGGTTGGGCTGCCCCCTAGCAAGTTTTCCACATTCATGGGCTGCCCCCAAGTAAGGGCTGCCCCCAAGCATTTTTGGTGGTGCCCATAGAAAAAACCTACATAAGAAAGGCCAATAAATTTATTCATAAGTTAGTTTAGTATTATAATATACATAATAAATATACATATACATTTTTAAATGACTTATTCATAATTTTTAAATTATGTATTCATAAGTTTGACATTTTTGGATTTTTTTATTAATTATCCATAAGTTAGTTTAGAATACATAATACATATACATTAAAAAAAATTTGGAGGCCTACGAATTCGAGAGGCCTAGTGCGGTTGCACCAATTGCACTCCCTCAAAACTGGCCCTGGAGACATGCAGTCCGAGTGGTCAGGAGATCGATTTTCTGTGGGGGATGTTCCACACAATTATCATTTCCAAACGTTCTCCCACTGAAAATCGATCTCCTGACCACTCGGACCGCATGCCTCACCACTACCACTAGATAGGGGGTCGTTGGAATATATATATATATATATATATATATATATATATTCCAACGACCCCCTATCTAGTGGTAGTGGTGAGGCATGCGGTCCGAGTGGTCAGGAGATCGATTTTCTGTGGGGGATGTTCCACACAATTATCATTTCCAAAGGTTCTCCCACTGAAAATCGATCTCCTGACCACTCGGACCGCATGCCTCACTACTACCACTAGATACTACTACCACTAGATAGGGGGTCGTTGGATATATATATATATATATATATATATATATATATATATATATATATATATATATTCAATTTTCCCATTATAAAAAAAACATAAAACATAATAAAATCAACCACAAAATATGTAAATCAACCACAAAATATGTCTTCAATTAGAAGCCACAGTGATCCCAAGGGGAAGAACTGTCAAAGAAAGCAACATACTCTATTTAAAACGGAATCTCCCACTCGTGCTTAAAATTGCTAATGAATATACTTCACCACCTTGAATCATCCCCAGTCCCCACCTCTCTCTCTCTCTCTCGCTTTCTTTCCTTCTTCTTTTTTTATATATAAGCTCCTTGACATTTCCTACTATCTTCTCTACTTTGTGTACTACTCGCTTAGTTTCTACCATTGAAGAGACCTACTCATATCAAACTCAATTAATATCATAGAGAAACAATGGTCGTAGCCTCCCCGTCGCCCGACGTCCGCGACGACGGCATCCTACCGCACACGGTGCCGGTGATCGACCTCTCGTGGAGGAGGGACACGGTGTCGGAGCTCATCGTCAGAGCATGCGAGGAGTTCGGCTTCTTCAAAGTCGTCAACCACGGCGTCTCCAAGCAAGCCATTGCGGACATGGAGTCCGAGGGGAAGGACTTCTTCTCCCTGCCGGCCGAGGAGAAGAGGAGGTCCGGACCCCCGGACCCCCTCGGCTACGGCAGCAGGAACATCGGGTTCAACGGCGACACCGGGGAGCTCGAGTACCTCCTCCTGCACACGAACCCTAATTCGGTTCGGCAGAGGGCTAGGACCATTTGCAAGGAGGACCCATCAAAGTTTAGGTACGTAACCAAACATTAGCGCTCTCTTTTCCTTCCTTTCTTTGCGATTGCTTTGCTTACATGCATGCATGCATCATCATTGTCTCCTTCTTTTGGCATTGATAGGTACGTAGAATGAAATATATACACAAGTGCTGCAAGAGTTTTAGGTTGCTTTCTCATTGATGCATCCCATTTTTTAAATGCATGAAATCGCTGGAAACAACAGATCATATAGGTCTACACAATGATTATGTGCGTACCTCCCTCATAATAAGTGGAAATCACACTTCGTAGATAAATTTGTTTTGGGTTTTGGTGTTGATTACTCTAATGCTTCCTCCACTTCGAGTCCTTTAATTTGTTCTCCTACACATTGGTGTAAGTATATATAATACGGCAGTTCTAAGTTGCCTGCGGGCTTGGACCATAGTCCTAGCCCGCAGGCCACTTGTCGTCGTTTGATTGGAGAGGAGGCGGATGGGCCCGAAGTGGTGGGGGACACGCCAGTGTGTGGGCACGCGTGCAGTCAACTCCCACGGGCAAAAGAGTATTTCCGTATGGATTATTATATACTATTCATGATCATGGATTATATAGGGCTAACCTACCCAATCCAGTCCAACTATTTATAGGCTTTGATTTCAAAATTGAAAGCAGTTTATGTATTACAAAATGCCACACGCATCTTGTAATAAAATTGGAATGTTCAAATATATATGCACGGGACTTCCTTACTGCCATGCCCCTAAGTTTCTGGCTCTCACCTTTGTCCTTGCCGTCCTGGTAGGAACCCTCGGAAATGATACTTTACCCTCTCCTAGGGGGTGACTGCGTTGGTCCACGTCTACGTTACGGCCAGCCTTTGTGTCCCTCCCGCTAACATGGGTCCATCCTGAGCCTGGGGGCCAATGGCTGCACGTCAAATGGCCGCGGGCCGACGCGGCCACCCTCTAGGGATAGGCAACGTAGCAGCGTTCGAGGAACCCTTGCATACTCGTTTTATTCTCCCCCACTAAATGACATAGCTCAATCCGCATCAACAACGGGGATTTAGTGGGCGATGATGAGAAGCCTTGTGCAGAGCGTGTGGCCCGGGGCACCCACGCTCGCACGCATCAGATGCCTGATGAAAGCGGCAATATTCTGAACCACGGGAAAAAGTCCACTGGATTCGTGCACGTTACCTCGCCTCAAGCGAGCGTTCGTGCGGATGCGACCGGTCCGTGAACGTACCTCGACTCGGGCACGAGATCAGAGAAGCTACATCGTCTTGTACGTGCGGTCGAGCGGGTGCGACCGGCCCGTGGATGTCCCTTTTCTCGTGTACGACCGAGATGATGCCAGTGTTGACAGATGTACAATGACAATGATAAAATGCCATGAGGACGTGCGGCCTCCTCACCCACGATCCCAGAACATCATATGCCTGATGAACATGGCATATAATCTGAGTCTGTACGGGGAAAAAAAAAAGGAAAAAGAAGAAGAAGAGGGATTTAGTGGTGAAATTGCCATGGAATGGGACAAAGAGGTCATGGTGGGTTATATCAGCCAATCATGGATCTCAATACTTTACTAATCAAACTGTTTTAGTTTGTAGTGCACAAAGCAAGAATTGATTTAAAACTACCAAGGCACATCAGCATCCACTGACAGGGACTACATTGGATGATGACAACATATATCATAACTTAAATCTCCTAAAGCACTTGGAAACACCCAAAAGGAGTAAGAGTACGCTTAACCTCTTGCTGGCATAGTAAACCCTCTTTGTTGTTTGATTCTTTGAAGCCATATGTGCAAAGCTATCGAATAGCTTACGCGAGCTTTAATTTATTTGACAGGAAAAATTAATTGGTAATGCATGTTTGTCATTAGTTCTTGTCATCCTCCTTGCCATCGACTGGTTCGCTTCCCCTCCCCTCGCGATCATATCGGTGTCTCCTTCTAGAAGACTGCTAGATTCTTTCAGTTTATAGCTACCCAATCAAAAGGATCTTCTGATAAATTGATCAAACAACATCTCGAAGCAATCTAATGATTGCTAAACTATACTAGTCTTACACCAGAATTCAATGACCAATCAACTTTTAACTATACACAAAGGGTTGCATCATGGATGTAATTCGAGTCACAGAAACAATATTTTACTATACAGGGGCGGATTCAGGAATTTAAATCGGGGTGGGCTGGACTGGATTGGGGTGGACTAGAGATTGGCTAACTCATATAAAAAATCAAAAGTAAAAAAATACATATGAAAAAAAAGAATTTTTTTTGTATAAACTGAATCCGCTCCTGTTCGCGCATATATATATATATATATATATATATATATATATATATATATATATATGACCTCTAGCCTAGTGGTTAAGAGAGATGGGCTGCGTATAATTTGACTCTCTCCGGATCCTCGTGGCACTAGAATGCTCTCTCTCTCTCTCTCTTCTTTTTTTACACAAAAGGGAATCACAGTACACCTGCAGGGATGAGATTCACTTGCACTCTATTCTTCCATGTCAGACCAAATCAAGGTGGAAAGGAATGGGAGGTCTTTCCAACGAGCAGCGAAATGTGACCACAAAGTTTCACGCTCACACACACTCATTTTTTGTTTATCAAGCAGTGCAGTGGTGAACGAGTATGTGGACTCCTTGAGAGAGCTGGCATGTGGGCTACTTGACATGCTGGGAGAAGGCCTTGGGCTTGGGGACGAGAGGTCACTCAGCAGGCTCTTGAGGGACAGCGACAGTGACTCCCTAGTCAGGTTGAATCACTATCCTCCCTACCACAACGGCGGCGACCGCGAAGAGAGGAAGATCTGCAACAAGGATAGCAAGTGCAGCAGTAGGATCGGATTCGGGGAGCACTCGGACCCCCAGATCATCAGCATCCTCTGGTCGAACGATGTGGAGGGGCTGCAGATACTGTCCTCGTCGTCGGCAGGCGACGTGTGGGTCCAGGTGGCACCGGACCCCTCGGCATTCTATGTCCAAGTCGGAGACACTCTCGAGGTTATACAGAGCCAAGAACTAACTAACATAACTGACTACTTCTGTGATGTTGTAGTATCATGTGTCTCAATCTTTTTCTGATACAATGCAGGCTCTGACAAATGGAAGGCTTGTGAGTGTCAGGCATAGGGCTATCTCCAACTCCCATAGGACAAGGCTGTCCATGATCTACTTTGGCGCGCCAACCCTCGACGCACGGATCTTCCCGATCCCCGAAATGGTCACACAGACGACGCCTAGGCGATACAAGACCTTCACTTGGGGCGAGTACAAGAAGACCATGTACGCGCTCAGGCTCAGCCATAACAGGCTCGAGCTTTTCAGAGTGGAGGATGACCAAGAAAGCATCGACGACGAGCACATGTAAAGTAGGCTACTGTAACTAGAGGGTGTATTGAACAGCTATTTGGCTGAATTTTAGTTTATATACCAAGTGATTTCAAGTGTTTTGAAGTATATTGTAATTTCATTTCTGGTATGCATCTCCAAAATAGATCAACTGTGATTCCCCATGGCTAATCACATTCACATCATAGCAGAACAAGAATCATCTCATCTCAAGCAAAAAAAAGGAGAATTAATAACAAAGTAGTAATCATCTTTGAACCTCAGCTGAAATTATACAGCCAAACTTATTTATTGATTAAAAGAGTGTGCACAGAATTAAAATTACATAGTGTACATACAAACAACAATTTAAGATCATCCGTTACAAACTTATAGCGCAATACAAATGTTAGCAATAACCTGAATCACTGGCTGTGTTACTAAAACATACAGCCTGATACCGATAAGATCGGTTCCTCGACGACAGCCCAGCTAAAATAATGGGGCATCTATCGTCGATCTAACACAAGGTTAAATAAATCATACTTAAATCTTTGCCTTCTCGTAGAAGGATTCAAATCCAAATCTTCCGGTTTTTTCTTTTGTTTTCTTTTTTCTTCTACTATACAGTGTGAAATTCTAATAATCATTCGAGTATACTTATTTGATGATTTGAGATTTGGCCGCAGAGCGAGAGCACTTTGTCCGGGCAGTCTTGCTTAAGTTGCAAGCACAGCCCTCAAGAAGCTCCAGGTCTTCCTCACAAGTCAGAATGGATGCCAGCTCAGGGTTCTCCAAGAGCATCTTGGAGGCCAAATACCCTGCAATTGTCCACGTCTGGTAGAGTCGTGCTTGTTTTCCAACGAACCTTCCACTTCGCATGTCGTAGTATTCTGGCCACTTGTCATCTGACAGCCTCTTCTCTGCCACAGAGATGGCCTTTTTGGCAAGTTCCGGCCTGCCCATTTTTATGCATGCTAATGTAAACTGAAATAAAGGGGAGAGGGAAGGGTTAGTATAGTTGCAATTTCGAAGAGAGTGAGGAAGTTTGTTGATATTAATGAGGATATACCTGCCACAATAGGGTAGGCCAGGATCCACCATTATGATACGACCAAGGGCTGCAAAAATCATGCATCTTGTGTCAACTGAAATGTCTCAGCACAAGAAAACTAATATATAGCATTAAAGTGAATAAATCTTTCACCACGATACACGCTCTATGCATCTATTATACCTTATTGATAATATTTTGTCTGGATGCCGATATATTTTCTAGATTTTGGTACAATATTTGAACCTTCTTATTACACTGAGCATCTCAAATATGGAGTTGTAAGTATTTGAAACTATGTTCGTTTCATATTGGTTATGGAAGTATGACGATGGTAGCTTGTAGGAGGAAGTAATATCCTACTTAACTCCAAAGATAATCAATTCCTCGAGAAACGAAGTGAAGACATTTTCTCAGGTACTTCCAATACTTCCAGTTGATCCAATACTTGCCTAGGCATTGCGAGGATTCTTGCTAGTTGGTTATGTACAAGGTAGAATCAGTCTGTAATTTCAGTGACTAGTGTATCTATGATAAGGATGGAAAATGAGTCGGCTTGAGGTGGTCACCTCCCATGTGAACCCATATATGCTAACCGACCAGTTTATGCTGGACCAATACAAAGTAACCTGGACCAAAGTCGGTAATTAAACAGGTCAAACCAAACCCGAGCAGATGACTTGCCACCTTAGTCAACGAATAAATAGTACACAGTGATATATCAACAGGTGTTCATACAGTCACTACCTAATCCAGACGATTTACCCTAGTTATATGTTCGCGAGACTTGGGTAGAAAGGACATTCTCCTTAGAGATCACAATGATATAAAAATAGGATGAACGCCAAATAGGAGATCCACAGTATCCTTTCATAAATGAATTAATGCCATGGTGGTTGAACACGTCGCTTGGTTCTTCATTCTTAAATTACAACTTAAATGCATGACTACTTGGTCTTTTATTAAATTGGTAACAAAAAGGAGTGATGTAGGCCTCGTTGTTGCTTTAACTAACATCTTGTAGTACTTGTATATCCAATGATAGATCCAAAAAAATTCAATAGAAATTATCAGGAATTCTTACTTCCTAATGATCAATCGAGTCCAGAAATTTGGCATGTATTCTATTGTGAACTATCCGAATGTTACTCTGCCGGTGCTTCAAACATACAAAACATCAGTCAATAAATTCAAGAAAAATTCTCAGTATGCATACCGGCTATCAATGCGTTGAGTGAAAGTTTAAAACATGTCCAATGAGATCTAACACAAAGGCGCAGCATCACGAGGCTTCCGCTTGTGCACCGTCTCAGGAGGACCAAAAGATGTACACAGTCTTACCTCCAGTCTTACCTCCATATATATGGAGAGGCTGCCGAATGATCTAACACATTAATTGAACATCATTATATAAATGTTGTCATTATCAGATTTCAGCTTAGGTTTGAAGAACAATAAACATGTTAAGAATCCCTAAACATTGGCTAAAAATGTAAGAAGTAAACAACACTCACGTATTCTTGGGATCACTACCAGTGATTATCCGCCATTCTTCATATTCCAAAGCTGGATAGCATATCTTGAGAGGCATATTGCCCACAAAATCATGCCACTTTTCTTCAATAAGGTTCAAGATCCCTTCTGCTTGCTTTGGGGTGGTTAAAGATGAAACTATGGCCCAAAGATTTCCAAGTGAGAAGAATCGGAAATCCATGTGAGCTGGCTGGAGATTACCTATGAGATAGCCTCCTTTCTCAGGAATCCATTCAACTAGCCAGGAAGGAATTTGGTCAGGATAAATATTGAACTTGTTAGTAGCATTTTGGGAGTACTCCTCAGTCTTGTAGCGGTATATCTCATTGATTTTGTTCATATCCACCCAATAATACTCTCTGACGTGGAAAGATAGTGCACTAAGTCTGTTATTGATAGCACGCAAAAGGTTCTTAGATCCATCATTTGCAGTGATCATCTCACGGGAGCACCGAAGAGCCGAGTAGAATAAGGCCTGTGTAATAAAACTTATCAACACTTGATTCGGTTTTACTTCTAATCATTAATCAAGTAGAACATGAAATAAATGGATGGTAAAATTGTCTATAGATCAGCTTCAATAGGACTATATGGGCCATGGAAATCATAAAGCATGACCTTCAAGAAGAACTACTAGTGACATCCTATATTTCATGAAGAAGCATCTGAAGTGGGTTATCATGATATAGTCAACAAACTCCAAGCAAGAAGAGAAGATCACTGGACCTAACATGAAAAGCAAACTTGAGACGAGCTGATCTGTTATAAAAGGAAAATAATAAACATGTGTGAACACAAGTGGTGGATATATCCAATTACCAACTGCCTCCGGGTCATAAAGTGACCCTCTCATAGCTGCCTTCTCTAGGAACTTAGCACTAACTATAGAGGGGTTGGCCTCAAGTTGACAGACAGCTGCAAATAACTTGGTTAGGAATTTTGTGGAACTTTCTCAATATTTAGTCATGAAACTTGAAAGTTGAAACTTTTCCAAAGAAAACTCCGTTCTGGAATTTTTATGGAAAGGTCGGACTGACATAATAACCTAGTGCTTGGTAGTTTGACACCCATGTATGGTAGCAAGGTTGAGAATCTACTTTCAGTTGCACTGACTCCTACATCTTCATGGTCCCTCCTTAGAAAAATCCATTCTGATGGAAAATATGGAATTACAGAGCAGGTGGAGGTAGCTTGACATTCATGTGTGATAACAGGGTTGAGAACCTGGTTTCAGTTAAGATCCTTCCTACTTTTTCATGGTCCCTCCAAATTTTCCATGGTCCCTACTCTAATTTCTCTATTAAACTATTTGACATCTCTTGAAGCGTTTCAGTTTAAATTTGAGTTCAACAGCGTAATTATTTGAATGAAGTGTAACATTTCTTTACATGATTTATCTCCATCTCATGGCTCATATTGCCCATTCATCCTCACACTCGTATGTAATGGGCCACGAGACCGTTACCATTTTACTATCTGGCATGTGCATGACAATGATCCCGTGCACTTGTCAATCTCGTTGCATCCTCGACCATCACTCTAATCCCAGTTTTCCTTTCAAGTTTTTGTAATCAATTTTTACCCAATTGAACCAATGATATGAAACTCAATAAAGCAATGTTGATGTTAGCCCCACATATTTAAGTGACCATAATCTAATGATTACACTTCCAATTGAAAGCAACAGGGAAATATAGAGTTAAGTGACCACAATCTAACGATTACACTTCCAATTGAAAGCAACAGGGAAATATTGAGCTACGGGAACCAGTGAAAGCAAAAACAGCCAGTTGTGAGTCTGTCTACTCCATTCTATCCTTTGCCTTTGCTTTTTGATACTCTGAGGTAGAAGAAGGTTCAGGGTAAGCTTTCAATGTTATTTTTTCTAACCTATATATATATATATATATATATATATATATATATATATATATATATATATATATATATATTTTGGAACCAGGTTTTATATATATATATATATATATATATATAGTTAGCCAACACATCTAGATTCCTGCCGAAACCTAAAACCAAGTGCCTATGGTGAACAAGATGGTCCTCTATATCAGTTAGATAAAGGGGATTTTCTCAAGGTCAAAAGAAATTATGTTTGGGGAAATTTGATGGAAATGGCAGACATCTCAAGTTCTCCTTGTACAAGTCCCATTAGGCATTCCAATAGATAGTAAATGTTGTTCATTGATACGGGGTGCTACTGAGAAACAATTTGACTAACATAGTATGGACAACGATGAAACTCAAAGTAAGAAGTTAAGTCAAAAAAATAAGGGGAAAATTAACCTATGAACTTCCCAATTCAAGAGAATTTATCACAAGTTCACTTACTTGGATCTCAAGAGGATGCCCATGGATGCCCATCCTGCGGTCTATCATGCATGAGCCATCAGTGACTAGCAAAGTAGGGAACATATCAAACCCATCAGACAAACATAAATTCAGGACCAGTTTAATGCCTGTTTGTACGTCCACTCTCTCTTGTAAAGAATAGTCTCCAGTGATCTTCCCATATGCCCTAAGCAATATAATCCACCATAATCCTGCCAGAGAAGGAAAACGTCAAACTATGTCCACTAATTACATTAGTTTTACGTTAGTTGTTATTTGTAGCTGAATTATAATCCGACAAACAAAAGTAAGAAATGTAGAAGAGCTTCACCAGGACTCACCAGAATCAACTGGGGCTACACGTCCTATGGCAGATTCACCAAAATCGGGGTCCAGTACCTCTTCATATGCACCGTCGCTTCCATCCAAAGGTGTGGTTCTAACCTTAAAACTAGCGGGCATCAAACCTTGTCCAGGGCTATAGCAATCCACAGTCTTTTCCCAGCTCTGGATGTCAAGTGAAAGGAAAGAGCTTCAATATTTTTTACAAGCACATAAATGGTTAATCAGCAAAAATGGAAGATTGATCTTTACAAATTCTTACAGGATCGCAATGACGAACCAAGATCTGTCTCACAAAGGTATATTACTAACGTCTCATCGAGAATTTCAGGAATGAGACAAGAAATTGCTGAACTTAGCTCTAACTACCCCTGGAAACCTTATTCCAGATCCAGTGACCCCCAATGCAGTAAATTCCAGATCCGGATCACATAAGTGGCAATCCGACCCGGCCGATCCAGATCTTAAAATATGAAGTTCAACAAGGATATCAGACAGGACAATCAAACCAATTATCATATTCAGTTTCCTAATAGGCGCAAACATACAATCGTATTTATACGACATGTATATTAAGAGAACTCTAATCCTAAATAGTCTCCTCATAAAGAAGGGAAAGTAGCATACCACATACCAGGTATCTATACAGAAGACAGATCGCGACCTAGGTAACTTTTTTTAGGCTAAACATCAATTTGGTCCCAATTCAAAGGTTGGCAGATCTTAAGCCAAGGCTCCGAAGTGGGCGTCGTGTCCGTGTTTACCTTAAGGCACACCAAGTTAGTGTTGTCGTGTCGTGAACGTCCATGCAACATAGATTACAAATCAATTATGACAGCTTGCCTGCCACCAAAGAGTCAAAACTAAAAGGATTAAGTGGATTAATCTAGGAAGCACAGGCACTTCAAAACTGTCGTTTCATTGCAGCATCGTGTCGATACATACTGGACACGACACAAGTACAACTATGAAACGCCCAAAATATGCTTCGTGTCCGTATCCGAATTGTACTGTGTTCAAGTCGTATCATGCCATACGCCCTTAGGAAGGGGGCGAATCATATACCTGCAGCTGCAGAGTGTGGAGGAGGAAGTTCTTGACGATCTCCGCCTCCCCCTTGAGGAGGAACGCCAGCGCCGACGGCACGAAGTCCCTAATGAACACCTGGTCGTAGTTCAGCGACGATCCCTCCGTGGCGGCGGAGGGGTCGTCGGCCGCCACGGTCCCCACGGGGCTCCCGCAGTAGCTGACAACCGCCTTCCTCAGCAGCGCCCACGCCTCCCTCTCCTCCTCGCTCTCCTCGCTGACGTCAGCCCTAACCTCCTCCTCCTCCTCCTCCTCCTCCGGCTCCGGCTCCGGCTCCACTCTTGCTGCCGAATTCTCCTCGATCTTCTCCTCGGCCCGCTTGATTATCAGCGGCTTCGCCGAGAGCCCCTGGACGTAGATGTCGAAGGGGTTCGGCTTCGGCGCCGCCGGGTCCGGCGACGTGGAGAGGCGGCGGACGTCGGAGACGGCGCGGGTGACGGCCGAGCGGGGGCATTTTGGGAAGAGCGGAGGGGGGTGGGGGAGGCGGGAGAGGAGGCGGAGGCAGGGTTTCACGGCGGCGGTGGCGGCCATGGGGCTCGCAGCATTCATGTAAAGAATGGGAAAGTTTTAGGGGGTGTTCTCCGCAAATTTGAGGAAACAATCTACGGGAAAGCGGGTGGATTGTGCAAATTTTGGGGATTCTTTTGTAAAACGGAAAATATGGAGGGATGGGTGGAGAAAACAATGGACAATGGAGGTATAGGAAGATAAGGTAGGTGGGGTTGT
This sequence comes from Iris pallida, assembly GCA_029216955.1. Lineage (NCBI taxonomy): Eukaryota > Viridiplantae > Streptophyta > Magnoliopsida > Asparagales > Iridaceae > Iris > Iris pallida. The sequence goes on from JANAVB010044819.1 coordinate 2,704,836, forward strand.
TGGTTGATTTATAGAGCGCGGTTCGGTGCGGTAGGAGGAATTTCTGTTTGGGGGAATTAAAATTTATAAATAATAAAAAAAAAAACTGAGTTGGGGATTTTTTTTCTCTCTCTCTCTCTTTTTAAGAGGGAATGGATATGTGGATGACTTTTTCACTTTCGGTGTGTGATTTATTATGGTCTCAACTGATTTCAACGTTGGAATTGATTAAGAATGAGAGAGTGTGTTATCTTGAGATCTCCAAAATTTATTTAGATTTGTTTTGGATTCAATGTATCCAGTACAACATATCTAATTATAGTTAATATCTAATTATAGTTAAAATAAGAATTGGGCTGCTGAGACAGAGTATCCGAGATTTCAGGATTTCGCTGGCAAAATTTTATAAATGAATAAAAATGACATCTATCCGACGATCTAGTCAATACAGAAGGAAGAAGCAAGGAAAAGTTGAGTTACGAGTCGTAACAATTGAGAGCTTACCTTCTTTGACCCCTTTATGGGGTGTGAGTTGTCGATCATATCCTCATTTGACCCCCTTGAAAACATCTCCGCATGTGAGTTGAAAGCATCTCCGCATGTGAGGGTTGAAGCTCGGGTATGTTTTGTAAATCCTATAGAATAATGTTATCTGTTACTTCAATTTTTTTTTAAAATTATTTGTCCTTACTTAATAACTGACGTGACATATTAATATAACATTTAGTATAATAAATTTTAAAATTAATATTAAATTTAAATTAATATTAACATTAATATTAATATTAATATTAATATGAAAAAATTGGGTAATTAATTTTTTGAGTTAAAATTAGACATATTATATCACATGTTTATGACATATAATATTATTTAACATTCCACGTCAGCTGTCACATAAGTATGGATAGTTTGGAAGGATAATTTGGAGGTACGAATAGCATTACTCAGTTCCATGTGTAGTAATATTTGAATTCATACTTTCAATGACCGAAAGTGAGTGAAAATTCGTGCAATTTCATGTCTCGGAACAAATATATTTGGTTAGAGCATCATTAGTAGATGATGTTCAATTTTTTTTGTCTTAAAAATGGGAGGCCCAAGCCTTAGGTCCTATGGGTGGATGTGACCGAAAATCTAGAAATTGAGATCCCGGATGGAGTTTATTGTTCAACCAAATGAGCTTCAAATTTATAAATCTAAAAATCGGAACCGGGGATGAGCCTTACTAATAATGCTCTTATGATAAGAGAAGAGGATATTTAGACTTTTGGTCTCAAATAAGTTAGAATATTTGTGTTTGGATCTCCATAATAGATAAAATTAGTGTTTGGATCTCGAATAAGTTAGAATATTTGTGTTTGGGTCTCCACAATAGACATAATTAGTGTTTAACTGTTGGACTAACGGTTGACTGTTAAAATCCAACTAAAAATAAATAAATTTTTTTTTGAAAATTTGAGAAATAAAAAAACAAAAAAACGAAAAAAAGGAGGAAAAAAGAAAAAAAATGACGAAATAAAACAAAAAATGAAAAGAAAAAAAAGGGAAAAAGGATAAAGAAAAAAAAAATCTAAAAAATAAAAAAGGATAAAAAAAAAGGGAAAAAAATTTTTGTCCATGCAAAAAAATTATACCCTCTAATTCGTAAGGGATAGAATTTTCATATTTTTTGAGTAAATTATTTATCCAAAAATTCATAATTTTTGAAAAAATATTTTTCTAACATAAACCAACCATGGGAATATGATTCCCGTTTGCCCCAAAAATTTAGACTTTAGTTCCTGATAATTTCGGGCAAATTTATTTCCGAAAACTACTAATACTCGGGCAAATTTATTCCATCGTTTTTTTTTTCCATTTTTCGATTTTTTTTTCCTCCTCTTTTTTGTTTCATTAATTTTTTTTTCTTCTTTTCTTCTTTTCTTCTTTCTTTTTTTATTTTTTTCAGAAAATTTACTGTAGCGATAATAATTTTAATAATATTTGTTTAAACGATAGATGTTTGAAAATTTTTGTCAAACAATACAATCCGACAGATAGTTTGGCAGAAAATGGATATGTTGAAAATCCGACAGACTGATTGTCGAAAAATGAGCATCAGCTCAAATTCCGACAATCCGTTTGTCGGAAATAGAGCACTTCCACTTTTGGGTGGGTTTGGTTTATATTGTTTACGGTTTGAGTTGGGTGGTGGGTTAGTTTGGGTTTGGTTTTTTTTTTTTTTTTTGGGTTGGGTTGGGTTGGTTATTATTGTTGGGGTTTGGGTGGGTTTGGTTGTTTTTTTTTGTTGGTTATATTTTGTTGGAGTTGGGTTGGATGGGTTTGGTTTTTTTTTTTTGGTTAAGATGGGTTATCTTTTGTTGGGTTGGATGGGTTTGGTTTTCTAACGTTACAATTCTCAACGTTACAATTGTAACGTTCTAATTCCAACGGCTATATTGAGCCACCACCATCTATAAGTATCAAACCAATTCACAGCATCTCTCTCAATCACTTTACTACATCTCTCTTATTCACTTCACAACCTCTCTCATTCAGCAAAGCCGAAGCTCCTCTCTTCCTACAGAAAGTTCATCTTGTTGTCAACATGGATGGAAATCTAACAATTCTATGCTCCTTGGTGGTGTACTAAATGGGTTAGCGTATCAAGGGGGTTTAACCCAAGTTCTTTTAGTTGATCGAAATATTTCATTTCTTAGTTTACATAATATAATTATTGATCAATATTCTATCGACTACGAATTTATATTAGTACATATTTTCGTATCTAATTGTATAAATGTAGATAGTGAAGATGCATGAAAATTTATTCTTCAAGTGAATGCACAATCACCGTATATTAATATCTATGTCACTCCGCCCCCATCTGTGAATGTAAGTAATATACCTGCTTGTAATACTTTTAACGCTGGTCCTAGTTCTTCTCATCAAGTTATTCCATTTACTGAAGAAGAACATGTAGTAGATGATGTTAATAACGATGACGAAAATAGTGATGATCTAATTGAAAATTTAGATGATGAATTTGATGATTCTGTTGATAGCCTTAGCACTCCTGAATTATTTATTGGAAAACAATTTGAGAATCGTTCTAAATTTAGAAGTTTTATTAGTGATCTAGCAATTAGACGTAATTTTACTTGTTCAGCTACTTTAAATAATGCTACTGGAATTATATATAAATGTAATAGTTCAAATTGTCATTGGAGGGTATACGCTAAAGCCATAGGTAGAGGCGAACGATTTTCTATTGCAACGCTAGAAAATATTTATTCTTGTTTAGGTGGACTTACAACTGGTTCTCATCCATTAGCTACCACTGTATGGGTTAAAAATCAGATTATTAATAAAATTCGAGATAATCAGTCGTATAGTCCCTCTTGTGTTGTAAAAGATATATTTAGGGAACATCGAATACATATTAAATATTGTAAGGCTTGGAAAGCTAGAGAACTTGCTCTATCCGAAATAAATGGTAGTTATATTGATGCATATAGTAGTCTCGAAGAGTATGGTCTTAGAATTATTGAGACAAATCCAGGTAGTCAATGTTTTATGAAGATTACAGAAAATAATAGGTTTGAAAGAATTTTTATTTGTTTCAAGGCATGCATTGATGGATTTCTAAGGGGATGCTTACCTGTGATTAGTATTGATGCTACTTTTCTTTCCTCTAAATATAGAGGTATTTTATTTATTGCTTGTGCTCATGATCCTAACTATCAACTATATCCTATTGCATATGCTGTTGCTGAGAGCGAAAACACTGATTCTTGGAATTGATTTTTAAACGGTTTAAGAATATCTTTTGAAAGATTTTTTGATGCCTGGAATACAATTTCTTTTATATCGGATAAACAGAAAGGATTGATAAATGCCATGCGTGCTATTTTTCCTGAATCGTCTCATTTTTTCTGTATTCAACATTTTAAAGCAAATTTGAAATCAGTATGTAGATCAAAGCATTTTTAACGTAGCTTGGACTCTCTTGCAAGATGTTATAATGAAACAGATGCAAATAATTGCTTGGAGATGATTAAAGCTGAAAATGTTGATGTTTACAATAAGGCCTAGCAAATAGGCTCTAGTGCATGCAATGATCTGAACATAATATGAAAAATATTATATTAGCTGAACTAAATTGATATATAATTTACGTGCACAAATATTAACCACAAATGTAATACTTACCCGTTCCTCATCAACTGATATTTCTTGGTCACCGATACGATCTATGTGCATAAAATTCTGCCGGAGCCATGTATACGACACTAGACCTTTGCCTTTTAATTTTGGTGCCTCCACACCTAGGTAGGTCGTGATCGCTGTCTCACCAGAAAATTGTTCATCAAATATTATAGGTTCACCTGTGATAGGTAGACCTAAAATATTTGCAACATCTTTAAGCACAATAGACATTTCTCCAAAAGGTAGCTGGAACGTATTTCGTCCGGGCCACCAGCGCTCCACTAGACTCAGAATCAGGTCTCTATCGTGACGTAGAAAACGTATTTGGTCAAGGTAATGAAAACCAAATACGTGCAATAAAGCTTCTTGGTCACTAGTCAATTTTCAGAAACCAAGTTGGCCCTCATAGCACCATGTATTGTGTTCTCGAAGCCGCACTTCCCTTTTATAATCACATAGCTATATATAAAACATACAAACTATATTATTACTAAACATATAAAATAAAAAATTTATTGACTACCACAATTTATTAAAAGTATATATACCTCTCCAGTAAATATCAGACTACATATGTGCGACTTGCGTTGCTGCTTAATCAAATCTGTAGTTGGCCCCCCTGGTATATGACCATCGTTTTGGGTAGCCATCTGTAATAAATTTGTTGACTACCACAATTAAAAGTATATAACCCTAAATTTCATTGATAGTACACAACTATGAACACTAATTGTAGATATCAATGAATATTAGAGCTATAGTTCATCAAATATCAATGAACATTAGTGTTGTTATTAGTGGTATATATAAAATGACACACAATTAGTGGTTCAAAATTAGTGTTACAATACAAGGATGAACATTAGTGGTTCAAAATTAAACTCGTAGGATTTTGATAGTGGTTCAAAATTAGTAGGGTTCAAAATATCAACATTAGGTTACAAGATCTAAAAATTTGAACCGTACTTACACATTTTATAAGAGATCTAAAATATCAACATTAGGTGAACAATAGGATACAAGATCAAAATTAGTGTGTCATTTTATATACCATTTGTTGGTTACTATGGTTCAAAATTAGTGTCCTAAAAAAATATGAAAAATATCAATATTAGTGTTTATGATACAAGGGTAAATAATAGATACAAGATCTAAAATAAAAATGGTGAACAATATACAAGATATGAAAGAAAAAATTACCACCCAATTTCTTCTTCTTCTTCTTCTTCTTGTTCTTCTTCCTCCTCCTCCTCTTCTTCTTCTTACTTCTTCTTCTTCTTCTTCTTCTTTTCCTTCTCCTTCTCGGCTTCACAGCAACCAACAAGAACACTTTACTCTCCCCCAACAACCCAAACTTTACTCTACATCTACCAAGCCGAATTTTTTTTTTTTTAAAACAAACTTCAGTCAACCGCTACGACCAAGTGAACCAACGCTACGACCAAGTGAACCAAGTGAACCGGGGGGGCGAGCGGGTTTTCTCTCTATTTCCGACATTGCGCCTGTCGGAATTTGGAGTCGCGCCCAAATTCCGACAGACGGTCTGTCGGAATTTGGGCGTGACTCCAAATTCCGACAGACGCAATGTCGGATCGTATCGGTATGCTAAATTTTCTGAACTTTTATCGTTTCTAGTAATTATTATTAATATTTTTATTGTACAGTAAATTTTCTGTATTTTTTTAGTTAGATTTTGATAGTCAAAAGATCCAAACACCAATTATGTCTATTATTCAAACACAAATATTCTAACTTATTGGAGACTCAAACACTAATTATGTCTATTATGGAGACACAAACACAAATATCCTAAGTATTAGAGACCGAAAGTATAAATATCTCTAAGAAAATAAGGAACTAAATACTGAAAGAGTATATTATAATAATAAAAATTATGATAATTAGTTTAAAAAATAAAGATAAATAGTAGTTACAATGAATTAATATTAATTAAATATTTTGGTTAACTACTTAATTATCTTAATTATATATAATATAATAAACAAATAAATTACTAATAACTAGATAGTCAAACATTTTTGCCAAATCTAGAAGTATTGACACATTCAAATTTTTCGGCCTTGTCGTCTCGGACATATACGAAAATCTAAGTATTTCTTTTCTTATATACCATGTTACGACGTATTTGTGGTTATGCAATATAAGTCCAAATCTAAGTACAAACAAGTTTATTATACTAATAGGTAATACTAATTAAGAATAAAATATTTATATTTAAAATATTAACCAAGTTTTTATTAATTGTTGCTTAGTTTTATTATTAATTAGTGTAAAGTAAATATTTAATTGAATAATAAAAGAAGAGAGAAAAAAAAAATCAACCCAATCCCCTCCTACATCCTGGTGGGATTAGAGGATGTGAGAGAGGGAAACTTTCAATGGGACAAGATTTGGGTGGGGGCAGGGTCGGTCCTTAATAATTGAAGGCCCTGCGCGAATTTTAAAATGTAGCCCTAAATTTATTTATTCATATTTTTTAAATATGTTATTATATGTCTTTATCAAAATCTCGGGAGATAGCTCTTGATTGTATATTATAACTGAATCTATAGGTAGTTATTAAACAAAACAACTAAAGCTCAAATTATCTATATTCAAGCACATTACATAGTATAATAAAGATGTTTTAGATAGAAGACGTACTCACCGTTAAATTGTCTAAATCTGGCCTCAAATTTTTCTGTTGATGAAAACATATAATAAAACGAATAACGATCAATACCCAAATGAGAAGTAATATGTAATCACACAATTTAGAGCCTCCAAGACCTGAGCAGGACCAGCCCAGGGCACGAACGAGGTGGACGACCGTCATGGGCCCCCAATTTTGGAAGTCCCGTAATTTTACAATAGAATAGGTATATCAAAAAAACAAAAAAAAACAGAGACCCAATCTGGAAGCAACAAAAAAGCCAGCGCTCCAATCGAAAAAAATATGATAGCTTGATTGATGATTTTGATAGCTTAATTGATGATTTTGCTTGTAAATTTTTTTATTTATGTGAGAAAAATGGTCCAAATTTTAGATTTTGTCATAGGTCCCATAAATCATAGGACTGGCTATGGACCTGAGTCACCTGATGCAAGACCAAGAGCTCCAGTCTTCGACATCATTATTTCTTAAATAAATACTAAGCATGCACATCCAAATTCTTAAATTATATATATATATATATATATATATATATAAACCTTATCATTATTGTAGAAAATAAATTCATCTAACAATTGAGGGATCTTTAGAAACAAAATAGCAATTAACACACCGGTGAGAGCAATATCTTTAAGAAATTCTAATTTTTTTTGTATGATTATAAATATGAATCTTAGAGTCAGTAGGGAATAGGGATCCAAGAATTGGAGGTCTTGGAGGGATTGTAGAGCAGAAATTGAGGAAGAAATGGTATAACTTGAAATACAAAATTACAAAACTAACCATAATATTTTTTTGAGGCCCCCAAAAATTGGAGGTCCTGTGCGGCCGCACTATTGGCACGGTCCCAGGGCCGGCCCTGGTTGGGTGGCTCCCATCTCCACACTAGGCATGTCAATGGTAGTTTATTGGTCGGATATTGGCATTACTATATCCGAATCATTAACTATCAGATATATCCGATAACTATCCGATATCCGATCGGATAAAAGTTTTGGCTACCGTATTCGTTACCAATGATTTTAACGGATATCGGATAATATCCGAACCAATAAGATTACTAAAAATTTTAAAAAATTAAAATGGGAGGAAAAAAAATGAGTTAAAATATTTTGGTATTCACCTTGCTGGTTTAGATCGGGTAGATACTTCAAACTATATTTTTCAGCCACTTGCAATGTGACAACCAAAACGTTTTAACTCTTTAGATATGATATGACAAATATATTATAGTATATATGTTACTGGAAATTTAAGTTCAACCCTATAGTACCGATCTAAACCACTTAAAGTGGCTGAAAAACATAGTTTGAAGTATCTATCCTTTCCAATAAGTTTTGGTTGAAAAACATAGTTTGTAGTAGATATTATTTTAAATTTATTAAATAATTTAAATATTATTGGTTCAGATATTATTGGTCCGAATATGATATTATGATATTTGAATCCGTATCTGTATTCGAATTTTCGGATATTTTCCATTCGAATACGGATCGGATATCGATTTTTGGTCTACCATTGACACGCCTACTCCACACCCATGTCCAAATTCTCTCTACAACCAAACAAGGTATTTGGAATTCAAATCCCAAAGTCTAGTTGAAGTCCAAATTCAAGCCTAAATCCTATTAGCCAAACGGGCCCTTAATATAGAGGATGGTCTCCTTGTAACTTGAACGAGTTAGAATTGCTCACCTTACTAGTAAGGATGCAATCTATTCCATATTTAGAAGGGAGAATCAAACTACGCATGGCTCAGTATCATCATCTTCGAACCATCTCTATTCCAAGAATCCAATAAAATCATAGAAAAAGAAAACATATGAATAAAAGAAATAAGTTGCATTCCTTACATAGTCAAGGCTTTGATTAGAAATTGGGACCAATAAGATTGTTGGGGTTTTACAAAAATTGGTCACTAGTGAGTCGGACCCACATTTCATGATGTGGCAAACCTAAAGTGTGTGCATATTTCAATATTTGAGCCATCATATATTGACTTGCACACATGAGTGTGTAAGCTCAAGTGATAGGTATGAGTACTAGGGAGTTTTTTCTAGTAGATAAGGTAACTCCACTAGAAATATTTATTTGTTGTCACATTTTTCAGGTGGATCTTATATGGACCTAGGCCTGTAGGGGCCTAGTAATTCGAACTCGGACACGGGCGTTGACGAAGGACACAAAATAGTGCTTTCATTGCACAATTTGCATATGGTATCAGGTGCACGAGGGTTGCTGGTTTGTGCGAGTGTGCGACGTTACGACGTGCTACGAGGCTGTTGTGGTGCTTCTCTTTTTCCAGTACTTTTTGATTGCTTTAATTAGTCGGTTATAACCACCCAATTTGGTAGAGATTAGTAGGGATTAACCCCTTTTTTTTTCTCGCACAAGGGTTACTGTATTGCATGGGTATTTCTTTATTAGAAATTGTACTCGCAACTCTTCATAATTTATCGCAAAGAGTGGTGTATTTAATTAGAGTCGCCAAATAACTAGAATTTTAGCGGTCTATTTTTGGAGTCGCTAATTTGATTTATTTTGGTAGTAAAAAGAAATAGAGTGGAAGAGAGAGTAGTATCTTAAGTAATAACATGAAGCGTAGTACAGCAACAACACTTGTAGAGCAAGAGCCCTGTCCGATCTATCTGAAGTCCAGGAGGTGACAAAATAAGTGTTCCAAAAGTTCTTTTGAACTTGCGGATTCTTGGGAGGGGATCAACAAAAAAAGGTCGAATCTTACTTTGAGCAATGTTGATCTTCTTCACCACCCCACAAAATATATATATATATATATATATATATATATATATATATATATATATATATATATATATTTTTTTTTTTTTTTAAGGTCGAATCTTACTTTGAGCAATGTCGATCTTCTTCGCCACCCCACAAAATATATATATATATATATATATATATATATATATATATATATATATATATATAAAACTTGTTCTTTCCAGTGTTATTTTCGATTGTGAACTTTTTCTCTAAGAAATTTAGTGCGCCTGGTGTACACATTGCTTTATCTTACTTAACAGGGAAGCAGTCGGTGCACTTCCCTAGCTAGTTGAAATTCTGCATAGGGAGTTATTTTCTGGAATGACATTCAATGGAATTCTCTTAGGCTGTGTTTGATTGCAAGGTGGAAAATATGTGGAAAAGAAATTAATTTCATGAAATTATTTTCCTAGGAAATTTTTTTTATGGAATTTTAAAAAATTTTCACGGAAAACTTAATTTGGATGTTTGATTGTCATTATTTTCCACGAAAAATAGTTATTTTCCATGGAAAATGATATTTTTCCTATCGGTTGGACAAGTTTAATTTTCCACAATTTTAGAAGAAAATATGAAAAATGATATTTTTTTGGAAAATAATTCCATGGAAAATATAAGCTATCAAACACTACAATTGGTGGAAAATTTGTGATGGAAATATTTTCCATGGAAAAAAAAGACTAATCAAACACAACCTTATGTTGGGAAAGAAACGCGGAAACCTTTCCCCAAACCGGAGAGTACCTGCGAGAGGACCGAGCAATACAACGCACGAACCCAAAAACAATCACACAAAAAACAATCCACGCAGACACAAAGAATTTTTGACGTGGAAAACCCTTGCGGAAAAAACCACGGGACGATCGGAGTCCAACCCTGAGAAGCCTCCACTAATGGAATAGAAGAATTACACCCTCTACAAACTCCTCCCGATCCAAATCGGATCCCCACAACACTCAGAGATAAGAACAATGATTACAAGGCTACGAAGAGCGAGAACGACGAGTAGAGATTACCCGAACACGATCTCCTTCGAACAGCGACCTTCAATCCTCCGTCTTCTTCTCCGAAGTTCTAATGGCACTATTGCCTCCTTCCTCTCTCAAACTTGTGTTGTCCAATGCGTTGCGATCATACGATTATGAATTAGGGTTGAGAAAACTCAACTTAACTCCCTAATCCCGCAACCAATCTGAACCGTTGGATTAGATCCAATGATGAAAACTCATCCTGAAATTCGCTTCAGCCCCCGACGACACAGAGTTCGGCCAGAACTCTGTGTGGGGCAACCAGCACCTACTGGCCAAACCCTGGAACGGCCAGACCGAGTTCGGCCAGAACTCGGCCTGGGACCGAGTTCGGCCCGAACTCGGATCCCCTGCTTCCAGCAGCTCCAGCAGCAGCAGCAGCAACTCCGTCGCCTACTTCCCGAGCTTCTCCGACATCGGACGGCGCTCGTCACACTCCGGGGTCTTCTCCACATAGGTTGGGAACCCCACCCACTCCAACAAATCTTCCCCTTCACAACTATGGGGAGGATGTCGTCATCCCGACGACCTGCCTGCAGTACTCAAACTTTCCCCTTGGTAGAATCTTCGTGAACATATCAGCTCCGTTGTCGTCTGTATGCACCTTCTCAAGCTCCGCGTCCTTCTTCTCAACCACAACCCGTATCCAATGATACCGGGTCTCGATGTGCTTGGACCGGCTATAAAACGTCTGATTCTTCACAAGGTGGATCGCACTCTGACTGTCGCAAAGCAAAGTATACTGCTCTTGCTTCAGTCTCATTTCCTGCAGCAGCTTCTTCATCCACAACAGCTCCTTGTAAGCCTCCGTCGCCGCAATGTACTCTGCCTCTATCGTCGACAAGGCAACACACTTCTGTAACTGCGACTGCCACGATACTGCTCCTCCCGCAAACATCATCACGTAGCCCGAAGTCGATCGCCTCGTGTCTACATCTCCAGCCATATCAGCGTCGGTATACCCAACTAGCTTCGGCTCGTCACCACCAAAGAAAAGTCTCCAACCAGCAGTGCCCTGAAGATAACGTAGAATCCACTTGACCGCACTCCAATGTACCCTTCCAGGATTTGAAAAATACCTGCTAACCGTACCAACTGCATGAGCAATATCTGGCCTCGTACACACCATAGCATACATCAGGCTTCCCACAGCTGAGGCATATGGAACCCGCTCCATATCTTCCTTTTCGTCCTCGGTAGATGGACACTGTTCCTCAGTGAGCTTAAAGTGAGCCACGAGGGGGGAACTCACTTTCTTCGACCCGTCCATCCCGAAACGCTGAAGTACCCGGTAAATGTACTTCTTTTGGGACAAGTGTAGCAGCTTGGACTCTCTCTCTCGGCTGATCTCCATCCCAAGAATAGTCTTCGCTGTGCCCAAATCCTTCATAGAGAAGGCCGCACCCAGTTGGCGCTTCAACTCCGCTATCCTAGTGGCATTCCGACCCACTAATAGCATATCATCAACATAGAGCAATAAGATGATAAAATCATCATCGGCAAAATATCTCACAAATGCACAATGATCCGACGTCGTCCGTGCATAACCATGCTCCCCCATAAACGACTCGAACTTCCTGTACCACTGCCTTGGAGCCTGCTTCAGACCATACAAGCTCTTCCTCAACCGGCAGACCAAATGTGACTTGCCCTTCTTACAGAATCCCTCCGGCTGCTCCATGTATAACTCCTCCTCAAGATCACCGTGGAGGAATGTCGTCTTCACGTCCATCTGCTCGACCTCCAAGTCGAAACTGGCTGCTAACGCTAGCACCACCCGGATAGACGAATGCTTGACGACAGGCAAAAAGATCTCATCATAATCCACGCCTTTCCGCTGACCGTAGCCTTTGACTACCAGCCTCGTTTTGTATCGAGGGCGAGTAGCATCATCCGTCTGCTTCACTCTGAACACCCATCGATTCTTCAAAGCCTTCTTGCCCTTTGGCAACCGCACCAGATCATAAGTGGAATTGGTGTGCAAGGAACTCATCTCCTCCTGTATAGCCACCATCCACTCCTGTCTGTATTCGTCTTCCATAGCCTCTGCGAAACTTTCGGGCTCCCCCCCGTCAGTTAATAGCACATACTCATCCGGTGAGTATCTTGTAGATGGTCGACGATCCCTGTCACTCCTTCTCAGTGGAGCCACTGGTGCTGGCTGTATACCGACAGCCTCCGCCCCTTCAGGAACTACCTCTCCGGCATGCTCATCCTCCTGAGGGACATCCTGACCACCATCAGCAGGCTGATAATCAAGGTTGGGAGCAACTCCATGTACCGGCTCCCCCATAACTGGATCCTCTGCGATGTCCTCTGGAAACTGCTCGAAGCGAAATGACTCTAACTCAGGCAATTCCTCAGCCTCAGAAGGCGTCTCGGAATCCTGAGTGTTGGTCATGGTCTGATCCTCGACGAACACCACGTCCCTGCTTCTGTAGAGCTTTCCTTCCACTGGGTCGTAGAGTCTATAGCCAAACTCATCCCGACCATAGCCGACAAAGACGCATCGCCTCGTCTTCGGCTCAAGTTTGGTCCTCTTGTCCTTCGGTACATGCACGAAGGCTTTACAACCAAACGCCCGCAGGTGATTGTATGACGGCTCTTTGCCGTACCATACTTTGTCAGGCACATCACCCTACAAAGGAGCACTAGAAGACAAATTAATAATATAAACAGCTGTGAGAAGAGCCTCACCCCAATAACTGCCCGGCAAGTTTGCTTCTGACAGCAAACACCGCACCCTCTCCATCAGTGTCCTGTTCATGCGCTCCGCTACACCATTTAGCTGAGGTGTCTTTGGCGGAGTCTTCTGGTGTCGTATCCCTTGCTCTCTGTAATACGCATCAAAGGGACCGATGTATTCGCCGCCATTGTCGGACCGAACACACAACAACTTCTTGCCCGTCTCCCTTTCAACAGAGGCCTGAAACTCCTTGAAAGTAGGCAGTACCTGATCCTTGGTCTTTAAGGCATAGACCCAAACCTTCCTGAAATAGTCATCAATAAAAGTTACAAAGTAAGAAGCACCACCAAGAGATTTTACCTTCATAGGACCGCAGACATCCGAGTGAATCAACTCGAGCAACGCCGGCTTCCTCGAACTTGGGTGACTTTGGAAAGACACCCTATTTTGCTTCCCAGCTAAACAGTGCGTGCACTTCTCCAACTTTGTAGACCTGAGCCCCGGAATCACTTTCCTGTTCACCAAGTAGCTCATCCCCTTCTCGCTGATATGACCGAGCCGCCTGTGCCACAGCTCGGTAGACGCATCACTGACTGCGTTCACCTCCTGTGCCCCCTCTGTGCTCCCCTCCATATAGTAGAGACCGGACTTCTTGCTTCCTCTGGCAATCACCATCGAACCTCTGGAAAGCTTCCACTGACTGTTCCCGAAGAGACTGAAGAATCCCTCGTCATCCAACCTTCCAACCGACACCAGGTTGAAACGGATATCAGGAACATGACGAACATCCTTGAGAACAAGAACCGCACCCGTCTTCGTTCTTAAATGCACATCTCCAACGGCAACCGCCTTCGACACATCTCCATTGCCCATCTTCAATACGCTACAGTCGCCTGTCGTGTAAGTGGCAAACAGTGCCCTATTGTGAGATACATGTGCTGAAGCCCCTGAGTCCACCAGCCAAGAATTGTCATCGCAGGCGAGGTTAGTAATGACCTCATCACCTACGACGATCACATCGCCTCCATGCACCGAGGCCGCCGCTGTAGTGTTCTCTTCTTGCTTCTCCTTGTCGCCCTTCTTCTCTCTCTTCCAAGCGAAACAATTCCGCTTGATATGGCCCTTCTTACCGCAATGGTAACACTCTGAGTCCTCGTAACGACCCTTGGACTTCCCCCTGCTCTTGTCTCTGCCACCACCTGGACCCCTGCTTTTGCCCCTTCCGCGGCTCTCTGAAACAAGTGCCTCTGAGTGGTGGGATGTGGATGAACTGCCCTGAGAACGTCTCCGTATCTCTTCATTCAACACCCCGCTCTTGGCAAACTCCAGACTGACCACGCCCTCTGGAGCAGAAGCGATCATAGATACTCGTACGGTCTCCCACGAGTCTGGCAATGTACACAGCAGCCATAGTCCCTGAACTTCGTCGTCGAACTTGACTCCCATAGAAGATAGCTGGTCAACCACGCCCTGGAACTCACTCAAGTGATCCGAAATAGATGCCCCATCCTTGTACCGCAGACCCATCATCGTTCGGATCAGGAACAACTTGTTTACCCCGGTCTTCTTCGCATACAAGGATTCCATCTTATCCCACAACGTCTTCGCGTGCTCAATATTGGCAACATGATTGTACATGTTCTCATCAACAAACTGCCTTATGTACCCACACACCTGTATGTGCTCGAATGTCCAGTCCTCCTCGGATTTATCACTGGGCCTCTCGGATGCAAACACGGGTAGATGCAGCTTCTTGACAAATAGCAAATCTTTCATCTTGCTCCGCCAATAATGATAGTTTGTGCCATTAAGGTTCACCATGCGCACCGGCTTCGCGTCCATCTCTCCTCTCTGGTTCCTCTGTCAACTCCTGACACCCTTTGAACCCAAAGCTCTGATACCACTTTGTTGGGAAAGAAACACGGAAACCTTTCCCCAAACTGGAGAGTACCTGCGAGAGGACCGAGCAATACAACGCACGAACCCAAAAACAATCACACAAAAAATAATCCACGCAGACACAGAGAATTTTTGACGTGGAAAACCCTTGCGGGAAAAACCACGGGACGATCGAAGTCCAACCCTGAGAAGCCTCCACTAATGGAATAGAAGAATTACACCCTCTACAAACTCCTTCCGATCCAAATCGGATCCCCACAACACTCAGAGATAAGAACAATGATTACAAGGCTACGAAGAGCGAGAACGACGAGTAGAGATTACCCGAACACGATCTCCTTCGAACAGCGACCTTCAATCCTCCGTCTTCTTCTCCGAAGTTGTAATGGCACTCTTGCCTCCTTCCTCTCTCAAACTTGTGTTGTCCAATGCGTTGCGATCATACGATTATGAATTAGGGTTGAGAAAACTCAACTTAACTCCCTAATCCCGTAACCAACCTGAACCGTTGGATTAGATCCAATGATGAAAACTCATCCTGAAATTCGCTTCAGCCCCCGATGACACAGAGTTCGGCCAGAACTCTGTGTGGGGCAACCAGCACCTACTGGCCAAACCCTGGAACGGCCAGACCGAGTTCGGCCAGAACTCGGCCTGGGACCGAGTTCGGCCCGAACTCGGATCCCCTGCTTCCAGCAGCTCCAGCAGCAGCAGCAGCAGCAGCAACTCCGTCGCCTACTTCCCGAGCTTCTCCGACATCGGACGGCGCTCGTCGCACTCCGGGGTCTTCTCCACATAGGTTGGGAACCCCACCCACTCCAACACCTTATATAAAAATAGTCTTTTTTATATGGACACAAGCTAGTGGAGAAAGAGAGAGAATTTTTCCAATAAAAAGAGAGAAGTAGTAGCAAAAAGGCATAGCGACTCAGACTCGAGCTATGCAATTATGTATTTATGCAAACTATGTATTTATGCATTTATACGAGCTATACATTTATAGAGCTATGCATTTATGTATCTGTGCATTTATGCAAACTATGCAGTTATGTATTTATGCGAGCTATTCAGTTTGTTAGTAAAATGATCTATACAGTTATGTAGTAATACGAGTTATGCAGTTGTGAGAGCTACGGAGTTATGTTATGTGAGATATGTAATAATGTGAGCTATGCAGTTTTACGAGCAATGCATTTATATGAGCTATATAGTTATGCATTTATGCAAGCTATGTAATTTTACAGTTATACGAGCTCTACGAGTTTGGTTGTTTGCTCTTTGTTGTACTTAGTCGGGAAAATTAATATTGTAACTGCTTACTTAGTAGGAAATTACTGTTATAACCATCCACTTAGTGGGGAGTTACTTTGGCAACTGTCTACTTAGTGAGGTGATTATATTGTAGTCACCCACTTAGTGGAGGTGTTACGGCTGTAACCACCCACTAAGTGTAATACCCCATTCCGTATGGTACATTGAGATAGTTTGTTGGCTCGAAGGTCGATTTGGACTTGGATTCATGCAGAATAATATTTTAAATAGATGTTGCATTTTAGTTCTTTATGCTATGATTTTTGTTGCATGCCAAAAAAAAAAAAAACCAAGATAGAAGATAGTTATTAGTTTGTTATCAATTTATTATAGAATATTAACTTGTTATAGATTTAAATTTTCTTGTACTGTTGTACAAACATAGATTTTATGTTATTGATATAGACTCGTGTAATATAGAGTTGTTATGTTATCACGTAGACTATACGTTTGTATAGAAATTGGATGATGTTCTTTTCTTAGTCATGTGAAAATTATATTGCTATTGTAAACAAGAAGATTATCATATTGTTGTTTCAGAAATAGAAAATATGGAAAGATTTGGGACCGTTGGGTCGCTAAGATAGAATTCTCGGGACTGGAAAGAATGATGTGATCGATGGTTCGAGAAAGTACAGTATTGGTAAAGAGGATGTGTTGTATAGTTATTTTGGTTTATGTACCATGTATATGTTTATAGTTTAATTGTCCATGCATTTGCATTATCATTGGACAACTTGTTCACAAGATTGAATTCTTCAAACGGTTGCCAGGACACCAGAACTGTGTCGGTCTAGGGGTACCAGGTTAATAAGTGTTGAGGACAGGTATTTTGGGACCTTTGGTGAGGCTAGCTTACTTGCACGCGAAAAGATCTCCATTTTACCATGAATAGTCTATAATGGTTTGTGGTGCCAGTGGCCGTCATATAGTTAGGCTACATGCTAACATCAGTCTGTTTGCAGGCCTATCTATCTGTTTATAGGGGCAAATTCTCGACATACTTATATTTTATGAAGGCTAATGATTGTCTTCTACAAGGACACAGTTGTGATATATTTATTATATATTATGAATAATATCGTTGTATTAATAGGGAATGATGGTAAGTATTGTCACGCCCCGATTCGATAGAATCGATAGTCGTCCCCCGGGCGTGATGTCGTGCAAGTCTAAGTTGCGCTTGCACAATGCAGTTCATAAGGTTATCCGAAACAACAGCATTTACAAGAGTACGCAGAGAAATTGAACACATTTATATAGAGAAGGAAACTTGTATTTTTATTGATAATAAGTTAGATTACAGACTCGATTACAAAAGAGGCCTCTCGGGCTTACAACCGACATCGATGAGATAGTCATTCCATACATTTATATCCCTTTTTACAAAACATCAAAATGACTCTCTAAGACCTGGGATCGGTGAGAGTTTGCGCTGCATGATGCAGTCGAATTGGAGTTCAAAATGTTGCAGAGTTAGCCTTCGCACTAGCAAGGCTTCAAAAGAAAAGAGCGTCGCCTTTAGTCCCTTGGCACGTTATCCTGGTTTCGGGTACCTGTTGAGAGCGAGGGTCAGTACATTACACTTTGTACTGGTGCGTGGCAATTTAAATTCCGTGCTCTCATTTGTTGAAGAAGTTAAGTGAACGTGCATACAAATGTTTAGTGAAGTTTCTAGCCATCCTAGTTAATTCAAACCTATATTTGAAGGCACAATAGTATAACGACGATATGTCTTACCCTCGCAGAGCGTGTCGTTGCAACGTAAACTTACCATGTTCTTTCCTGTCATGTTAATAAGGAAATATAATAGAGTATATTCGTGAAGGTCACTGGCATGACAAGCCATCCTGGATATATAACTTGGTAGACAGAGGTCCTTCAGCACAGGTAGCGAGCCCCGTTGAAAGCCACTGCCTACCGTGGCATACATCCGGCATAGCTATCCGTGTTTCCTCCTAGGCTGGAACGGTCCCGTAGCCTCGGGATACCGCCCGAAGAAACAATCGCCCTTGTTGACAAGTTGTCCATGACCGTGCTAAGTTAACCATTATTTCAAGGTACATTTTATGGTATTATTGCGACATTCATTTAATCGATTTGTCTTTTTCTTAGCACGGTTCTATATAATACGGTAATTTCAAGCACATGAAGTTATATGGCAAGCAGTTTTATAGTTCGTGTATGTGAGACGTCGTGTCACCGTTTATTGGAATATCATTCATAGCGTAACATTTCATCTAGCCTAACACATGTCTAGCATTGATCATGTATTGGAGAAGAGGGTCAAGGGAAGAAGGATCAGCCACTCACCTTGAGTTTGCTTGAGACGAGAGAACTTGTTGGTCGCACTAGATGTCGCCTACGCGATTACCTAAAATCGTACAAGCAACCGATTAGAACACTGTATTAATCAAAAAGTTCGATAAAAAATGCGAGTTCGAAATGCAAGTCATGAAAACCATCGAAAATATTCACGAAAATGCATTCAGAAAACCAAAGCCAAAACCAACGCAAGCGGCGTAAAAAAAATAGAGCAACGAGAGGTCTCTCCCGACTCAGCCACAGAGTCAATCCTTGAGGCGCAACCCGTTGAATATGGGACTTGGTTCCGAAGAAGCCATTCCATAACAGAGAATGGATCTTAATTCAACCGTTCCCGTTCGACCGATTTGATCGATCCTGACCTATTGGTCCCGACCGAATCGATGGCGACAGTGTTCCTTTCTCACGTACCCTATGGACGGAGAATGGGGCACGATGTAGGGACGGGACACTACACCATAACCAACTAAGAAAAAATTTTGTCCTCGAAACTTAAGAATAGAACCTACCTCTACGAGAACAGTGAAGGAAATTTCTCCTTCATCTCTGATTCAAGCTTCCACGTCGACTCCTCGAACGAATGGTTTCTCCAGAGGACGCGGTAGAGAGGAATAGCACGGTTGCGAATAAGTTTATCTTTACGTTCTAAGATTTGTACGGGCTCTTCGATATATGACAAGTCTGCCTTCAGATCAGCTGACCTAAATCTACTATATGGCTCGGATCGTGCACGTACTTCGGCAATTGTGAGATGTGGAAGACGTCATGTACCTCCGACAACGCAGACGGTAAGGCAATTTGGTAAGCTACTGGGGCGACTTGCTTCAATATCTCGAATGGACCAACAAATCTTGGACTCAACTTCCCTTTCGTGCCGAATCTGGTAATTCCACTCATGGGCGTCACTTTCAGAAATACATGGTCGCCTTCTAAGAACTCGAAGGGGCATCGATGCATGTCGGCATAGCTCTTCTATCGACTTTGTGCTATCTTTAATCTCTCCCGTATTAACTTGACCTTCTGCACAGTCTGTTCCACCAGCTCTGGACCAAGTATCTGCCGTTCCCCGACTTCATCCCAGCAAATGGGCGATCTGCACTTCCGGCCGTACAAAGCTTCATACGACACCATTTGGATGCTGGACTGATAGCTGTTGTTGTATGCAAACTCGGCCAATGGCAGATAAACGTCCCAGCTTGACTTTAAGTCGATCGCACAGAGTCGTAACATGTCCTCGAGAATCTGGTTCACCCGCTCTGTTTGGCCGTCAGTCTGAGGATGATAAGCTGAGCTAAACTTCAACTTGGTCCCCAACGCTGAATGAAGACTACTCTAGAAGTATGCCACGAACCGTCCATCCCGATCCGAGACGATAGATACTGGGATCCCGTGCAGCCTAACTATTTAATCAAGGTATATCGGAGCAAGACGGTCGACGCTCCAAGTAACTTTGATGGCTATGAAGTGCGCTGACTTGGTTAGTCGATCGACGATGACCCAGACGTCGTCGTTTCCCCGCGGCGTCCTCGGCAATCCAACAACGAAGACCATAGTGACATGATCCTATTTCCACTCTGGAATGGCAAGGTTCTGCATCTCCCTGCCCGGTTGTTGGTGCTCGACTTTGACTTGCTGACAGGCCATACACTTCGATAAAAAAAAGTGCTACGTCTCTCTTTATGCCGTGCCACCAAAAGACAACGCGGAGGTCCTTATACATCTTGGTGCTACCAGGATGCAAGGAATATTTTGCATAATGCGTCTCCGACATTATCTCCTTTCTAAGTTCTGTATCATCCGGAATGCATAGCCGACCCTTTACTCGCAACACTCCCGACTCGTCCTCTGCAAAGTCGGACGCTTTTCCTGTCGATATCAGCTTTCGCATCTTCTCTAGGTATGGGTCGTCCTTCTGAGCAGACTTGATTCTCTCCAATAGGCTCGATTCCAGCCACAGTTGAGCCAGTTTCATGTCTCTAAAATGAACTCGAAGTTCAATGCCCATTTCTTCCAAGTCACGCAGCAGTCGACTGTTGATGCGTAACGAAGCTAAGTACTTCCGGCTCAGCACATCCGCTACAACATTTTCTTTGTCCGACGTGTAGTCGATTGAAAAGTCGTAGACTTTGATCAATTCAAGCCATCGTCTCTGCCGTAAATTCAGTTCCTTCTGGGTGAAGAGATACTTGAGACTTTTGTGGTCCGTATAAATCCTGCACGCCATGCCATAAAGATAGTGACGCCACAGCTTCAACGCGAACACAATCGCCGCTAGTTCTAGATCGTGCGTGGGGTAGTTATTCTCGTGCGGCTTCAACTACCGGAAAGCAAAAGATATCACATTGTCCTGCTGTATGAGCACATACCCCAATCCCTGGCCAGAAGCATCGCTGAAGATTTAAAATCCCTCGGTCCGTTCAGGAAGAGCAAGTATTGTCACGCCCCGATTCGTAGAGTCGTTTATTCACATATTTTTATCTCTTGGAATCGATCGTCCTCGCTTGGGCGTGATGCCGTACAAGTCTGGTATTGCACTTGTACAAGGCAAAGATGGTACATAATCGATTATCTTCAAATAAGGAAATATCACAGTGACAGAAGAAGACAAATTGAAGTTAATGAGGACAATCTCTCTCATTGAATAGAAATACATCACTTCTTTATAGCAGCGGAGACAAAAGAATAACTTGAAGTCACACAGAGATATATAGAACTATATTCTCTTTATTGATAATTGAAGAAGAGTACAAGACTTGTATTGAAGTACAATATTTACAGTACATCTCACTTTACATTTAAAGCCAACTGAACAATGCTATACAGCTTACATTTGATATTTGAATACATTGGATTACAACTCGATATACCGACTTGACTTACAATCTCACTGGTACAACTGATTACAATGTTCCATACATTATGCCCTTTATAAACAGAAGACATCATCTTATGCAAGGAGAGCTTCTGTATGCCCAACAAATCTTCGATGCCGCGGGACCAATCAAGCCAATCTTCGTGTGTAGAATATCCCAAGCACGAGCACCTGCCCACAAAACGTGGGTCAGCACATCATCTATGTACTGGCGAGCAGAATCCAACCCACTCGCACAAACCAACATTAAAGTGATAATTTAAGCAAGCATTTATTAGAGTGATCATTCTACTTGGGGCCTAACATCAGTTTACAGTTCATGGGCAATAATCAGAGTGAAGCATGTAAACATATTCTTAGCAATATTCATGTGGACATATCATTATAGCATTCTTGGTGTTATTATGCAAAGGCGTCATTAAGGCATCGTTAACATTAACATCTTAAACATGTTATGACAATTCTCACTTCAAGCATCACTTAGCATGGATGTTATGTTTGAGCACTATTTATAGTAAGGCATCTTTCTAGCATACTGAATGGAACATGTTAAGAAGGCAAGTTAAACCAACTTATACAATATCACAATTATGTGATTTCTTACCGATAGCCGACTTCTCGTACCTGCATCAAATACAGGTTATCCGATATACTTACTCTGCCTGCATAAAACATTCATTAACATGCATCCCGACTACATGGTCACTGGTGTTGTTAAACCATATGGACTCTTTTTATTTCATTTCATTTCAAGATAATACGGTCAGCATAGTAGGTGGCGAGCCTCTATGCCACCCCGCCTTATCCGTGCTCCCATAACACTCATCATTATTTCCTCCTAGGCCGAATCGGTCCCCAGGGCCCTAGGAACCGTTCGAGGAAATTATTACTCAAACCTTGTATACAAGTTGTCCATGACCATACGAATGCGTGTCCGACTCGATTGTGAACAAAATTGCATGGTAAAACATATTACAGAAAGTAAGGGCAACAGTACATCATTAGTCATATTTAATGACTTATTTATTTTATCATTACCATCATTTCATTTGGTGATCTCAACGATCCTACTTTATCATTTCTCAATCATTGCTTCATTGCAACGTATCTCATAATATTTCTTTCTTAAGAGGAACGTAACATTCATTCATTTTATAGGGACATTTATTCATTTATTATAAGGGACATGCAGTATTTCATATTCTTGCAACAGATATACAGAGAGTACATGATTCTAGTGTCTCATTCAGTTCATTGGGTCGATAGCATAGCCAATTCATTTCTTATTCTATCATTCATAAGGCATCTCATTATTCAAGTGTCTACTTGTTCCGGCAGCGTTAAGCATAAGGGACAATGTTATCAATTCATTCTCAGGCCTCAAATCACATTAGCAGGTCAATGTGTTGTACATTTCAATAATTCTCAACATAGCCATCTCTATTATTCAGCAACTAACATATGGGACATTTAAGAACATTTCATAGCATTTCAATACTTCATTTATTAAGCATGAAGGAGTAAGGAAGAGGAAGGAAAGTTCCACTCACTTGCAATAAAGGGTCTTCCTGTTTCGATCACACACAATTCCACTATGCGTAGCTCCACCAATGAGCCACGTTCCAATACCCATTTTGTCTAGCCAGCTAAGTGAGACTGCATCAGTCTCAATTCTTCTGATTTCCAACATAAGTCACGGTCCAATATTCTGATCCCATCCAATAAGCCAACCAAATGCCTCGTGCGGAGCGGGACATTACAAGTATAGGGGCCGAAACAAGCTGTTGTTTGAGCTCCTGGAAGGAAGCTTCACAGTCGTCTGACCACTCGAATGCGACTCCTTTCTGGTTGAGGCGAGTCAACGACGATGCAATCTTTGCGAAGTCCTTCACGAAGCGTCGGTAGTATCCCGCCAAGCCTTGAAAGCTTCGAATTTCGCTAACTGATGCGGGCCGTTTTCAATCAGCAACTGCCTCGACTTTCTTCGGATCGACTGAGATGTCCACGGCGGAGATGATGTGTCCGAGGAATGAGACGCTGTTCAGCCAGAATTCATACTTGCTCCTCTTTGCATACAACTGATTCTCTCGAAGGGTTTGGAGTACCGTTCGCTGATGTTCTGCTTGTTGTGCTCGATCCTTCGAGTAGACGAGGATGTCGTCGATGAAGACTACTACTAATTTGTCAACGAACGGACGGAACACCTGATTCATTAGATCCATGAAGACGGTAAAAAAATTTGTCAGGCCAAATGGTATCACCAAGAACTCGTAGTGGCCGTAACGAGTGCGAAAGGCAGACTTCGGCACGTCCTCTGGCTTGACTTTGAGCTGGTGATAACCCGATCGAAGATAAATCTTCGAAAACACCGTGGCACCTTGGAGTTGATCAAACAAATCATCGATACGGGGCAGGGGTATTTGTTCCGGACGGTGGCCTTATTCAATTCACGATAGTCGATGCAGAGCCGCATCGATCCATCCTTCTTCTTGACAAATAGCACAGGTGCACCCCACGGCGAGACACTTGGACGGATGAATCCCTTGTCAAGTAACTCTTACAGCTAAATCTTGAGCTCTTTTAGTTCTGCCGGGGCCATTCTGTACGGAGCTGTTGAGATCGATCGGGCATCGAGAAATGTATCGATGGTGAATTCGATTTTTCGATCGGGTGGCATTCCAGGTAACTCGTCTGGAAACATGTCGAGGAATTCTGTCACAACGTCGGCCTGACCTACATTGCACAATCCAGTCGCGTGTCTCGAACGGACGCCAAGTAGCCTTCGCATCCCGAATGCAGCATCATCCGAGCAGAGATTGCTGAAATTACCATACACGTCGGCGATGCTTCACCACATAATTAGCAAAATTTAGGCACTCCGGGTATACGGAAGGTGACCTTCTTTTCTGCACAATCGATGGTAGTGTTGCAAGGACCGAGCCAATCCATACCCAGTATGATGTCGAAGTCCTTCATATCTAGAACTATCGCATCAAGACTGATCTTTTGACCCCCAATACAGATGATTCCGTCGCTGCAGGCTAAATTTGTGAGTAGTGGTGTGCCCGAAGGTGTACTTACGCTAAGGTCGAGATCTAATGATATTATAGGAAATTTATGCTCGACGGCAAAGTCCGCCGATATAAAACAATGCGAAGCGCCTGAATCAAATAGTACACGAGCAGGCACATTATTAAAATTTAGTATACCTGTCACAACCGTATCTGACGCAAGCACTTCATCTCGAGTCATGGTGAAGACGCAGCCCTGGGCATTGGGGCGACGGTCTTAGCTATTTTGTGGTACGGGTTGATGGGCTCGAGGCGCTGGACCTTGGTTCCCTGGACGATGCTATTGATGCTGAGGCGTGTTCAAGTTGTTTTTTCTTCGGTTCGGGAAATCTCTATGATAGTGACCCCTTTTTCTGCAGATGAAACACCCACTATTTTGAACTTTACAGTCGACGGCAAGATGTCCGTTCCAGTTGTATTTGGTACAATGAGGTCCCTAATTCCGTGTCTGATGTCTGCCCTGGTACCCGTTGTTCGGACGCATGATCACATTGTTTCCTCCCACGTAGCTAGGGCATTTGTGATTGTATGTATGCACAGCACCGGCAGCACCTGGAGGGTATTGGCGTTCAAGGTAGAGGGCGTGGTTGAGAGACTCCCCCATCGTTTTGTATTTCGGAACAAACATGCGGGCAGAAATAGATGGTCGTAGACCCACTTCGAACCGTCGTGCACGACTCTCCGCGGAGGGCAGAAATTCTCCAGCAAATTTGGCTAACTAGTTGAACTCTGCTGCATACTGCCGTACCGTCATATTCCCTTGCTTTAGCTGTATAAATTCATTTTTTTTCTCTTGTCGAATGGTTGCAGGGAGGTACTCGATCTCGAACGCCTTTCGGAAGGTGTTCCAAGAGATTGCCGCTGTCTTGTCGTCGCGTCTGATCGCTCGCTTTTGAACGGGGAGTAGAAGTTGAGCGCATACGACTTTCTTGGACTCATCGACGCCCAGAAGCTCGAACCGGTCTTCCAACTCCTCCGACCAATCAATCGCCACAAAATGGTCTTCAGTACCACAGAAGGAAGTACGGAAACTTTTGCTAAATTTTGACACCTCAAAGTTGGAACTTCTTGGTGTTGCAGGTAGACGCTCGGGTACCTCCGGTTTGACTTCACTTTGTTTGGCCGCAGGCTCGATTATGGCATGGGTTGTCACAGAGTTGTTGTTGGCCACAACTGTCTGAACAATCTGCTGAAGAGTATCGAGCTACTTCTGCTGCAACTTGAATTGTGCATCGAATCGGGCCTCGAACTGAGTCTGGTGTGCCTCTGTCTGCCGTTGATGTTGCTTATTCTGGCGTTGATTCTCCTCGGCTTGTCGTTGTTGTGCTTCCAGCATACACAACATCCGTTCCATGGCATCGTTAGAGGGTCCGGGCCTCAAGCTACTTGAGCCGCTCGTAGCACTTTCTTCATTCGCTGCCATGTTCATCATCGTGCCTTCTAGGATTTTGGAAGGCAAAATACATTAGTCACAAAACTTATTATGGACTCACTCATATGGAACGACATATCTCATCTATGCGGAATCAAGAGTTCGAGTCTTAGAACGGAAGGTCAAAGGACGTAAAGCCGTGCTTTGATACCATTATGTCACGCCCTAATTCGGTAGAATCGATAGTCGTCCCCCGGACATAATGCCGTACAAGCCTAAGTTGTGCTTGCACAAGGCGGTTCATAAGGTTATCCGAAACAACAGCATTTACAAGAGTACGCAGAGAAATTGAACACATTTATATAGAAAAGGAAACTTGTATTTTCATTGATAATAAGTTAGATTACAGACTCGATTACAAAAGAGGCCTCTCGGGCTTACAACCGACATCGATGAGATAGTCATTCAATACATTTACATCCATTTTTACAAAACATCAAAATGACTCTCTAAGACCTGGGATCGGTGAGAGTTTGCGCTGCATGATGCAGTTGAATTGGAGTCTTCAAAATATTACAGAGTTAGCCTTCGCACTAGCAAGGCTTCAAAAGAAAAGAGCGTCGCCTTTAGTCCCTTGGCATGTTATCATGGTTCTGGGTACCTGTTGAGAGCGAGGGTCAGTACATTACACTTTGTACTGGTGCGTGGCAATTTAAATCCCGTGCTCTCATTTGTTAAAAAAGTTAAGTGAACGTGTATGCAAATGTTTAGTGAAGTTTCTAGTCATCCTAGTCAATTCAAACCTATATTTGAAGGCACAACAGTATAACGACGATATGTCTTACCCTCTCAGAGCGTGTCGTTGCAACGTAAACTTACCATGTTCTTCCATGTCATGTTAATAAGAAAATATAATAGAGTGTATTCGTGAAGGTCACTGGCATGACAAGCCATCCTGGACATATAGCTTGGTAGACAGAGGTCCTTCAGCGCAGGTAGCGATCCCTGTTGAAAGCCACTGACTACCGTGGCATGCATCCGGCATAGCTATCCGTGTTTCCTCCTAGACCGGAACGGTCCCGTGGCCTCGGGATACCGTTCGAAGAAACAATCGCCCTTGTCGACAAGTTGTCGATGACCATGCTAAGTTAACCGTTATTTCAAGGCACATTTTATGGTATTGTTGCGACATTCATTTAATTGATTCGTATTTTTCTTAGCACTGTTCTATATAATACGGTAATTGCAAGCACGATGAAGTTATATGCCAAGCAGTTTTATAGTTCGTCTACGTGAGACGTCGTGTCACCGTTTATTGGAATATCATTCGTAGCATAATATTTCATCTAGCCTAACACATGCCTAGCATTGATAATGTATTAGAGAAGAGGGTCGAGGAAAGAAGGGTCAGCCACTCACCTTGAGTTTGCTTGAGGCGAAAGAACTTGTTGGTGTGCTAGACGTCGCCTACGTGATTACCTAAAATCACACAAGCAACCGATTAGAACACTGTATTAATCAAGAAGTTCGATAGAAAATGCGAGTTCGAAATGCAAGTCATAAAAACCATCGAAAACATTCACGAAAAAGCATTCAGAAAACCAAAGCCAAAACCAACGCAAGCGGTGTAAAAAAAATAGAGCAACGGGAGGTCTCTTCCAACTCAGCCGCAGAGTCAATTCTTGAGGCGCAACCCGCTGAATATGGGACTTGGTTCCGAAGAAGCCATTCCATAACGGAGAACGGATCTTAATTCGACCATTTTCGTTCGACTGATTCGATCGATCCCGACCTATCGGTCCCTACCGAATCGATGGCGACAGTGTTCTTTTCTCGCGCACCCCGTGGACGGAGAACGGGGCACGATGTTGGGACGGGACACTACAATTATTGGATATGATCAACTTTGGCTTGACACATTTATGCTTATGGACACATTTATGTTCATGAATTATTAATTAATCCTACGACATGATTAAAAAGACCACATATATTTGTTTGTACTAACTTAATCAACGTATTATTTTTAGTTGAGTTGGCTAGAACTCACTTACCAGTATATGACAATGTACTAACCTCCTATAGTTCTTTAGGTACAAGGAGTAGATTGGACGGTTCTGAGGCATCAGAGAGAGTGTTGGGCAAGCTGGAGCTTGCCACGGAAGATGTATTTTTTGTTATAAAGGGCATTGTGCATGAAACATCATTGTTTATATAAAGAGAGTACTTGTAATCAAGTTGTAAGTCTTGTGCCCATATTTCTTCTTTGTGTTTGCCTGTATCGAAAATTTTTCGGATCAGTAAATAAAAAGGAGACTCTGCCGAAATTTTTGAAAATTTTCGGAGATAGTCTTTTTTCGTGAATTCGAATTCCTTAGAAACTCATGACTTAAGTTCTAGGTCTTGGAACCATCCATCCCCGATCTTTAATATCGGAAGATTCTCGAAAATTTTGTCGAAATAGATATTTTGGAATCCTTCTTGGTTTCAATAATTACCTGGACCATATTAGTTTCGGTAAGGATGAAACTATTACTTGAATGCGACTTGACTTTTACCCGTTTAAGGGGTAGTTTCTATGGAATCCGAATGTCTAGAATAGGTTGCATTGGGATGGGAGTGAATATAAACCCCCAAATATTTTGAGATTTTATGTACATATTTTATAGTATTTTATTTATTTTATTTTAATTTTTTTACAATATTTTTATCTATTTTGGTAGCAAGATTTAGTGCTACACTCTATATCTACATAGATAAATTTTTACAAGGTGCTGTGCTAAATAGTTCAGGAAAATACTTCTGCTATTTTCAAATTTTATTAGAAAATTTACTATATTTTATTTTTATTTTTACACGATTTATTGATTACTAAAATATTATATATTTAATAAATGGTTATTTTTGTACTAGTAGAAGCAGGTAAATGCTACAAACTAATTAGCTAGTAGGCATATTATTATTAAAAAGTTTTAGACAATTTTTGGGAATTTATGATTTTTATTTAAGTTATTTTTCCTAAATTTTAATATATAATTGTGGACTTTTTAGTATATTTAGATTTTTTTTAAAAAAAACCACTGTTCCCCACAAGGGGGAACAGAATGCAACCCGAGCCAGGGGGCCCCAATCCGAGCGAACATCTAAATAATCCAGTGCCCCTTATAAAAACCCCATGCATGCGAACTCCCAAATCATAGCAATTCTCGAACATGTATGCAGCGCCACCACCCCGACTAACCTCGACGTGTGTGCGTGCCACCCCGACGCCGCACGAGGTGCCGGATTTCGCCGCGGCCACCTGGGACACGTCGGACAGAGCACAGCGGACCCAACTGCGAGGTACCCACCTTTTCGAATTCTTTTCTTCTCGCATACTAAATCGTTTTTGATTTTGTTGGATCCTCTAGAAACCCTACATAACCATCTCGAATTTCCATCAAGTGGATTCAAATATTATTGCGCGACCAGTCCGAGAAATTGGCGTAAAGTCGAAGAAAAATAGACTGAAATGACACCTAAAAACTAATGCAATACCCTCCTGTGGAAGGCAAAATTTTGCCGATTCCTCGACTGTACTGAAATCTGTTTGAACAGATTTGATAACAACATATACCATAAGGAAACCCAACTTGTATTTTTATTTTTACTTGGGTAATCTGTTAGTAATTCACTTTCAAATTTTAGCGAAAAACTGTATTTTCAAAACTAGAAATTCTAGAAAACTTCTCGATACGACGTGCGTCCCGATAAACCGGGCGACGTGGTCGCACACTATACACATCGAAAGGCGCGTATGAACGTTGCCGACGTGTGGGAACTGACGGAACTCAGTTTCGTCGTGTGTGTGCGACGAAATCAGTCTGTATCCGTCAAGATACTCCCGTATCGCCAATTTGTAAACTTTGCCCTAACATCGTGTACAGCCGTCGATTCGAAATGAAACTTGCGCCAACAGGTCTGAATCGAAATTCTGGTCCTGTGTGCCAAGTTTGGTTCGATTCTGAGAAGGTCGAATCGGAACCCCTTTTTGGCGGGCCCGCGACCCACTCAAACGTGCGATTTTGTACACGGCTCATCGAAATTGAAAACTGGACATACCGTTGAGTTTCTCTCCTCAAACTGAATCCATAGACATGTAGTTTGACGACTTTAGAGACCATAGACTTTGGCACACGTTTCGGTGCAAAACGGGTCCAACGGCGGACATCATTTTGATCCAAAATTATGATTTTGCCCATGTTCCAGAATTAGACTTTTGGACAGGCGTTTCTTAGGTATATCTTTTATACCAAGTGCATTTTTGATATTTGTTTCAGCATCCGGAGTTGTTTGGAGATTGTGACGTTTCTTGGCTGACATTATGATTTCCTGGACTTGCCATTTTGTACCATCAGGCAAGATACCTTGCCACCTTACTCTGTGATTATTTTACTTTATTTTCTAGTTATTTATTTTCAGTTTCATATATATTGTTCTATGTTTTACATCACTGTGCGTCCAAGTCACACTTGGGTGCAAGCGACCATATCAATCGTTTTATTTTGCTTTTACATTATTTTTTGCATTGACTTAGCTTAGTGACTACCCATTGATGGTGAGGTATTTGTATATCTCATACAGCCTTGACACGTACTTTACCACGTATTGTGAGTCTCATGTAGGACACGTACTCGCGTAGTCGGCCGGCCACCGATACGTATGAGGCGTGCGACGGATAGGAGTAACTGCCAATAGATTGCATGCTAGTAGACTTGGCAGTACTTACTAGAGGTACATATGAGTCATGGATGTGACTCTAATAGGCATTGGGTGGGAAGAACAGTTCCTTAATGTATGGGTCATATATGCACTGTCCTGATTGTCGGTTATCTCCAATGGGAGGTACGGTCCTGATAACCGGTTATCTCTAGTGGGAGGTACGATCCTGATTGCCGGTTATCTCTAGTGGGAGATACGGTCCTGATTCCTAATATTCCTGATCCTGTCCATGCGTCAAAGGTTTATTCTTATTGCATTATCACTGTAGACTGGTTAGGCACCTGATTGCATACATATTTCTTTCTTTATATTATATATCACAGTTATTATGGTATGGTATTTTCTTGTATCTTGTTATGTCCCTTTGAGGACATGATTATCTCTCCAGGTGTGTGCTCTTATCTTTCGCAGGTGTTCTAGCTCTAGTCGTGATCATCGCTATTTCTTCGAGGATGATTGCACTTGGATCATCTTCGCTTCGCTCGCCAAAATTATTCTTTTGTATATCGTGTATTTCTTTCCTTACTTGTTGGTAGTGGATTTATCTCCGCCCAACATATTGTATCAAGACAATTTCATACTTGATTATATGATATCTTTTATTCTTTTATTTTGTGGATGAGATTAGTTAGTTGTAGTTTACTATATTTTATAGCTTATATATCCATACGAGGCCTATGTACTTCGTATGTATACAGCTGGCATGTCTATGTTCCTAGTTCTACGTATTTTGGGACTGGGGTGTTACAGTAAAACCATTGGATCACACCCGGCTGACTTTTTTGTAATATGAATTTTTATTTTCGTACTGATCAGTCCCTGAATTGGTGTTCGTGCGGCCGCACGAATATCCGGGATGAGGCTTAGCTCACTTTCTTGATCGCAATTGGACATCCAGGTCCTGAGTTTCGGCTCAGAATACTTGTTAATTCATTTGACATCCAGGCCCTGAGTTCAGCTCAGTTATCTAATGAATGGGTTCGATATTCTTGGAAAAGTTCATGTCATACGAACTTCTTTTATAGCTCATGATTCGATGAATCGACCCAGATGATTCAAAAACTAACTCATGATGCTATCTTGCTTATAATCACATCAATATGTGATAGTACAGACGGTTGGATGATCTAAGCACCATCCGTTTTGTACGAGCCTGGTCCCGGGCAAATGGGATTATTGTTAAGATGCTAGGCGAGTGTGTGTGATCCAGAAAGGTTTCTCTAAATTGTATTTAGGTCTAGAAAGATCTTGTCTATGTTATTGGTGACATTATCTTGAGAGCTATTTACTTCTTGACTGATATCACAAGGTATAAAATTAATTGCTCGAGCTTACACTACATTGTATTCATTTATCTTATTATTCCATATTCATAACTCTTTTCCTTGAACGAGGGCTTGCTTGTCGTATTGATGACCTAGTTTTGTTCACTAGGGATTGAAGAAGAGCAGAATGAAGGTCAGGGGTACACCGAAGACGAACTCTATGAATGACATGAATCTGAAGCGTAGTAGTCTTCATTTTGGTTATATTCATGGTTATGAAAATTAAGTTTCTTGAAGGATCGATGAACAGATATGTATATAATATGCTTTGGGGAAACTTGATCAAGAATGTAACATTTTGGATGAATGAATGTTATGTAAATTTATGTGGATAAATTATGTGATTGTTCCTTATAACTGTGCCTATCCAGGACCTTGCAGGCGACAATCGTAGGGTACAATACAGTATTCATTGTACAGTTGCGTAGCCTGGGGAGAAGTATCACGTGCTCCGAGTTATCTTGGGAACCGGGATGTGACACCTTAATTTTTTGCTGGATGTTCTAAACAATAAGTCTATCTATGTTATGATTTCTGATATGGATATCTGGATGATCAGTGGTTGTTTCAAAGAGTAGCAGTGGTTTGATCAAGCAGTAAGTTTAATGTTTGGAATAAGGATGAGTTGGATTATGCTTAATTTAGATGTTAGAAGAACAATAGGCAATTTGTAGATGTTATGTAGTTAGTTGTGGTATTGTTATTATCCATGAAAGTGCCTATATTTCAAAGAATGTAGTGAGTTGAGATGTTCAAGTGGAATGACAACAGTTAGATTTCAAGTGATTGTCGAGTGGCGTAGAAGTGGATGTTATATTTTTATCATCAGGGTCAACATGGTAAGGATTATTGAAAAGGAACGTTGATTCAGTGTTTGGAGCATAAGTGTTTGTGTGCAGAGTGGCTAGATCCCTGAGTGGTGTAGTGTGTATCCCTAGTAGTGTTTGTTTGATTGATGATATGCAACTATGGATAAGGTGGTATGAAGTCTCAGTTTAGAATTATTCCTAGTTGATGATATTTGGATTGGTTCAGATGATTAAGAATGATTCTTAGTATATTAAGATTGTATTGGATAAGGACGTGAATGTATGAAATGAATAAATGACTTGGTTGGAAAATCAATATAGATATTGTATTGAATTGTAGGTTGAATCCATCACATCGAATATTAAGTTGAGTACGAAGACTCGATCGTACGATTGGAAGGTTATTTGGAGGACATGATAATGATTCTACGGATTTAAGAATCGTATTACTCGATAACTTGAGATAACATATATATGATTTGATCTTGACTATGGATGAGTTGATATTGTATAGAATTCGACAAATAACATTAGTTAATCAAAATAATGTTTAGTGAAGAACAGATGGCAACTCTAGAGGGGGTGAATAGAGTTTATAGCGATAATAGCCAATTAAAAATTAAACTCTTTCACAAGCTAAAATTAATCAGAGTAAATGCGGAAATAAATAAGGAGCAAGAAAGCATACGCAAATACAGCCGATTTTAACCTGGTTTCCCTCGTGGAGGACTAGTCCAGGCCTGAGAACTCTAGCTCAGGATTAAATCCACTATTTGTGAAATAGTAGTTACACCCCGTGCATTTTCTTCAGAAGAGCACGTCAACTTCTTACAAAGGATCGCAGTGGCGATGCTTGGAATTTTCTAAGCGATTTCTTGAACTCTTGCACAAACTCCTAACTGAACAATGCTGAGCACTTGAGGCTTAGGGAGCTTGTGGCTAGTAGATGAAGAAGGGTATGGCTTGTATTGAGCTTTAGAGAGAAGAGAAGAGAAGATTGGATAATTGAAAATGAGAGAATTCATGGTCTATTTATAGGATACTAGAAGGCAGAATTCGGTCAGAATTCTGGTAGGAATTTTCAAATATTTGGCCGTTGGAAAACTAGCAACCAGCCAACCCTAAAAATTAGGGTGCTGATTTTTAGGGGACAGAGTTCGGCCCGAACTCTGTGTGGAGGCAGAGTTCGGCCCGAACTCTGTCTCCAGAGCACAGAATAGGTCTTCAGGTCCAATGGGCTTATTTGGATGTGTGAAGCTTATGGATTTTGGGTAGGTTATAGGTTAAGTCTCAAGAGCTCAGCACAACTCAGCTTACATCAGTCTAGACTCAATAAATATAAAAATACAGACTCAACAATGACTTGAAATTGCAAAACTGAGCTGTCGTCTGACTTGAGCTGGATGTAGTCGTCGTGTGTCGTATTGAATTATTACAAGTATTATTTAGTCAAATGTTATCAATATTTGGTTGACAGTGACTTTGTGTCAACAATCTCCCCTATATTGATAATTGACAAAATAATAATTGTATATTCAATATTCATACCTGGACACATGTAAAGACAAAAAGCATAGCTCCCCCATAATCAGTGCCGAGCTGAAAAATAGCTCCCCCGTAGACAATGCATCTTGTTGGCCTGATAAGATCATTCTTCCAAAAGCACATATAGACAAAAAGAATATAGAATATACATATCTCCCCCTTTTGGCATTTAGCAATTTAAGATAAACAAGTAATAACTGGCAAATACACCAAAAGATAAGAGAAGAAACTGTATATAAACTGATATAACGACCAAATGTCTCAAGAGTCATAATAGAAATGACATAAACTGATAGAACTACCAAAGTCTCAAAAGTCACAACCCATAATAAGTCTAATACAAACCAAGTACAGAAAAGCAACTAAAAGCAAAATACATAATCCATAATCTATGGTTCTCAGTAGCAGTAGCAGGGAGCAGTCCATATCCATCATCGAGCTCGTGAAGGCCCAGCGTCGTCCGATGGATCAGTAAAGGAGCGAAAAGGGTCCACGAAGGCTGCATCTGGATCCAAGTAGCGAATGACCCAAGGGTCATCAATACGATATCCCTCACGACCAGGGTCTCGCTCCATAGGAATGGGCATAGAAGGATGGCGAGACATGGAATACCGAATATCATGCAGCGAGTTGCTGATGGCACTCATCTGCAAGGTAGTTCGGTAATCCAGCTGAGTTCAACGATCGTCCTCCAAGGTGAAGCGATCTCGGAGCATAGTCTGAAGAGACTCGATAGTGGCAGGAGGAGGAGGAGGATCCTGTCCAAGAGGAGGGGCATCTGGCTTATCATCAGAATGCTCAGACACGACTGGTGAGCCAACGGCCGCCTGAAGCCTCCTTGCCTTAGAGAGGAAGACAGGAGCAGGTAAGAATGGACACTCATCAAGGGGTACATGAAACGCACGAAAGATCATAGGAAGGTATAATGCATAAACCAAAGATCTTGGTTTCTTCCTATAGTTAATCATCCAGTCCATCATGGTACGTGGAAGATTAAAGGAACATAAAAGTGGAGATGATACAATGCCGAGATTTCAAAATAAGTGACTTCATCGGTGGAACCCGCTTTGGGTAGAATGGTGTTAAAAATGATCCGATGAAGTTCATAGAAATAGGGATTGAGATATTTAGCCAAAAGCTTACGAGGACGTGTGTTAGGGCTACACAAGTTGTCCTTGAAGCTTTCAAGTGAAATCCCTTCGGGAAATTGAAAAGATCGAGCTTTAACAAGCTTTTCCCATGAGTTAGGCTCTTGAAGCTCAAGATATTCGGCCAATTCGAAATCGTCAAAAGAGACATTAATTCCCGCAACCCGTGAATAAATATGTGTATCATCATGGGTTAGGTTGCAGTAGTACGACAGAATTCTGCTTCTTGCTAAACCAAGAGACTAAAACCTTTCCTAATAAATGACACGTACCGCTCGTACTTTTACGGTCGACCTTGCATCCAGCAAAATCATCATCAGAGTAACCAATGAGGTCAAATGATGTTGACTTGGGATACCATAGGCCCACTGTAACCGTACCCTTAAGGTATCGAAAGATACGCTTAACAGCAGTCATGTGTGATTCCTTAGGATTTGGTTGATATCTAGCACACAGGCAAACGCTAAACATAATATCAGGATGACTAGCAGTTAAATAGAGTAGACTGCCTATCATACCTCGATACTTACGTTGGTCAACGGGTTTGCCGCTATCATTTGATTCAAGTTTGGTTGAAGTAGCCATTGGAGTGCTGATTGGTTTGACGTTGTCAAGGTCAAATTTCTTCAGCATGTCCTTTGTATACTTCGACTGACAGATGAAGGTTCTATTTGACATTTGTTTGACTTGCAGCCCAAGAAAGTAGTTGAGCTCCCCCATCATGCTCATCTCAAACTCGGTCTGCATACACTTGGCAAAATTTTGACAAAGGGTTTCATCAGTAGAACCAAATATGATATCATCTACGTATATTTGTACTAAAAGAGTAGTGTCTTTAAAAGATTTTATGAAAAGTGTGGTGTCAATTTTCCCTTTTGAAAAACCTTTCTCAAGCAAAAAATTACTTAACCGTTCATACCAAGCTCTAGGGGCTTGTTTGAGGCCATACAACACTTTCTTTAGCTTAAACACGTGGTCGAGAAATTTGTGATTTTCAAAGCCAGGAGGTTGTTTCACATAAACTTTCTCCTTAATAAATCCATTCAAGAAAGCACTTTTAACATCCATTTGAAATAATTTGAAATTTTAAAAATTTGCAAATGCACAAAGCATCCGAATGGATTCCAATCTAGCAACAGGAGCATACGTCTCATCGTAGTCGATACCTTCCTCTTGGTTGTATCCTTGAGCTACTAGACGAGCTTTGTTGCGTGTGACTGAACTATCTTTATTTACTTTGTTTCTAAAAACCCATTTAGTGCCAATGATCGAGTGATTGGCCGGTCTAGGAACGAGTTCCCAAACTTGGCTCCTCTCGAATTGGTTGAGTTCCTCTTGCATAGCAGAAATCCAAAATTCATCATTAAAAGCTTCTAAAATGTTTTTAGGCTCAATTTGTGAAATAAAGGCAGTGCTAGCAATAGAGTCTCTTAATGATGATCTAGTAGTTACTCCACGTGAAACCTCACCTATTACTAAATTTTTTAGATGTGACGACTTGAAAGAGAATTTCTTTGGCAAGCCCTCCAGAGAATTGGTTTCGGTTGTGGTATTCATTGGAGTAGAAGTTGATGGCTTAACATCATCATCAAGAGTAGCTGCTGTATTGTTAACTTCATCAAAAGTCACATTTGTAGACTCTTCCACAATTAATGAGCGTTTGTTCAAAACTCTATATCCCTTGCTCTTGGCAGCATAGCCAAGGAAAATACCATCGTCAGCTTTGGCATCAAATTTGCCTAAGTTGTCTTTGGTGTTAAGGATAAAGCATCTACAACCAAAAACTCTAAAATAAGAAACATTTGGAGTTCTCCCAAACCAAAGCTCATAGGGTGTTTTCTTCGTAATAGGACGAATAAGCACCCTATTTAAAATGTGGCATGCTGTACTGATAGCTTCAGCCCAAAAGTATTTCGGAAGTAAAAACTTGTTCAATATGACTCTAGCCATATCGCCAAGAGTCCTATTCTTCCGCTCCACAACGCCATTTTATTGAGGAGTTCTTGGACAAGAAAATTTATGATTAAAACTATTAGAATCACAAAAATTTTTAAAATTAGAATTTTCGAATTCGCCTCCATGATCACTTCAGATTCGAGTAATCATGTAGCCTTTTTCGTTTGAACTTTCTTTGCAAAAAACTTAAAAACCGAAATAGCATCACTTTTATTTGTAAGAAAGAAAACCCAAGTAAATCTAGAGAAATCATCAACAATAACAAAGGCGTAGAGTTTTCCACCAAGACTGGCTACTCTACTAGGGCCAAATAAATCCATATGGAGAAGTTGCAAAGGTCTAGAAGTACTTACAGAGTTTATAGAATAAAATGAGGACTTAGTTGCCTTATTCAATTCGTATTCGGCACATACCGTATCCTTTTTAAATATGATGTCAGAAAAGCCTCTAACTAGCTTCTTGGTCGATAGCCTGGATATAGTATCCATGTTGGCATGACCAAGACGCTGGTGCCATAATAGTCTTTCATCCTTATGAGCTTATAGGCATCTACCTGCATTGTTAGTATCTATAGACAAATAAAAAATATAAATATTATCCTCTCTTACCCCTTCAAAAGCAATGTCTCCCGTTGACCTATCATAAATAAGGCATTTGTTTTGTCCAAAGTTAATGTCATATCCATGGTCAGCAAGATGACTAATGCTGAGCAGGTTATGCTTTAACTCGGTCACTAGACAGACATCCTTTATTACGGGTAAGGGAGGATGACCAATAATACCATTACCTATAATATAACATTTTAGGTTGTTACCGAAGGATACATATCCTTCTCTCTTCATCGATAGTGATACGAAAAGATTTGCGTCTCCCGTCATATGCCGCGAGCATCCACTATCGAGAATCCACTTACTCTTAGTTGAGGAGGGAAGGTCCACCTACATCAAGAGTAGATGTGACCTTTGGTACCCAAGTTCTTGAGGGTCCTGAAAAGTTAGTTTTTGGAAACCATGCATATATCTTTCTATCTACTAATCTTCTAATTCTACATTGTAGTAAAATGTGTCCTTGTAAACCATAATAAGTACATGTAGTATTCCTATTTATGTTAGAAGCATGCATATGATGTCTATGAGTAGAGTGATGAGGAGAAGTATGATGATATGTAGAATTAGCATGGTGATTATGACTATGTGTAGAGTAATATGGAGTGGCACGGTGATATTGTCTATATGGAGTAGCATGGTGATGATGTCTATATGTAGAGTGATGGTAGTGTTGTTTTTGTGCAACATGGTGATGATTGTATCTATGTGTAGCATGATGATTTTATGACATATGATAATTATTTCTACGTGCACGTGGTTTGTGTGCATTATGAAAGTGTGTGTATATGTAAGCATGATTATGAGCAGCATGTGGATGACGTGGTTGACTAGTATGAGTAGTGTCATACTTTGTGTGTGTCTCATGTGATTGGATTTGAGGTTGAGCAACCTGTTTTCCCAATTTAGTCTCTAATTTCTTAGAGACAGCCTGCAGTTCAGTAACCTTAGCATTCAAAATATATATCTTAGTAATAGAAATCTTGTGTCTACTCTTTTCTTCTGTAAGCTCCGTGTTGAGTGCCGTGATTTCTTGTGTTTGTTGTTCAATGCGTGCTTCGGCATCATGTAAGCTTATTTTAAGCTTAGATACCTCATTTGTGACATCCGTGGGTGAAGTGTCTCTAATGTTATCAAGCAGTAAAGAAAGTCTTTGAATTTCGACTTCATGACTTTTGATCTTTTCCTTGGCATGTTTATATTTACCAATGACCTTTTTATGATCATCAAGTAAATCGGTAAAAGCATCACCAAGTTCATCAAAATTGAAGTCATCAAGAGTTTCGTTTGATACCTTGTCGGACGTTGCCATTAGGCACACGTTTGCAGCGTCTTGAGGAGAATCCTTTTCTTCCTCGGATTCACTAGCTTCGCTTTCATGCCAAATGCTCATGTTGGCATATTTCTTTGAAGAGGTCTTCTTGTATGGCTTCTCATAACGGTTGCTCTTCTTTAAGAATGGACAATCTTTTCGAATGTGTTCCGTCTTTTTACAATCGTAGCAGGTTGGCTCTTCTTCGTCGTCTTCTTGTGGTTCCTTCTTTCTTCGGTTGAAGCAAAAGAATTTCTTGAAGTTGCGGACAAGGATAGCTTGATCATCACCTTCTGAGTTCTCGTCATCCGTCTCTTCGGGGTCAGCCCTCCGTCGGTGAGCTTTGAGTGCGATCTCCTTAGTCTTAGGAGCAGGCTCTTCGAAGTCCTTGAGGTCAAGCTCATGAGTCATCAGCTTTCCCATCAAGGTCTCCATGGACATGGTTGTGAGATCATTTTCTTCTATGATGGCTGTCACCTTAGGGTTCCAAATCTTTGGGAGTCCCCTAAGTAGCTTTCGAATCTTCTCGTGATTTGAATATTGTTTGTCGAGCGAAGACAGGGGATTGATGATGTCGAGGAATCTTGTGAACATTTACGTGATCGTTTCGTTTGGCTTCATCTTGAAAGCCTCATATTCTTGAGTGAGACGGCTTATCTTTGATTCCTTGACTTGGGTGGTTCCTTCATACATAACTTCTAGAAGTCTCCATACTTCGTGAGAAGTGGTGCATGTTGAGACCCTGTTGAACTCATTCCTGTCTATAGCACAGAATAAAGCATTAATAGCTCTTACGTCTAGACTTGCCTGTTTCTTCTCCTCGTCAGAATATTTGTCATATGATTTTTCAATGAGATCACCATTGACAACTATTCTGGAGGGATTTTTGTAACCGTCAGTGACGATAGTCCATAGGTCAAAGTCTAGCGACTTGAGATAAAAGCTCATCCTTGTTTTCCAATATGTGTAGTTAGTTCCATCAAATAGCTGCCCTTCACCGTGATTGGAAATCAAGGATTGTATGGTTGCCATGGATCAGCTCTAGGATGTTAGTCCTTGTTGAGAGAACAGAGCTCTGATACCAATTGAAGAACAGATGGCAACTCTAGAGGGGGGTGAATAGAGTTTATAGCGATAATAGCCAATTAAAAATTAAACTCTTTCACAAGCTAAAACTAATCAGAGTAAATGCAGAAATAAATAAGGAGCAAGAAAGCATACACAAATACAGCCGATTTTAACCTGGTTTCCCTCGTGGATGACTAGTCCAGGCCTGAGAACTCTAGCTCAGGATTAAATCCACTATTTATGAAATAGTAGTTACACCCCGTACCTTTTCTTTAGAAGAGCACGTCAACTTCTTACAAAGGATCGCAGTGGCGATGCTTGAAATTTTCCAAGCGATTTTTTGAACTCTTGCACAAACTCCTAACTGAA
The DNA here is from genome assembly GCA_029216955.1 of Iris pallida. NCBI lineage: Eukaryota > Viridiplantae > Streptophyta > Magnoliopsida > Asparagales > Iridaceae > Iris > Iris pallida. The sequence goes on from JANAVB010044819.1 coordinate 2,745,932, forward strand.
CAATGCTGAGCACTTGAGGCTTAGGGAGCTTGTGGCTAGTAGATGAAGAAGGGTATGGCTTGTATTGAGCTTTAGAGAGAAGAGAAGAGAAGATTGGATGATTGAAAATGAGAGAATTTATGGCCTATTTATAGGATACTAGAAGGCAGAATTCGACCAGAATTCTGGTAGGAATTTTCAAATATTTGGCCGTTGGACAATTAGCAACCAACCAACCCTAAAAATTAGGGTGCTGATTTTTAGGGGACAGAGTTCGGCCCGAACTCTGTGTGGAGGCAGAGTTCGGCCCGAACTCTGTCTCCAGAGCACAGAATTGGTCTTAAGGTCCAATGGGCTTATTTGGATGTGTGAAGCTTATGGATTTTGGGTAGGTTATAGGTTAAGTCTCAAGAGCTCAGCACAACTCAGCTTACATCAGTCTAGACTCAATAAATATAAAAATACAGACTCAACAATGACTTGAAATTGCAAAACTGAGCTGTCGTCTGACTTGAGCTGGATGTAGTCGTCGTGTGTCGTATTGAATTATTACAAGTATTATTTAGTCAAATGTTATCAATATTTGGTTGACAGTGACTTTGTGTCAACAAGTTCTACTAGTTATGTACATAAGTGATAGGATTGACGTGTATATATCAAAGATCGATAGACGTTGAATCAGGGACATTTTGGCTGGATGAATGATAAATGAGTAACATATCTAATCATTGAATTTGGTAGTCTTGATGGATATTAGCAGTATGGACTATAGATGGATTGAATTATAGTGTTTAAGTTTCAGACGACTTGGTTAGATGAACTTGTGCATGTTATGAATGGATATTAATTAGACTCGGTTTGACGAATGTTTGAAATTCCTTGTGATTGATATAATCAATTCAGAATGATAGGCTTGATGGGTTATGAGGATTATTGAATCAACCTGTGATTTGGCTGAATTCTTGTAAGATTGAAATGATTGGTGACTACAAGAATTGCCTGGACTTATGGATTTTTTTAAGTTGATTCTGATTATACAAGTAAATTGGATGCATAGTGATTTACTACGAGTTGGATGAAAATTAAAAGCAAGTTATGATTGGTGGATTAAAAAAATTAAAAAAAATTATGACTTGTGATCAGTGATTCAGATTTATGACTTAGGATCGGTGATTGAGAGTAAAACGGACTTGGATTAGTAAAGATATCGAACATATTGAGGATTTGGACTATGAGAGTTGTTTGGATTGATGTCGTCGAACATGATATATAGTCGAGGATGATTTTTGGATAGATTTACCCTAGGAAGAGGCTTTGTTAGATAGACTTAATCCTTGGATTTTGATATTGCTGATGTTAGCGGTTGGAAAGAGTATGTTCTTTAGCGATTTTGAGTTAGAAGTGTTTGTCTAAAGTTTGGGTATATATTTTTTACATTGTTGGATAAGATTTGACCCTAGGATTGGGATGAGTGCAATAATTTTGGTTATCTATTGGAGATGAGTTATCAGATGTTTGAGTGTGACCTTGTGAGATAGAATAGTACTTAGATAGACATCCTAATGGTGAGCGAATGATCGGTAGAATCGACCTTAAAAAGATTTGCCTAAGTAGATTATTTTATAATATAGCTGATAACAAGATTGAGAGATAAGACTTATATTTGATTTGGTTCTTGAGAATTTTAATTGATGGCTTGTAGTCAGAAAAATGAGATGGTATCTGGAACTCGTTAAATTGATTACTTATTATCGAATTGTCTTATTTAATTATACTCAAGTTGAGGCGATGGATGAAATTTGCTTGATGGAATTGAGTTATGATTCAAATTGTGTTCTTGGAAAAGTGATTGATGGTAGTGTGATCCTTGGATCTGGTTTGGCTTTTGTTTGAATTGATCTTCGTCGAGGTAACATGGTGATGTTCATAAGCTGGAATACTTAGGATAGCGATCATATCGTCATAAGAAATTGACTGGAAGAATTGGTTGTTGGCTAATGGAATGAATTAAAATTTGATGATTCAAGATTTCATGTTATTGCAAGAAAGTTGATGGATGATATGGATACGTGTTTTTAATATATTGAAGCTAGCTGTAAATTAATATTGACCTTTGGGAATTGAATGAGCATGACTTTATATTAGACAGAAATTGAATGATCTTAACAAGGATTGAGATCATATGTTTGGAAGAGGACTATTGATGTATGCATGGTAAGTAATTCATATTTGGTTAGTTATTTTCTTCGATTAAGGAATTCTTGGACGATAGAACATGGATCGATTCAATGGTAAATTCTGAGATAGTAAAATTTTGTTAGAATTGTGATGTATAATTATGATTGAGACTTTGATGCAGTTAGGTTTGGAAGATCGGTTGGTAATTAAAATTAAGGTCTTGAGAATTATTTGGATCATTTGAGGTGTAACACTTGGATTCAATTGGAATATCAATTGGTTTTGGGCTATGTTCCCGTGGATTAAGAATATAATATGGTATAGTACTTGGCTAGGTTTGTCTTAGTTCTCCGTTGGTTCCTTGGTGCTGCGACTGTTAGTTCGTCCGTAAGTTTGAGTAGTGAAGTTCTCTACGAGGCGTGTTATCTATGGAGGCAGAAGATTATTAACAAAGCTTTAGTAATGATTAGTTTGAGTTCAGTGGTACAAGTTATTCGATGAATTTGATTAAGACCTGAGTGAGTGAACTTGCATTAATTGAGGAATGATAAAATTTTTTTGAGTGATATTTGAAGTTATTCAAGGAGTATTCAAGTTGGATAAGAAGGAAGAAGCTTAATGGGTTTATTGAGTTTATATGTTTGAGTATTTTGGTGTAGCTATTGAGTAGAAGAAAAGTCATAGGCATAAGTGGTGAGAGTTGCTGATGAAGTGTTAGTTGTGTGTAGAAGAATTTGTGCAAGTGTTGATCAGAATGGAGGTGTTTTTAGATTGTTTTGGGGATTTAGTTTGCATTTTTGTATGCTCGTTCTGCCATAAAATTGGCATGGGAGTTTGAATCAAAGATTGAGTAAGAAGTTTCTTTATTGGTCAGTAATTGGTGTAGTCGAAGGAGTTTGTTCTTGTAAATTTTGAGGATAAAACTTTTTGTATTTGGCGTATTATGTAGTGTCCCGCTCCGTATGGTGCATTGAGTTGGTTTGTTGGCTCAAAGGACCGTTTGGACTTTGATTCATGCAGAGGGATGTTTCAGAGATTTATTCGATCTAGGCAGATAGGTATTTTTTCAAGCTGGCTGGTTTTGATCATTCTTTTCTTTACCTTCATATTTAATGAAATGGAAGATCGATGCATACTTAGTTTTTTTAGGATATTAGTTTTGTTGCATGATAATAAAAAGAAAACCAGAATATAGTAATTAGTTTGTTATCAACTTGCTATATAGAATATGGAATATTAACTTGTTATTATAGACTTAATTTTGGTACTGTTGTACAGACATAGTTTTTATGATGTTGATATAGACTCGTGTAGTATAGAGTTATTGTTATATTATCATATGAAATATATTAATTTTGTATAGAACGTGGATGATGTTCTAATTTGTTGGAGTCAGGTCAATGTTATATTGCTATTGTAAACAAGAAGATTATCATATTATTGTTTCAAGGATAGAAAATATGAAAAGGGTTGAGACCGTTGGATTGTCACGGTAGAATTCCGGGACTAGAAAAAAAATGATGCAATCGATGGCTCGAATAAGTATAGTAGTGAAAAAGAGGATATGTTGTGTAGTTATTTCGGTTTATGTACCATGCATATGTTTTATAGTTTGGACAAATTGTGCACAATGTTTGGATTCTTCTAACGATTGCCGGCACTAGAACCGTGTCGGCCTAGGAAGAAACATGTTAAAAGTATCGTGCATAGGCATTTCGGAAGCTTCAGTGAGACTAGCTACCTGCATGCAAAAGGATTACCATCTAACCATGAATAGTCCTTTTTTGCTTGTGGTGTCAGTGGCCATCATATAGTTTCGTTGCATACTAACATCAATCTGTTTGCATGCCCATCTATCCGTTTGCAGGGGGAATTCACGACACACTTATATTTTATAAATACTAACGATTGTCTTCTACAAAGACACACTTGTGATAGTACGTTTATAATTATATATTTACGAATGATATCATTGTATTGACAGGGAAGGATGGTAAGTATTAAGATCAATTTTGTTCTGTGACACATTTACGCTTATGAGCACATGTATGCTCGTAAATTGTTAACTGATCCTAAGACAATATTAGAAAGACCACATATATTTGCTTGCACTTAACTTAATCAACATGTTGGTTTTAGTTGAGTTGGTTAGAGTCACTCACCAGTACACGTTAATGTACTGACCTCCTCCCAGCACTGTAGGTGAGGGGAGTAGCTTGAACGATTATTAGACGTTGAAGAGTTTGTTGGACTAGGTGGGACTCGTCATGCAAGATGTGTTTACTATATAAATGACATAATGTATAGAACATCATTGTTTGTGTAGTTCTTGAGTTGTAAGCCTTGTGACATGCTTCACTGTATATATAGAAAGAGTGCTGGTAATTAAGTTGTTCTTGGCTTCGAGCTGCTGTAATTCCCCCACAATATTATTAATAAAGCGAAAGATTTTGCATATTTTGTGTCTATTCGACTTTTCTATTTATTTTCGTTGTAATAACTTGTCTCAGAGATGTTTTATCGATCGTATTTTGGTGCTTGTCTTGTACAAGTACAATTTAGACTTATACGACATCATGTCTAGTGGCGACTTTCGGTCCTTGGGATCAGTATGTGTCACTAAGTGGGGAGTTATTTTCTTAGAATGATAGACAATATGGTTCTCTCATGTATAAAAAAAAGAGCTTAGTCTTTTTATAAGGACACAAGCTAGTAGTAAGAGAATTATTCTAATAAAAATAGTAGTAGCAAAAAGAAGTTGTCCAGTATCTATGCGGTAACAAAAATGAGCATTCTAGAAGTTCTATTGAGCTCGCTAGTTCCTGAAAGTAGATCGACGGAAATGATCGAATCTTGCTTTTAACAACGTTAATTTTTATCACCTCGACCAGGAATTTTTTTTCTTCCATTAGTTTTTCAGTTTTTTAAACTGCTTGTAGTGCTCCTACGAATTTTCGTGTATTTCCACAACGGATGTCAAAATTGAACGGATTTGGTTTGTGTGGTTGTTGCTTTTTTTTTTCTTCCCTTTTTTTAAAAAACAACAGAAACAAATCTCCTATTTACCTTCAAAAGTAATTTCAATACGACAAAAGATATATCTTGCCAAATTTTATTAATATAATTTTTTTGACATTCATTTCACTTATTAATATGAATTTGTACTTACATCTAACTTTTATGTTTATTACACTTACATCTTACTCTTTTTTACGAAAAATAATTTCTGTGACAAGCGAATATTTTCCATGATAAAAAATATAATATAAGTTTAATAATAAAAAAATGAAATGTAAGTACACATTTATATTAACAAGGGGAAATAAAGTGAAAAACTCATTAATAAAAATATATCACTGAACAACTTTGAAGACAACTTCTGAAGAAAATAATCAGAGGTGCAAAGAAGTTACCAATCCCAACCTACTTTTGCTTTTCATTATGGAGTCCATTTTTGTTCACCCACCAAAACTAGGTGGGATGTTCACCTCCCACTAAACAAATGACATGTGGCACAAAACCACTTTGGTGGGTGAACAAAACCACTTACAAAGTAGTTTATGTGGGATGAAAATTTCACGTGTCATTTGTTTAGTGGAAGATGAACATCTTATCTTACATAGTTTTCGTAAGTAAACAAAAATGAACTCTTTCGTTATGTGTGAAAGTAGGGTAAATGACAAAAAAAACTTCCTAAATTGGCCATTTTCGCGAAAAAAGATCTCATGCTCTTAAATTTTCTACTAGTTATTTTTTGTTGCAGGAAACCCCCCAAATGACAATTTTATCCCTCCCCCCCTCCTTTCTCGGTCGTTGGGGGAGGGGCTGGGTGGCCGGCGATGCCACGGGGAGGGCCGCGTGGGGCCGAGGCGAGGGCCGTGGAGGGACGCGGGGGGCCGGCAAGTGCGGGGGAGGACAGTACGGGGCCGGCGAGGTCGGGGGGAGGCTTGCGGGGGACAGGCAGGGCTGGGGGCTCGCCGTCGGGGGGAGGGCTGGCGGGGGGAGGGGAGGGGGTCGGGCAGGGGGAGGGTAGAGGGGACGAGGTCGGGGAGGGGGAGGCTCGCGGGGGACAGGCGGGGCTGGGGGCTCACCGCCTGGGGGAGGACCGGCGGGGGGAGGGCATGGGGGTCGGGCGAGGGGGCTGGGCCGGCTGGGGGAGGGCAGGGGGGTCGGGCGGGGCTGGAGGGTCACCGCCGCCACGGGAGGGAGAGGGGAACAGGGGCATTTTCGGAATTATAAATTTTAATTTTGACTGGATGGGTCTTATTGAGCTGATTTGTAATATAAGGAGGGACTAATTGCTAAAAATGACTAATATGTCTTAATTTGAAAAAATTGGATATCTAATGAGGATTTTTTTTGTCATTTACCCGTTAAAAGTATTAGGATTGTTTTATATAAATTCAGATCGAGTCCTTGATAATTCAGTAGCATAGTCATGTGCGAAGGGTAGTTTAGGTATATCAAACAGTTTGAACTTTTTTACTTTTGTAAGAAAAAAAAATTCTAAACAAAGGTGCGTGTTCGGAAACAATCACGTGCGGGCACCGTCCATGGACAAATTTCGATGTTGTCTAACGTGCACGTTCCCAATATCGCGATATACTCATCCAAATCTCGCACTACTGACCGTCAGATCTAAATCCAACTGTCGACATTACCCACCAAAATATCGCCAAATGTTAGCCGCATATTTAATAAAGGAGGATAAGGTCTTGTCTCCTACTGACGTGGAAGAGGTTTTATCTCTTTTTTTTTTTTTAAAGTAATTAGTTTTTGTGGGAGGCATTTATTTTCTCTTCATCCGCAAGATGATCAGTTATCCAATAATTTTCTGCCACGTGCCGGAGATCCGGAAATGGCGTCTCGAAGTTGCACTTTTCTTTTGTTGCTTCATCGAACGTGGGGACAGTTTGCAAAAAAGGAGTGAGTCAAGAATCACATTTTGGAAGTTATGAAGTTGACGTGAAACATCAACTTCGTTGGAGAGTAGGAACGTGTGTGGAAATAGAGGCCATTTGGAAGGTTTCCCTAGCGTAGACGGTTAGAATCTATCGGTTAAGAAATTGAGCCTCAAATTTAGGAATAGACTGTTAATAGATAGTGGAAAATTTTCGAATTCGGGTTACAGAAAGTCTTATCAGACCGAAAGATTAGACCGAAAAAATAAATCAATTGGCACATGCCAACACGTTGTTGGACCAAAAAAAAATACTCTGACTCCCTCCTAACTTCGGCCAATGGAAAACCGACACGTGGATCGGTTCACGTGACGGTTTTCTTGGCGGTCTGGAAAGAAGCGTTGATTTAATTTGTATTCCAACTTTCGGATATCGGATTCAAATATTTTTTGAATATTTTTTTATTCGAAAACGAATTCGGATATTAAGGTATTCGAATCCGTTAATATTCGATCTAATTTAAATTACAAATTTCGGATATCGAATTCGAAATCGAATTCGGATATCCAAAATTTTATATATATTATAGTATAATGCATATATAATATATATTAATTCATAGAAAAAATTAAATAATTTTATTCTCAACAGAGTTTTACATAATTTAATTCATTTATTACCTTTCTTCTTCTATATTTTAATATAATGTAGATATAATAGTAATATACTTTAGGGTGCGGCTATCACCACCCCACCTACTACTTAGCACACTTCATCTCAAAAAAAAATTAAAAAAGATAGAATTTCCTATTCTACCCTCTCCCTCTGCTCCTCCCTCTCGACCTCGACCCCGACCCCGACCCCGACTCCTCCGCTCCCCCCCCCCCCCCTCCCCTCCTCCTCCGACTCCCCCTTGCTCCCCCTGCTCCCCCTCCCCTCCTCCTCCTCCTCCCCCTGCTCCCCCTCCCCTCCTCCTCCGACCCTATCCCCTCCTCCCCCTCCCCCCTCCCCTGCCCCCTCGCTCCTCTGACCCCGAGGGGGGGGGGGGGGGAAGGGAGGGTGGAGCAGGAGGGGGGGGGGTTGAATAGGATTTTTTTTTTTTTTTTAGAGATAGGGTGTGCTAAGTAGGAGGTGGGGTCCGGATAGCCGCACCCTATATATTAATTGAGTATAATTTACAATAAAAGATGAAATGGCTCAAATATGTAGAGCAACACACACACACACACACACACACACACACACACACACACACACATATATATATATATATATATATATATATATATATATATATATATATATATATATATATATATATATATATATATATATGGGTCGTTCTACAATACATTCCCTGGAAAAGGATGTATCGATACATCCAAAATTTGGACCGTTGGATGTTGATCCAATGGTTCGGATTGAATAATAGTGTAGAAACATCATTTAATGCTGATTTAGACTTTTAACCTGTTGGTAACTTGCTTTAGCAGGTCATTCTTCACTTTAATTTTTTCAATGAACATCCTAAATTAACTCATATTTACTCTCTCTTTCGTCCATCCAATTTAATATTTCGTAATTTTATTTTTTTTGGTTACAGGCCGTGGTAGTGGTGGTGTTGGTGGTGGTGGTGGAAAGAGAAACAGAGATGAAGAAGGAAATAAGAATCGGTCCGGATCGCGTCGAACGTCGTCGAGCCCTCCTAGAACAACGAGGAGTACCAGCTGCGCCGAGAAGAATCGGTCCGGTTCGCGTCGGACGTCGTCGAAACCTCCTCGAACAAGAAGAAGTACCAGCGGCGCTGCTCTAATTTTACTGTCCATGCCATTGTCAAAAATCTTATTTTTTATCTAATAATTTAATATTTTGTTAATAAAGCTACATGTCATGGTGGTGGTGGTGAACTGAGAAAACCTGCTTCTGAGGTCAGGCGGATCATCTGCTCACATATTTAAAAAAAATCTGTATTGATCGGACGAAATATTTTTTACTTTTTCTAATGATAATATTTTCAAAGAAAATATTTTTTTTGGACGATGAATGACCATTCTCTTTGCTTTTAACACGAAGAATGACCATTCTCTTTGCTTTTAACACGGCGAATGGACGGAGAATGGCCATTCTCTTTGCTTTTAACACGGAGAATGGCCATTCTCAAGGAGAATGACCATTCTCAAGGAGAATGACCATTCTCAAGGAGAATAACCATTCTCCGTTCCTTTAACATGGAGAATGGCCATTCTCCGTTCTTTGAAAACGGAGAATGGACACTCTCTGTGCTTTTAACAAAGTATGGTACATTTAGGACTGAAAATGTTCAAGTATCTCATATTTTTTTCACCAAATATTTACAGTATTTTTAATATCATTTACCATAGTATATTCATTTAATATTAAATTATTTTCAAGAAAATCCGAATATCATTTTATCAGGCTTCCACTGTATGGCTGCACAAAATTTCTTGCGAGTGTTTGAATATAATTAACCTACTATCAAAGAGAATTTTTCTTACATTACATTATGCATTACACTGGCATCGACTTCATACTGATGGCATCGATGTACTGATAGCAATAACAAAGGATGAACAAGCAGGATTACAATTATGCTTCAGCAATAACAAGGGATGAACATGCAGGATTATAATTTTGCTTCAGTGATAACAAGGGATGAACAGGCACTGGCATCGAATTCATACTGATGGCATCGATATAATGATTTTTTACATAAAGCAAAACACATTACAATCAAATAAAGTTTTAATGATCCCAGGAATGCATCCGTAATGAGGCCACCTATAAACCCTAGGAATGCACCCAGGACACATGAAATCTGTGATGGGCATCTGCAAATCAAAGGAATACACCAAAATATCAATATCATCTATGAAGGCCAACTGCCAATCAAATAAACGCTTCAACCAAAAAATCATAATCAAATTAAGTATACTTCATTCAAAGTCCAATAAACTGCATAATTTACGTTACAGTAATATGCCCAATCCACGTTAGTAATTCAACATAGAACCTGCATAATTCACAATACAATAATCCAAATAAATATCAGACCTACTCTAAATTCAAGACCATATTACATTTTCAAAATAAATTACGAACTATGCACTTAGTACAAGCGAAAAGTTTAGTCTTACAATATTTCAAACACAAAATTTAGTTTGACCGTCATGACCAACAAATATTCAGAACCATATTACAAGTCAAATATTACTTCCAAATTGAAATAAAAGATTCAAAACTCAAAAGATGAATCTTCATAGCCATCTCCATCTTCTTCTTCTTGTTTTTTTTTTTTTTTTTTTCTTCTTCTTCTTTCTTAAAATATCCTTCACCTACACCTTGAGGGACGGATTAAGAAAAATTATAGTCAGTATGGACTCACTGTATATGTAGAAATGGCATCCAGAAACATAAATAGAAGTATCAAAGTGATGGCTAGCATTAAAGTGTCAATGTGCACAGTGTGTATTTTTACATAAGAGTTTGGGCTAGCCCCATTTACCTTCTTCACGAGAAAAGAAAAATCTTATTCTTGGTCAGCAAATTCAACCTCTATCTGGTTAATCTTATCCAGAATCAATTTCTGGTTGTCGGATATAGTCTTCATCTCTTTGAAGACATTCTCAAAGTTTGCAGCAACAAAATTGTATAAATCATCAACCCTGTCCTTAGTGTTTTTGATTTCGTAAGTTGATGGTTTTCCAGATGTTGATGGTTTGCTTGCAGCTGCTGCCCGTTTTTTAAAAGTTCGAGTGAAGGTTAGTTTTCTCATGGGACCTTTGTTTTTAATATAAACATCCCCTGCTAAGCTTGGGACAGAATGTTTATTAGCCATCGAGCATACAAATCCTCCGAATGGGAGAGCTGTCCTTGCAGTTGGTTTTTCCACGAGATGCATCATTCTACTGAACATGTAGGAACCTATATCCATCCTTTTTTTCTTCCCCATATAATAAAAAAATTCACTCTCTCGGGATGGATGGAAAACTCATGTCCAGTAGGGTTGAGTGTTTGAGATACGTAGGCATGCAACAATTTATAAAAGTTTTTAATTGATCTTTGTATACATTTTGAGGGGTCTTGGCACCCATTGAAACACCTGTAATCTCATGAATTGCATCCATTATGGAAATATTATCAATATCTTTCATATCAAACTCAAGAACTGGATCAAATCCATAAAATTCGTTGATGACAGCAACATTTACCCTAATCAGTTTCTCTCTCAGAAACACCAGTTGTTGATCCTCTTCTTTTTCTTTAATTTCAGCCGGAAGATTTGAGTAAAATTCTCTTACTATTGTTTGGGAGATTTTCTCAGGACAGGATTTGTTCAGTTTCTCCAATTGATAGAATTTCAATATATCCAGGAAAGCTTCGTCTTCGACATCATCCATCTTAATTGATCTTTCAGGCATAACAGCCTTTTTCTTGAAATATTTAATATAAATCTTCTTAGATTTAGAGTCTTTAAATTTTTTTACCTCCTCTCCAGCCTGGGACTTATTTGATGATTGCGCTTCCTCTTCATTTTTCTCTTCTGATGAGGATTCAAAATCCTCAGAGTACGCTGATGACTCTGTATCCGTTGCCACCTTAGCCTTCGCTTGAGTATGCCTTCGATCTTCATAAGTTGAGTCTTCCGACGACTCTGTATCGAAGATAGATTTTCCGGTCTTTGTCGAGCAATGAGTTTTTTTAGCCTTTTTTGCATGTGGCTTGGCTGCCGCCTCCGCTTTCATCGTCGCTGTCGCCGCCGCTGCTTCCGCAGTCGCTGCTTCCGCTGCTGTCCTTTCGGCCTCTGTCCTAGCGACCATAATCTTGGTTTTCGTCGCCCTTGCAAGTTCTGCCCTTCGGGCCTGTATCGCATCCCTTTGTAGATTCTTCCCCTTCGGCGACGGTCGTTATTTCTTCGGTGGCATTTTGATTAGAAGAGGGTTTGGGAGAGTGTTTGGGAGAAGGAAGAGGGTTTGAGAGAAGAAGAGGGAAAATTCGACCGTCTTATATGACCTTGGGAAGTGGAAAAAAATTAGAATAGTTTTGAGTCTTAAATTAAATTTATTACTATTATTACTAGTATAAGATGGTCGAATTTATTACTATTAAATTTAAAAAACTACTTTCCAAAATTAAATTTATTACTATTATTACTAGTATATATCCATGTGAAATCACTACATAAACCTTTGGGATTTTGAGACCCCAATTTTAAAAACTAATTTCCAAAATTAAATTTATTACTATTATTACTAGTATATATCCACGTGTTCCGTATAAATTATTAAAAAATTTGACAGAAAAAACGTGGTGAAAACATGTTTATTTAAAAAAAATTGACAACATATTTAAGAATGTGAAGTTTAATCTCAATATTTCCATTTTTCGAATATTTGATTAAAATTTTGAAAATAAGAAGACTATGTACTTGAAAAGAGTAAAATTGAAACACTCAAAGTTGTCCTCTATTTTACTTTGTAATCATATTTAAGATAGATTTGACGGCAAGATTGACGCTGGCAGCATAATCAATTCTATGACGTAACAAGTCATTGATGGAGATATCGTCGCTGATATATGGATTTGACGTAACAAGATTTGTTAATTGAAAAATAGATAAAGAGCAATGCTATATAGTTAGCAAATGGGTGTAAGTTGTAAGAAGGTTGTAAAAGTTTGATTGTAACCGAAACCAAATTAAATTAACAAAATATTATATTTCATTAAATTCTAGCTTCGTCGCCGGAACATTCTCCGGCGAAGTATACAAGAGGAGGACAAAAAACTGTAAAAAACAAAAAAAAATAGAAAAATAAGAGGTCTACCCCTCACTGGCCTCGCGGAGGATCTCAGCAAAGTCCTGCAGGGTGCGCACACCCGCCCTATGGCACAGGCGGCAAAACGCTTCCCTCTTCTCCAGAGAATCCCATTCCTCCGGAGTGATCGGCAACAGGTCAAAGTTGGGCACCGGATGAAGAGGTCGAGCGATGACCTCCAGTGACAACCCGCAGGAGGTCAGAAAGTCCGCAGTCGCTGCCAGCCAGTCATGGGCCAGAGGCGACGCAGAGGGTGCTCCATGCGAAGAGGCTCGGCGACGGCTGGAAGAAGTCTCTGGCAATGGTTCCCAACCAGATGATCTTTTTGGAGCCATGTTAAATGTGCAACCTACTCAGATGAATGGGGACCCGTATGTATATATATACACGTTCCTTACCGACTCTTCTTATTCCTTATTGGAAGTTGGGGATATTCAATTTCTTATTCTTTATTGGAAGTTGGGGATATAATGCTACAGTTACAACCAAATGCTTACAACACTCTTATAACCTTCACCCATTGCTGACATGTGGGCCATGGCCCACATGTCATGTCACGACCCGATCCCAACTATTTGGGTCTAGTCGGATCATGCCCAGCCTGCGCCGTTGATGAGACGGCGGCAGTAAGCTGTTCAGTCGCAGGCAACCACACAACAACACAGATACATTTGTCACAACTATTATTCGAAATTGAAATTTTGTTAAATAAAGTATTCAGAATACATCTGGGAATGAAAATGCAGAAATAAATACAAACTCCAAAACAAAAATGCTGGAAAGGAAATCTATCTAGATATCTGGTTCTGTCGCCTCAGGATCAGCGTCCTCCGGAGACGGCTCCGGTACGGTCACAGGGTAGAGTACCGGATCATAGTAGCTATTAAAGAATAGCTCGTCATCCTCAGTGTTACCTAAAATGTTGTCTCCAGTCAGGAGGGAGCAAAGTATAATCCATGCTAAATTTAAAACAGTTAATTTAAAGAATTGAATCATGCAGTTCTAAACAGAATTTAAAACATGTTTGTTACAGTATGAAATCAGTGATTTGAATAGGTAACGACATATGACCGGCTTGGGTTTGTTACAGTAATGGATATGGGGGTTTTGTTACAGTATGGTCATAATCGTTACGCTATTCCCCAGTCCCCGATAGTTACAGTACCCAATGTGAGACTCGTGTTTAAATCGTGGTTTAGACATACATTGAGACGATTAAATAAATAACTGAAAAATTCACACAAACTATACTTGCCTTGTATTAAAGTTGACTGGAAAGACAGATCGGTACCGAGGGAGACGTCAGATACGACTTCGAGTTCCTACAGTTGAGAACTCGATTTAGAATCCTGAATAACCAGACTAAGTGTGCTAGTTGCAATCTCTAATAGACATGTCCTAGTCAGGTTTTAAGTTGTATTTAAACTACAGCTAACGATTACGTCGCAACTACGTGCGTTGATTAAGCCGATTAATGAATTATTTGGAAAATCACGAGAATCAAATACCATTTGGAAAACTTTGTGTTTTGTAATATATATTTATAAAAATACAATTTCTTTTAGTGGTAAATCGTGAATTAATAATATTTAATTCATTTTAACAAACTCGTAATTAAACCGTAAATCGCGATCTAATCTACGATTAAGCAACTAATCCAAAGTCCACCCAAATCACATCCACCAGAAAAAGAAAAGAAAATAACTACGCTACACAAATACATTGGCACAGCTACTGGTCCTAGGGTGGGCTTATGCTCGATACAATTTTCCTTTTACATTAATAAGAGAAATTGACTGAAATTAAATAATTTAAAGTGCAGGAAAAATAAATATCTAATATAAATAGCCTAATATTAAATATAATAAAAAGAAGCTAGGAGTCTCAGACTCGGTCCATTCCTCAAATTTTGGTTTATGCCTCAACGTCCGGTCGGACCGGTGCGTTTGCATTTCGCCGGGGCCCACAGACCGGTACGGTCGTCGCCCAAAAATCGGTTTTAGAAATTCATTTTCGAAAGCCAGTTTTGAAATTAATAAAATATAATTTTGTAAAAATTTGGGCAGCACTTCCCCTATTCCGGGACAAACCCAAAACTGGAAAGTGCGCCGACAAATTCCTGCAAATAATTTCCAACCCAAAATAGTCCACAAAATCCACCAAAATAATTCCAACACCACAGAAATAATTCCAACTCCACCAAATAATTCCCGAAAAGTCCGAGAATCCAATATCAACCAATTCACACCAACCCAGCAGGTAAATCACAGAAAAATAGACTAACACGGCTAAACGAAAATTATAACGCAGCTATCCGGATTCCCGAGAGGGAACCGGGGGACCGATCTATCATCATCGACTCACGGGAGGGACGAACTACTCTGATTAACAGAAATTACCAGTTTCCGTTGGCGGGGAGCCGCGGGAAAAATCTCGGGAAAGAGATCCGAACTAAGTCGGCAGCAGGTAGAAGATCCCGAACAGCGGGAAAGTCCACGGACAGCGGGAACGCCGGCGGGGCAGCAAAGAACCGCGGGAAATCAGCGGGAAAACTCCGCCGGGGCGCGGACAGCACAGCGGAGAGCTGCGGGCTCAGGGGGTTCTGCCGGCGGGGGCGCGGGGGTCCTGCCGGTGGGGCTGGACGGAGAGGGGGTCGGCCACGGAGGGTGGCGGTCGGGTTCGGGCACGCCGGAGGTGCGGGGCGGCGTCGGCTAGGGCGCGGGGCTGCTGGCCGCGGGGGCCGGCCTCGGGAACGGCGGCGGAGGCCGCGGGTACCGCGGAGGAGCGGCGCGGTGGCGGATCCGGCCGGAGAAAGGGGGCTCGGGGACCGCGGAGGCGGGGCGAGCTCGGAGGCGGCGGATGGCCGCGGGAGGGGGCGGCTAGCGGCGGGATGGCCGCGGAGAAGCTCGCCGGAGGGGCTCGGGAGTTTGCCGGAGAAGGGCTCGGGGAAACCCTCGACAGAGAGAGAGGGAGAGAGAGAGATGGGTTGAGAAGATGGGTTTTCCACAGAATGAAAACCGAGAGAGAGAGAGATAATAGAGTTTGTTGAGAGTTGTGCGGAGTTGGTTCTGTTGAGGAGAACGTGGGAAGATGGGGGAAATAAAGGAGAGTGGGGTTAAATTGTGTGGAGGAGAGGAATCTACGAGAAATGAGTTTACCAATTCTCCAGGGGAAGGGACCAGTTCCCAACCGCGAATATTTTTTTTTATATTATTATTATTTCTTTTATTAACCAAGTCAAAAAAAATAGGAAAGAATGGGGTTAGGGTTTGGGCTCAGGCTCGAACTCGGGTCTGGGTCCAAAAATCCAAAAGTCCATGTTGATTATAATTTTCGAAATTCCTTCCAACCAAAAATAAATAATAATATTTAATAATAATAATAATTTGAAAAAACATCTAATTTAATAATACGAAAAATTCTAAATAATTTATCCAACGAAAACTGGGTTTCACATGTCAGCAATGGGTGAAGGTTGTAAGAGTGTTGTAAGCATTTGGTAGTAGACTTAGCATTATTGATGTCTTATTCCAAGCTTAGTTGATTGTGTTGTTTGGCTTTTATATGGAAGGCCTAGGTTCGAGTCTGGTGTTTGGGTTCTGTAGAATTTTTCTATTGTTAATATTTTTTGGGTGCTATTATATGCTTTTAACTTAGTATGGAATAATTTTTGGGACTGTTAATGGCCATTCTTCGTTCCTCTAACACGGAGAATGGTACATTTAGGACGGAGAATGGTACATTTAGGACGGCGAATGGTACATTTAGGATAAAGAATGGTAAATGTAGGACGGAGAATGATATATGTAGGACGGAGAATGGTACATATAGGACGAAGAATGGTACATTTAGGACGGAGAATGGTACATTTAGGACGGAGATTGATACATGTAGGACGGAGAACGGTACATATAAGATGGAGAATGGTACATTTAGGACGGAGAATGGTACATTTGAGACTGTTCTATAGGGTTGTAAATTTTAAATAGTTTGGCTGTTTAGTTTTGTTTTGAATCTATATAAATTAGTTTTGAAGGATAGTGAAGATGAATTAGTTTGGTTGTTTGGCTGTATAAATAGATTTTAAAGGGTTGTGAAAAATAAACCAATATTTTTGTATCGATCACCATTAATTATGGTGAATGACACTGATACCACTAATATGAGTGGAATTTGAACCGCCAGAATTTATTTTGAATAAGGTAAAATCTGTGTTGGAAAATGTTGAAATCTCTTGGATATGATTACACTGAGATGTTGTATTAATGGTAAAATCTGTGTTAGAAAATGTCAAAATCTCAGAAGTGAGCCGTCTTAGGCGTCATTATATCACAGTCCATTTTATTTATAAAAAATTAATCATATAAAAAATTATTGACAAAAGTAAAATTTTGTCAAAATGAAGAAGCGAACTCATAAAAAATATCTTGTATGTAGACTAGTAAAAAATATAAAGAAATGCATGCATGCATGCATGCTAATGTTTTCACCATTCACCCCAGGAATGAATGATGATATCTAAATCATTATACATCTCGTATCCAGGTTCCCCTGGGACTGGGATTATATCATCAAAGGATTTTTTAAACGTCTGTATTGAATAACAAATTTTACAGAGTTCGTCGTCGAAGTGCACGTTGAAGCACCCACGTATGTCGAGCACGCGAAGACCCTTGCAGTTGCATATGATAGATCGCAGCGTATCTCCATTGAACATGCCGAATCAAATATGTAGATGCTCGAGACGCGGCATCGAATCAGCCAAGGCCTTTTCCTCCGTCTTATTTTTCGTGTCCAGCATGAATCTATTCCTGAGCATGAAATATGGAGGGAGTATGTTCCTACTCAGCTTGACCAGATGGTGGCAATACTTTCCGACGGAAAATATTCCAGTCGACGTGATATAGAGGCAGTAGCTAATGTCGAGTTCTTCCAGCACCGAAAGAAATTTCAAGTGTCTCACGAAAGTTTCATCACTCACGTCGCACTTCGGAATGCGTAGCACCCTTAGAAATTTTCCACTGTATTACAAAAATGGAAAAACATCAATAGAAATTAGCAAAAGTATAAGTAAAATTTTGTAATAGAAAAAATAAAGTATTAAAATAATACTAAATAAAATTTTTTACTGGCCTTAAACATGCAAAACAGAAGGCTGCTTCGTCGAGCTTGTACGCGAAGAAGGACCCTATATATCTCCCACTGCGAGCCACGAGCTTCATTACGGTCAAAGTAATCTCAGCAGTTTGCTGGATCCTCCGGTACCACTGTACCACGTCGACGTTAGACCAATAGTCTAAGGGACCGTTGAGCGCCTTCCACCATGAACGGCAAACTGGGGCCACGTTGCACATTACCTCGTCCGCCGGCATCTCTGACAGTACCAGTATCATCGAGAGAATCTCGGTAGGGATGACATCACATCCGCTGCAGTTGATCTTGCTCTTGCCCCTCTCCATTGCGACTGTTCTTCTTCTTCTCTCCTTTGTTTCTCTCTAGTCGGATGAGTTCTCTTCTTTGGAAAAGGCTGTTTAACCCCTTGTTTAGGGGGTGTAACCCGCTCGTGGAGGGGTGTGACTGAACAAGGCACGAATTTATTAGAAAATAACGATAATGCCACTGTATTAATATTATCAATTAGTCGTTTGGGCTTCCAACATAAAAGTCTGAAGTACATCTTTACTCAGAAGGAGCTGAACATGGGACAGAGAAGATGGTTGGAGTTGATCAAGGATTACGACTTGGAGGTTCAGTATCATCCAGGCAAGGCTAATGTGGTAGCAGACGTACTTAGCAGGAGAGGCGGCGCATTTATGTTGACAACGCAGAAGCACATCTTAGAAGACCTTCAGGAGATGGGTATCGAAGTTATACTTCCTAGTGATGTAGGAGTTCTAACAAGTTTACAAGTTCAATCTGACTTGGTAGACAGGATCAAGGCAGCTCAGGCACAGGACCCAAGGATTCCGAAGCTTAGAGCAGAATGTGAGTCAGGACTCAGAAAGGAGATGCAAATTCATGAAGATGGTACGCTTAGGTTTGGATCACGCCTATGTGTGCCTAGTGGAGATATCAGACAGGAGGTTATGACAGAAGCTCACAGTTCTCAATATTCTATACACCCTGGAGGGACCAAGATGTACCAAGATATCAAGCAGCACTTCTGGTAGAACGGGATGAAGAGGAAGATAGCTAGGTTTATTTCCCGTTGCTTGGTATGTCAGCAAGTGAAGGCAGAACAGCAGAGGCCAGCTGGGTTATTGCAACCGCTTTCTATCCCGGAATGGAAGTAGAAATACATTACAATGGACATTGTGACCGATTTACCGAGATCACCAAGTGGTAAAGATGCTATTTGGGTGATAGTAGATCGGCTTACAAAGGTGGCACACTTTCTTCCTTTCAGAGTAGGGCAATCTACAAAAAAGTTGGCAGAGTTGTATATGCAGCAGATAGTCAGGCAGCATGGAGTCCCCGTCAGCATTGTGTCAGACCGAGATACCCGCTTTACATCACATTTCTAGAAGAGCTTACATCATAGTCTGGGTACCAAGTTAAGATTTAGCACGGCTTACCATCCCAGACAGACGGGCAATCAGAAAGAGCAATTCAGACCCTAGAAGATATGTTGCGAGCTTGCACCCTAGATTTTGGAGGATCTTGGGAGAGCCACCTGCACTTAGTGGAGTTTTCTTATAACAAAAGTTATCAAGCCAGTATCCAGATGGCGCCATTTGAAGCACTATATGGTAAGAAGTGTAGGTCGCCACTAGCATGGGATGATATCGGGGAGAGGAAGATGTTAGGCCCGGAAATAATTGTTCAGACAGTTGAATTGGTTAAGAGAATTAGAGAGCGACTTCGAGTTACGCAAGATCGGCATCGTCATTGGGCGGACCAGCATCGTAGGCCGCTAGAGTTTTCTGTTGGAGACCACGTATTCTTACGGATCTCACCTACCCGTGGGGTCATTAGATTTGGCGTTCGCGGGAAGTTGAGTCCGCGATACGTAGGACCATTTGTTATTCTTGATAGGGTAGGCGATGTTGCTTATCGTTTATCCCTTCCACCTTCGTTACGAGAGGTGCATGACGTATTTCATGTATCTCAGTTGCGAAGGTATGTATCGGACCCAAGCCATATCCTTGATCATTCTGAGCTGGTTGTTGGTACCAACCTATCTTACAAGGAGCAGCCGGTGTCTATTTTGGACCGAAAAGAGAAGATACTCAAGAACCGAACAATTAGCCTTGTTCGGGTTGCTTGGGGTCATCACACTTTAGGGGAGTCAACGTGGGAACATGAGGATGATATCCGATCATGGTATCCGTACATATTTGACTCACAAGGTATATCTCTCTCTATATACCTTGATTGTCTTAACTCCTCATGCTTGTCACCTTATAAGTAGAATTGCTTGGTGTCGTCGATAGTTAAACATAGATATATTACTTGCTATTTGACATTGTAGAATAGCTACTTACTCAAATTACTTGTACTTAGATTAGTCTAGCTCTGACATTTCTGTCCTACTTGGATCTGAAATTTCGAGGACAGAATTTTTCTAAGGAGGGTAGAGATGTCACTCCCCATTCCCAGAATAAGTATTTTATACGTGTACTGCTTGAATATATTTGTTCAATATTTATCATGCATTTGTTCTGTATTTAAATTTTTTAATTTCGTGCTTATTAATTTTTCTGTATTTTTTTCTACTTTTTCTTGGCTCTTGGTTTATTTCGGTTCATGGTAAACCAACTTGGTGCGATTTGGTTCAACATGGAAAGGAATGGATGGCTTGGATTTGGTGGAGAGAATGAATGGTGGAGATCCACTTGACCTTGATATAAAAGTTCTTTTTTCATTCTCTCTCTTCATTCATTCACATTTTACTCCTCCACCAAACCCTAACCCACATGTGAGAGGCAAGTACATCTTGCACACCATGAGGGATTTCATGCATCTCCATTTATTTTTAGTCTATCTTGTTCATCTTCTCTTCCTCTACAAGTTTAGGTCTTAAAGTTTTTGATTTCCATGGATGGTTGGGTGTAGATCTAAGTTTTAAGTTTTGGTTTTCATATGAATTTTAGGGTTTTGATCTATCAAACATTGTTGTTTTCGAAAATAAGTGGTTCCATATTGTAGAGAATTTAATTCTACTAAAGTTTGGTTTTTGAAAAGTTAGATTTCGATTTATTTTGTGGAAGTTATGGCCAAAGTATTTTTGTTCGTTTCTATATTTCATCTGCAGCATGAGGAGTATGTCGCAGTAGGCGCATATGATGTCGCAGTTGAGCCGCATGAGGCGCATGTCGCAGTAGGCGCATATGATGTCGCAGTTGAGCCGCATGAGGCGCATGTCACAGTAGGCGCATATGATGTTGCAGTTGAGCCGCATGAGGCGCATGTCGCAGTAGGCGCATATGATGTCGCAGTTGAGCCGCATGAGGCGCATGTCGTAGTAGGCGCATAAGGTGTCGCAGTTGAGCCGCATGAGGCGCATGTCGCAGTAGGCGCATATGGTGTCGCGAATGAGCCGCATAAGGCGTATGCCGCAGTTGAGCCGCATATGGTATCGCAGTTGGGCCGCATATGCCGCATGAGTCGCATGTCGCAGTTAGTCTGCATGCATGTCGCAGAATAGGCCGCATAATGCCTATTTTGGTTGTTTCTGACTGTTATATGTCCTAATTGACGAAATTGTGGCTAGAATTTCTTCCAACTCCCAACATAAAATTTGTAGATCTTTTCCTTGGCTTCAAGAATATGTTACCAACT
Organism: Iris pallida; assembly: GCA_029216955.1. Taxonomy (NCBI): domain Eukaryota; kingdom Viridiplantae; phylum Streptophyta; class Magnoliopsida; order Asparagales; family Iridaceae; genus Iris; species Iris pallida. Next base: position 2,767,605 of record JANAVB010044819.1, read on the forward strand.
ATTTTATACTAGTTATGGACTCGACCATGCTTAATACTAATTTGACTTTTATGCCTTGTCACGAATTGACCCCGACTGTTACTTGACTAATAATTGATCATGCGTTCCTAGTTGGAACTAAGAGACTAGCTATATAGTCGTCTTATTGAATTGAATGAATGAGACACATTCATATTAACTATGAACTATTATAATCGATTGGCCGATCCCGAATATTGACATACAGGCACACATGCAGGCTTCAATTTATTTATTTATTTATTTTCTACAAAAGAAGCATGTGTACTTTATGGTTAAGGTATGATTATTCCGTGGTTAGTTTGGATTATTGCATTACGCTATATAAGACCTACAACCTAACCGTACGGGCATCGTTGTAGAGTTGTGCATATCGTACCCCGTACGAAAGTACTCATTCTGAATGACCATGATCCACGACATGGGATTTCACTCAACGTAGAGACTATTAAGTTAAATAAAATAATGATTGCATGGAGAGAATGGATTCTCGAATTCTTACATGGCAGCCCTCTTGGGACTAGTAGTGCCCGACAGGCCGGTTGGTCCCTACAGATACTGCAAATCTGCCACACGGGCAGGGAGCAGTATCTGGTTATATTATCTATTGTATATTGTATATTGATGACGGGCGTCCCGCTGGGACTCGTCTAATTCATGATTGGCGCAATTGATTGACTGGGTAAACTAGCCTTGCTTGCACATAGTAAGAACTGAGGAATCCTTTATTGCATAATTCCAGGATAACTTGGAACTCACAGTAGCAAGCTGTAGTAGTTGCATGGCCGTTTAAATTAATTTTTTTGTGTACTGTACCTACTCTGTTACCTAACTGAGATGATCAGAATGTCAGGGCATGACTGACCAACTTATGTCCTTGTTTGGTTGGGAGGTTGGTTCAAAGTGTCGTGATGTTATGTGAATCCCAGTAGGAAGCAGAGATCTACTTATCATATTCTCTTATTACTGGTTTTAATTCGTCATATCGTGCTTCCTTGCGGTACTTGCTATTAGAGGTCTAACCTCTCTGATTTTGCATGGCCAGATTTAGAGCCGGTCCCCGAGGACTCAGCTTACTTCCACCTCCAAGATGGTCAATACTAGAGGGATGATCGCAGGAGGACTCGAGTGGGTTCCTTACTTCTCTGCTCGTTTTGTTATTTACTTAATACCTTGCCGTTTGGCACCGACATGTTAGTCGAATTGTCTTGTACTTACTTTTACATAATTGTAATTAAGTCAGACTGCAGCTGATAACAATTGTGTACACTTTGCTACATCATCTGGCTATGTTTTGTAAAGCCAGATATCAAGAACATTTTGACTGAACGTTTGGGACGCCTTACTGCTTTATCTTACATGTTCTCTATTTCTGTTTCTTATTTGAATGATTGAGACAATAGATGTGAAATGACCATAGTGAGACTTTCATGTAGTATGCACCCCCTCGTCTTTTAGACAGCATTGATCATATTATACGGTATTCATCTACCCGTAATACGTAGCTGGCTGAGTCATTCCCCCGCTCTCCAGTATTCTGGTTCTGGGGCGTGACAAGGTTTTAGTGGTGGCCCATGCAGGTCTGATTTTAGACTTGTGGGATGTTTTAATAGGAAGTCTCAATCACACATGTTCCTCCTTGATCTCATGATTCGTTACTTTCGACTCTAGCTTGACATTTCGGTATCCTTTGACTTTATTGATCTTTCCGGTCCGGTCGTTTGATTGTTCTCTTGTCCCTTTTCTTAGGGGTACTTCGTCCGTATCTGCCAGGACTGGACAACAACAACAAGAGCAACACGGACAACCTGACCATGTTGGTCAGCAACAAGGGCCGGTACTAACTCAAGAGACTATCCAAGAAGAAGTAATAGTGGAAGCAGCAGCTGGATCACAGTATCCGGAGGTTCTACCACCACCAACAGTTCCACCTACCCCTGTAGAAGTAGACACACCGGCCCTTCTGGAGATCATGAGAGGGATGATGGCTACTCAGCAACATCAGATGTTAGCCCAGCAGCGCATGCACGCTCAGTTACAAGAGCAGAACGTATTACTCAACCAGGGATTGCAGACGGCTTTGGAAAGAGGGGCGAGGACAGATTCAGGAGCATCAGCCAGGTTTTGCAAGTTCAATCCCCGCTGTTTCGAAGGAACGGAGGATGCCATCTCAGCAGATGCACGGCTTAAGGATATTGAGGCTATTCTAACAGCAGCTAAGGTGCCGGCAGAAGAACGTGTGGATCAAGTGAAGTTGTTACTTCAGGATCTCGCACGTGATTGGTGGGAATCAGAGAAAGTGGGCATCAGACGTCATGTTGCTTGGGACGATTTTACCGCAAGATTCAAGACGAAGTACTATGGAGTTGTGGCACAGTTTGAGCTACAACAGAAGTTTATCAACCTCAAGTAGGCCGGCAAGACGGTAGATGCTTATGCAGCGGAGTTCTGCAGATTGAGTAGGTTTGTCCCAGAGATGGTAGCAATGGAGAGCCAGAGGGCTATGAGATTTCAGCAAGGATTTCACCTTGAGCTCTTAGAATTGATAGAGGGGCACAATTATCAGACTTTTGACAAAGTATTGACGGCAACCCGAAGGCATGAGATCACCATTCAGAAGATCACGGCAAGGACTGGAGGTCAGAAGAGATCCCACAGATTGAAGGAGGAGGGGGAGCGGCGCCCCGAACAACAGCACCATCCCTTGGCATTCGCATTCACGATATGGCAATACGAGGGCCAGCACCACCACCCAGACAGCAGCAGCAACAGAAGAAGAATCAGCAACCCCCAGCGGGCTGCACTTATTGTGGAAAGGTAGGGCACACTAGAGATGTGTGTCGGACATTGAACGGGCAGTGTTTGATATGTAGAAATCCAGATCATCGGGTTATCACATATCCCATAAATTCAAGGTCAGGAGGACCAGTGCAGCAGTTTCTTGCTCTGCCAGCACCAGGGTCAGGACAGTATCGAGGACCCGCAGTGGCAGTGAGACCGTTGGCCCAGCGTCCGTTAATGCCACAGGCTCAGATGTTTCGACAGCAGGGACCGCCGATGCAGCAACACCAACATAGACCAACTCAGCATCATCAAGGCAGGGGCCAGCAGCAGCACCAGGCTAGGCCGCAACATGGGAACCAACAATGAGGTCGAGGACAGGCATTCACTCTGTCCTTAGAAAAGGCATTGGCGTCGGGAGATGTTGTGGAAGGTAACATTATCGTCGCCTCATATCCCGCAGTAGCATTGTTTGATTCGGGAGCATCACACTCATTTATATCTGCACAATTTACGACACAGCTAGGAATGTAGTTCGAGGTATTGCCAGGGAGGTTGAATATACTCACTGGCAATGAGCTCGTAGGAGTTAGTAGAGTTATTCTAGCGTGTAGCGTTGTAGTTTACGGGCATTCCTTACCCGCCCGGTTGATAGAATTTCCTGTTGGAAATTTCGACGTTATCTTAGGCATGGACTGGCTGAAAGACAGTCATGCGACGATAGATTGTCGTAGAGGGAGTGTATCTTTTGATATTCCAGGCATGAAGCGGTTCACCTTGGTCAGATCAGTGGCGACTCAGCAAGAGCAGAGAGTAGTAAGAGCAATGGAAGAAGTTCCAGTTCCGAAGGTAGTTGAAGAGTTTCTAGACGTATTTCCTGAAGAACTTCCAGGTCTACCATCGATTAGAGATATTGAGTTCAGTATAGAATTGGCACCTGGAACTAAACCAATATCAGATCGAGTTTACAGAATGGCGGATTCAGAGCAGGCCAAGGTATATCAGCACATAGAGGAACTAAAGGAGAAGAAGTTTATCCAAGCTAGCATATCACCATGGGCAGCACCAGTGGTACTTGTGGGAAAGAAGGATGGGTCGTCCAGATTGTACATTGATTACAGGAAGCTTAACGCGGCGACCGTAAAGAACAAGTACCCACTACCCAGGATCGACGACTTGTTTGATCAGTTGAGCAAAGCTAGAGTTTTTTCCAAGATAGATCTTCGTTCAGGATGTCATCAAGTGAGGGTTCGGAAGGAGGATATTCCCAAGACAGCATTCAGGTCGAAGTATGGGCATTATGAATTCTTAGTAATGCCGTTTGGTTTGACCAATGCTCCAGCAATATTTATGGATTTGATGAACTGCATCTTTATGCCATACTTAGATCATTTTGTCGTTGTGTTTCTTGACGACATTTTCGTATATTCTGCCAGTGAAGAGGAGCATGAAGACCACCTCAAGAAAGTGTTACAGGTTCTGAGAGAGAACCAGTTGTATGCCAAGCTCAGCAAGTGTGAGTTTTGGTCGGATCATATTTCATTTTTGGGTCATATCATATCAGGAGCTGGAGTAGCAGTGGATCCCAAGAAGGTAGAAGCAGTAGAGAGTTGGCCAGTATCCAAGACCGTAGCTGATGTACGGAGTTTCTTGGGATTGACAGGATATTACAGAAGGTTCGTATCAGACTTTGTAAGGCTTTCAGCACCCATGACCCGCTTAACACCGAAGGATATACCATTCGTTTGGTCGGCAGAATGCCAGGCATCATTTGAGAATCTGAAGCAGAAGTTGATATCAGCGCCTATTCTTACATTGCCAGTTGGACCCGGAGGTTTTACAGTATATTGTGATGCGTCAGGAAAAGGACTTGGGTGCATCCTAATGCAACATGGGAAGGTGATAGCATACGCATCTAGGCAACTTCGAGACCACGAGAAGAATTACCCAACTCATGACTTGGAGTTGGCAGCAGTAGTATTTGCTTTGAAGCTATGGAGGCATTACTTATATGGTGACCGAGTGGACATGTACACAGACCATAAAAGTCTGAAGTACATCTTTACTCAGAAGGAGCTGAACATGAGACAGAGAAGATGGTTGGAGTTGATCAAGGATTACGACGTGGAGCTTCAGTATCATCCAGGCAAGGCTAATGTGGTAGCAGACGCACTTAACAGGAGAGGCGGCGCATTTATGTTGACAACGCAGAAGCACATCTTAGAAGACCTTCAGGAGATGGGCATCGAAGTTATACTTCCTAGTGATGTAGGAGTTCTAACAAGTTTACAAGTTCAATCCGACTTGGTAGACAGGATCAAGGCAGCTCAGGCACAGGACCCAAGGATTCTGAAGCTTAGAGCAGAATGTGAGTCAGGACTCAGAAAGGAGATGCAAATTCATGAAGATGGTACGCTTATCGTTTATCCTTTCCACCTTCGTTACGAGAGGTACATGACGTATTTCATGTATCTCAGTTGCGAAGGTATGTATCGGACCCAAGCCTTATCCTTGATCATTCTGAGCTGGTTGTTGGTACCAACCTGTCTTACGAGGAGCAGCCGGTGTCTATTTTGGACCGAAGAGAGAAGATACTCAAGAACCGAACAATTAGCCTTGTTCGGGTTGCTTGGGGTCATCACTCTTTAGGGAAGTCAACGTGGGAACGTGAGGATGATATCCGATCACGGTATCCGTACCTGTTTGACTCACAAGGAATATATCTCTCTATATACCTTGATTGTCTTAACTCCTCATGCTTGTCACCTTATAAGTAGAATTGCTTGGTGTCATCGATAGTTAAACATAGATATATTACTTGCTATTTGACATTGTAGAATAGCTACTTACTCAAATTACTTGTACTTAGATTAGTCTAGCTCTGACATTTCTGTCCTGCTTGGATCTGAAATTCCGAGGACAAAATTTTTCTAAGGAGGGTAGAGATGTGACTCCCCGTTCCCAGAATAAGTATTTTATACGTGTACTGCTTGAATGTATTTATTCAATATTTATCATGCATTTGTTCTGTATTTAAATTCTTTAATTTCGCGCTTATTAATTTTTCTGTATTTTTTTCTGCTTTTTCTTGGCTCTTGGTTCATTTCGGTTCATGGTAAACCAACTTGGTGCGGTTTGGTTCAACATGGAAAGGAATGGATGGCTTGGATTTGGTGGAGAGAATGAATGGTGGAGATCCACTTGACCTTGATATAAAAGTTCTTCTTTCATTCTCTCTCTTCATTCATTCACATTTTACTCCTCCACCAAACCCTAACCCACTTGTGAGAGGCAAGTACATTTTGCACACCATGAGGGATTTCATGTATCCCTATTTATTTTTAGTCTATGTTGTTCATCTTCTCTTCCTCTACAAGTTTAGGTCTTGAAGTTTTTGATTTCCATGGGTGGTTGGGTGTAGATCTAAGTTTTAAGTTTTGGTTTTCATATGAATTTTAGGGTTTTGATCTATCAAATATTGTTGTTTTCGAAAATAAGTGGTTCCATGTTATAGAGAATTTAATTCTACTAAAGTTTGATTTTTGAAAAGTTAGATTTCGATTTATTTTGTGGAAGTTATGGCCAAAGTATTTTTGTTCGTTTCTATATTTCATCTGCAGCATGAGGAGTATGTCGCCGTAGGCGCATATGATGTCGCAGTTGAGCCGCATGAGACACATATCGCAGTAGGCGCATATGATGTCGCAGTTGAACCGCATGAGACGCATGTCGCAGTAGGCACATATGATGTCGTAGTTGAGCCGCATGAGGCACATGTCGCAGTAGGCGCATATGATGTCGCAGTTGAGCCGCATGAGGCGCATGTCACAGTAGGCGCATATGATGTCGCAGTTGAGCCGCATGAGGCGCATGTCGCAGTAGGCGCATATGGTGTCGCGAATGAGCTGCATAAGGCGCATGTCGCAGTTGAGCCGCATATGGTATCGCAGTTGGGCTGCATATGCCGCATGAGCCGCATGTCGCAGTTAGTCCGCATGCATGTCGCAGAATAGGCCGCATAATGCCTATTTTGGTTGTTTCTGACTGTTATATGTCCTAATTGACGAAATTGTGGCTAGAATTTCTTCCAACTCCCAACATAAAATTTGTAGATCTTTTCCTTGGCTTCAAGAATATGTTACCAACTATTTTATAATAGTTATGGACTCGACCATGTTTAATACTAATTTGACTTTTATGCCTTGTCACGAATTGACTCCGACTGTTACTTGACTAATAATTGATCATGCGTTCCTAGTTGGAACTAAGAGACTGGCTAGTCGTCTTATTGAATTGAATGAATGAGACACGTTCATATTAACTATGAACTATTATAATCGATTGGCCGATCCCGAATATTGACATACAGGCACACATGCAGGCTTTAATTTATTTATTTATTTATTTCTACAAAAGAAGCATGTGTACTTTATGGTCAAGGCATGATTATTCCGTGGTTAGTTTGGATTGTTGCATTACGCTATGTAAGACCTACAACCTAACCGCACGGGCATCATTGTAGAGTTGTGCATATCGTACCCCGTACGAAAGTACTCATTCTGAATGACCATGATCCACGGCATGGGATTTCACTCAACGTAGAGACTATTAAGTTAAATAAAATAATAATTTCATGGAGAGAATGGATTCCCGAATTCTTACATGACAGCCCTCTTGGGACTAGTAGTGCCCGAAAGGCCGGTTGGTCCCCACAGATACTGCAAATCTGCCACACGGGCAGGGAGCGGTATCTGGTTATATTATCTATTGTATATTGTATATTGATGACGGGCGTCCCGCTGGGACTCATCTAATTCATGATTGGTGCAATTGATTGACTGGATAAACTAGCCTTGCTTGCACATAGTAAGAACTGAGGAATCCTTTATTGCATAATTCCAGGATAACTTGGAACTCACAGTAGCAAGCCGTAGTAGTTGCATGGCTGTTTAAATTGATTTTTTTGTATACTGTACCTGCAAGGTTAGAACTTTACATAAGAAATCATATCATTTCACTCAACCAACCAACCGTAAACTTAAACATATGCATAAGGGTGGCAGGCCCTGCGCCTGCACCCAGCGACCCTATCTATATGAAGGTCACGGTGTTTCGTACCGTAATGCATCTCTGGCATCCTTATGTGTAGGAATATGATAGCTTCGATACGGGTTGCTAGCCCAATATCCGAAGGATCCCAAACTTACTGGTATCATAGCTTATCACAACACTGGACGGTCGCAACCTGTCCTAATAATGTGCACCATAAATACCATACATAATTTCCTCCTTTGAACTACTCGGTTGATTTGGCCTACCGCGCCCATGCCACACTCTGTTGCAAGGCGACGATTTGGTTTTGCGAACACTTTACTGAATAAGGCAAAATGTCGACCTCTTATCGTCCAGCGTAAAAGCATAGTTTGTACACCAGATCAACTAAAATCAGCACTTGCTCAAACGTGACTTATCCTTTGCATCGATTCGATTCATAGATTCTAATATTATTTTAGTATTATATTGAGATTGTTGACTCTAGACTTGTAGTATTTCTCTGCTGGATCTTTTAGATGATATTTCATATCTTATTGTCTTTATCTTTCGGTATCATCTATATTTCTTAGAGTTTGTGATTGAGTATATTAATTATCATTGCTTGTCCTCCATTCGGAGTTGACCGTTCTCGACAGGTTTTGATATTATAACTGTTGTTAGATAGTAGAACTAGACAGCATTCTACGTCGTTTCTACGGTGTAGGCTGGGACGATGTCACGCACTCATGCCATTACTCCGGGTGCGGGTCGTGACAGGGTGCGCGAGAAAGGAACAATGTCGCTACCGATTCGGTTGGGACCGATAGGTCGGAATCGGCCGGGTCGATCGAACGGGAACGGTTGAATTAAGATCCATTCCACGTTATGGAATGGCTTCTCTGTAACCAAGTCCCATATTCAGCGGGTTGCAGGTGATCGCGTAGGCGACGTCAGCGCAGCCAACCAGTCGCTCGCTTGAAGCAAGTCTAAGGCGAGTGGCTGACCTCCTTCGCCTCGTCCCACTTCGACGTTGTCATCCCCAGTTTTCGAATTAGGGGTATTTTTGTCATTTTTTAAGTTTTGTAATTTTTGGAAATTTTATAGAATTTTTAGGGATTTGTTTGATTGGGTTTGAATCTTATCCAATTTGGACTTAAGTTGGAGACCCAGGTAGTCTGGACAATAGTGGAACCCACATACTAGCTGGGCTTGGCCCACATGCCATCCTAACTAGGCTAGAAACCAATAAACCACACTTCCATGGCTTAACTAGTCATTAAGAGGCTTAATTAGTCAAATTAGAGTTAAACCAAAACAAACCGAACCAAACCGAATTCAAACCGAACCAAACTAAGTCTAATGGGTTGGGGACTTAATGGGTCTCCCCCCAAACCCACTAAGGCCTCCTATGGCCGGCCACAAGTGGACCAACCCCCCCTCTTTTCTTCACTTCTAGGTAAACTCTCCCTCTCTCCAATTCCATTCTTTTCAAACTCTTTCTTCTCAAGAGAAGATCTCATTTAGGTATGATCTTAACTCTCATTAATTCCCACTTTTGCATTTATTTCCTTCACAACAAATGTGGAGGAGATCATTCTCCACATTTTGACCATAGATTTTGTAGGTTTCCATAAAAAATAGTTTAGAGTTTTAATTAGGGGTTTTTCCTTTATATAGAGTGTATATACATATATATGTGTATATATATTTATATGTATTTGTGTGTGTGTGTGTGTGTGTGTGTGTAGAGGAGAGTGGTGGTGGTGGTGTCATGAGAGTGTGTGATAGTGTGTGTGAGAGTGTGTGTGTTTGTCTGAGAGTGTGTGAGAGTGTGTGTGTGTGTCTATATACATATTTATATGTGTGTGTGTGTGTGTGTGTGTGTATGTGTATATATATATATATATATATATATATATAGAGGGAGGGAATGAAGAGAATAAGGAGTAGCAGCAGCAGCTGCTGTTGGGGGGAGGGGAATGTGAGCTGCTGCCCCCCCAAACAGCACCGCAGCAGCAGCAAAATGCAGGGCAACAGTAGCAGTATGCAGCTGCAGCAGCAGCAGGAAGCAAGGGCAGCAGCAGCAGCTCAAAGCAAGAGCAGGAGCAGCAGTAGAAGTAAGGGGAGGAAGAGAATGAGAAGAAGAATAAGAAGAAGGATTAGAATGAGAAGAAGAATAAGAAGAAGGATTAGAAGAAGAAGAATTAGAAGAAGAAGAATTAGAATTGGAATGAGAAGAAGAATGAGAAGAAGAATTAGAAGAGGAATGGAAAAAGGAATTAGAAGAAGAAGAATAAGAAGAAGGATTAGAAGAAGAAGAATAAGAATAGGAATGAGAAGAAGAATTAGAATAGGAATGAGAAGAAGAATGAGAAGAAGAATTAGAAGAGGAATGGGAAGAGGAATTAGAAGAAGAAGAATAAGAAGTAGGATTAGAAGAAGAAGAATTAGAATAGGAATGAGAAGAAGAATTAGAAGAAGAATTAGAAGAGGAATTAGAAGAAGAAGAATAAGAAGAAGGATTAGAAGAGGAATTAGAAGAGGAATTAGAAGGAGAATTAGAAGAAGAATTAGGAGAAGAAGAATAAGAAATAAGAATAAGGAGAAGGGAAGGGAAAAAGAGAAGGAGATGGAGAAAGAAGGATAGTAGTGTAGGAATGTAGGAAATCGAATTTAGAGGAGATTGAGTGAATCGGATTTGGTGAAGGGGTAAAATTGAGCTCCGAGTGTCGGAACGCGTTGAAACTTGGAGGAGACTTAGAATATTTGAATTAGACTTTGTGGGTAGGCTCCCGAGTTGAAATCGGGGTATCGTGTGGGAGTAGGACGATGGTATCGCACCGTACCATTGCGTATCTTGAGATATTCAAGATAATCGGCAATAGGCCGTAAGATGGACTGGATGTCCACTCTACCTAGGAAGCGTGGTAGGTAATGAATGTATAGGCTAGTATCCTACTACCCTAGGAAGCACGGGTCGAAATACCAAGCGTAGGTAGGCTAACTTGGTATTTGCCTAGGTTAGAAATTTACCTTTGTAAAGGGTAAATTTAAGATATTGGCCTACGGCCAAGATATGGGTTTCGGAGTTCAAGATGGACTCGGATATGGGTTGTAAGGGTTGGTAATGGTTAGGACTAGTCGCCTAGACCTAGTCTTGACCTTGGTTGACCACAGTTGACTTTTTAGACCAAAAGTCAACTATGGGTCAACACTTTACCCAATTTAGTCCCAAATTCCATTAGACTTGAGCAGTTGACCAAAAGTCAACTGTTAGTCACCATTGACCTAGGGTTGATCTAGAGTTGACCAGAGTTGACCCGTTGACCAAAAGTCAACTGTAAGTCAACTTTCGACCTAGTTTGATACGGGTTGACTTCCAATATTCTCCTATGACCAAGGTTGACCTAACTAGACTTGTCTTGACCTAGAATGACTTAATAGAATTTAAATTGATTTGAATTTACTTCCTAAACATAGTATTGATACGTCTTGTTCCCTATAGGTCCTCGAGGCACTGCATTGGATCCAGTTGACATATTATATCATATCACAGGCGAGTATATTCTCTGATAACTTTTTTCTAATTTATAATAACTGTTATGATTCATGTACTTAGTGTAGATATACTTGTTCCTGACACATGGTTCTCACGGATTGATTTTCCTGGATCTCGACGAGAGATGTTACTCCTTGTTAGCTTGGGATGCATTGTGCAAGCTCCCTTGTAGCTCTTGTACAATATGTGGTCACTGATTCTAGAGAAGACTTGCTCCCTTCTCATAGAATCCCGTGCAGTGACGTGTCCTGTTTGGATCCATTCTACCAGTTGGGGGTGGCGGAGTAGTAGCGTATGCCTGTGATCAAATCCATCTTGCATTCTTGAACAGTGTTAGTCATATACCTTACTTATGACTAGCCATGCCAGTTCTTACAGGTACCCAAGCCGATCACAAGTTGAAACTACTACTCACACACATTGGATAGATGGCTTACCCTGATTTGTGTACATACCATGATTAGTTCTATTTTCCTGTTCTAGCTCTAGCTCTACAGCTTACCATGCCATGATACATATATGTACACTGCATGATTTTATTGTATACGCTCTGTTTACAGTCTTATGGCTGTTATTCTATCTTGAGATCTGTTATGAGATATATGTACTCGTTCCATCCTGACCGAATATATTGAAAATATTACAGATGCAGAGGAGGACTATTACTGCACTTACTATGGCCCACCGGACGTAGTGGGTTTGGAGACAGATACCCTAGATCCGCAGGGTACAGTACCGCAGGACGAGACACCGCCTATCCTGTAGATAGAGTAGGTCTTTTGTACTGGACCTTGTCTCCAGTTACTCTTGGGACTGTTATTATTTTGGCTTGTATTAGAGACTTTGGACTTTGACTTGTATATTATTTGTGTTTGGACTGGACAGGTTATATTTTATTGTCATGTTGTCTTTATCTTTCAGTCTTTACTATATCATCTTAGAGTTGTGATTGAGCACTCATATATTATCATTGCTTGTCCTCCGTTCGGAGTTGACCATATTCTCGACAGATTTTTGATATTATATAAACTGTTGTTAGAGTAGTAAACCTACAGCGTTCCATGCCGTTTTTACGGTGTGGGCTGGGCATTGTTACGCACACGTGCCCTTACTCGGGTGTGGGTCGTGACAGACGTCACTGGCATCACAAGCCATCCTGGACGTATAGCTTTGTTAATCGGGGTCCTTTCAACGCAAGTAGCTAGCTCCGATGCAAGTCCATGATTAACCTGTGCTGAAACCTTATGCACGACTATACCTTGTTTCCTCCTAGGACGAAACGGTCCCGTGGCCCCGGGTTGCTGCTCGAGGAAAGTACCGCCTTGTTGACAATTTGTCCATAACCGTGCGAAGACATATTTTCCTTTTAGTTATTAAGACATAGCCTACATTATCTTTGAAAACTCAATCCCTTTCCCGTGTTTGTGCCCTTGCATTTATCCTTTCGTTCGCAACAACATTATCGATTTACCTAGGAAGGGGGTCGAGAAGAGAAGGGTCAGCCACTCACCTTGAGTTTACTTCAGGTGAGAGAATGGATCTTAATTCAACCGTTCTCGTTCGATCGAGTCAATCGATCCCGACCTATCGGTCCCGACTGAATCGATAGTGACAGTGTTCCTTTCTGGCGTACCCCGTGGGCGGAGTACGGGACACGATGTAGGGACGGGGCACTACAGATATAGACTAAGATGTCGTCTATGAACACTATCATGAACTGATCCAAATAGTGCATGAAGATACGATTCATGGGGTCCATGAATACGACAGGCACATTGGTCGCTCCAAATGGCATAACAAGAAAATCCCAATGTCCATACCTCAATCTGAATAATGTATTCGGGATGACTTGCTCTCTGAATCTGATATGATGGTACCCTTATGACCGTAAGTCAATATTCGAGAATACAGCCGCTCCCTTGAGCTGATCAAATAAGTCATCAATGTACGATAATCAACACATAATCTTGACGTACCATCCTTCTTCTCCACAAGAAGCATCGGTGCTCCCCAAGGCGATCCACTAGCACGAATGAATCCTTTGGTTCTGAGTTCTTCAATCATCTTGTACAAGATTTCCAACTTTAAAGGTGCCATCTTGTAGACTCTCTCCGATCCTGGTGCCGTCCCTGAAATCAGGTCGATGGTAAAAACTCTGCCTCACCGGAAAATAAAAACTCTGCCTCACCGGGAATACCAAAAATAATCCTGCCAATATGGCAGTCTATTCTTGTGTATCGCTCCTTCAACCAATCCATTCCTAGGCGCCAAGGGACCGATTCGGCCCGCCGTAAAAGGGTCGTCGTCTAACCCAGCTATAGTCCGTGATGGCTTGACATTGCCAGTGGCCTTCACACCCTTTCACTGCTTAACAAATGCACGTGACACGGGACGGTGCTTGCTATCCTTTGATAGCCCAACAAAACTCTTTTCTAATGTGTTCGTGCAACGACTTGACAAGCAAGGGCTACGTCAAGCCTTACATCGAGGGAACGTGTTGTGCACACGTTCGACTTGAACAATCAAGTTCTTTGGGTGCATAGACTTAAGCAAGAAGCAGTGAAATACGACTTAAACTACGGGACAAGCGAATGTTAATATTAATTGTAGTTCCAATTACATTTTGATGATAAAAAAGAATGCAATTTTAACTTTAACTAGTTTAAAGTAAATGTTAAATCAAAAACTATTTTAAATTTTAGTATTAATATTAGTTTCAATAATATTGTAAATTTTAAATTAACAGGAATGCCATGGTATTAGAAACCTAGCTAGCTGATGTCACGTTACTCAGGGCTCGGTTAGTGTTCATCTAAACTCGTACGTGCGAACTAGTTATTAGTAATAAAAACCAAAAATTGAATTTTAAGTTTAAAATCTAGTCGAGCTCGATCCTTCCTCTTTATCCCATCTCCCACACTCTCTCTTTCTCTCTCGGGTTCTCTCTCACAGGTTGTGTTCCTTACACAACAGATCCCGTGGCATTAAATGCTGCTGCATGCGTTATCCTACACAATTTAATAATAAACACTGATACCATATCATTTGAAGAGTAAAAGTTGTCTTGGAAGTTGTAAAAAATTACTTTGTATTGTCTTCTCAATACTTTTTTTGCATTGGAGATGACTTTTTAAACTTATTGTCATTTGTGAATATAATGAATTGCCGCCTATGCAAGATATTGTCTTCTGCCTCATGCCACATATGATACACAACACATAACAAAACAATAGGGTTTCGTAGCATTAAATGCTGCTGCATGCGTTATCCTACAGAATAGGGCCACGTGGAGAATGCTGTTGCATGCTTCCTCATGCGTTATTAGCTACACAATTTAATAATACATGTACCCAGAAGACGAGAAAGTTGTGTTGTTGGAAGTTGTTTCCTTAAAATTATGCTTGTTCCTGGAATCAGTCAAGATTTTTTATGAGCCATCAAAAGAGGGCCACGTGACGGAGTTACAAGGAAGACGAAAAGGTTGTGTTGTTGCCTTTCTGGAAGTTGTTTCTTCCTGAATAATGCTTTTTGTATCTCTAAATTGCACTTTCAAACTGTCCATCCTTACGTGGCAACTGACGTGATATGTTGATCTGGCAGCTGACGTGGCAATTTTTTTTAAATAAAACTAAAAATAAAAATTAACATTAAAGTTAATATTAACATTAACATTAACATTAATATTAATATTATCATTAACATTAACAATAATATTAATATTAATATTAACATTAACATTAATATTAACATAAATTAATATTAACATTAAATTAACATTGATATTAAAGTTAAATTATTATGGAGAAAATTGGGTAGTTAACTTTTTGGATTAAAATTTGCCATGTCATCAGTCATGTCAGATGACACACACTATTATTTAACAAGCCACATCAGATGTGAGGGCTATATATTAGACAATTTGGAGGTACGAATATAGTATTACTCTTTCTTCTTGTATTATTTCTTGTCCTTCGTTTCTTTTGCTGGTTTCTAACACACTCTATTTTCTTCAATGTCGACGTCACATAGAGAAACTGATCGTCGTGTGGAAGATTTTGTCGATGAAGAAAGCTTCCTTTCAAGAGGACTGTCAGATGATTTGGATGATGAGCAAAGTTTGAAAGATGTTAACTTAGGAGACAGTAAAGAACAAGATGAAGAAAACAATGGAAGAATGCATCATAACGACGACGACGACATCAACGCAAACAACAAAATATTATTTTGCATCACCCTTTCTAATGGATTTAAGAAATGCATTATATTTTTATATTTATTTCTCATGTTTATTTTGTTTTATTCTGTTCTTAGGGACGACGGCAAATCTCCATTGGATTTCGATGCAGCGACGATGAAAAAAATATTGCAGTCTGCCAACATTAACAAAGATCCAAAACATATCTTAGAAGAAGATATTGTTGGCCTATAGTTCAACTCTATTAAAGAAGCAGAGACATTCTACCGGATATATTCAAAAGCATATGGTTTCAGTATTAGAAAGAACGAGGTAAAGAAAAAAAATCTGGGATGGTGATGGTCCGTAGTTGGTGTTGTTCGAATGCGGGATTCAGACACAAGAAATACAAGGAAGCTCCTAACAGGGTTCGTGAGCCAAGAAGTGGTTGTAAAGCAATTTTTCGTATTGGGTACACCGATAAAACAAAGATGTGGTTCGTCAAAAAATTTCATGTACATCACAACCATATCCTGGCAAATGATTATGAAACAGTTTTTTTGAGATCCCATCGTACGATATCACCCGCAGAGTTGGAAGAAATTAAGATTATGAAGCAATCAGGGATGGGGACTGGACAGATATGGAATTTAATTGTCCAGAAGAAAGGTGGCTGGGATAAGGTTGGATGGACGAGAAAGGATTTATACAACGCTCTAGCTCAAGATAGTAGAGCACTAGACGATGTTGATGCTACGACAACACTTACATTTCTTCAACCTAAGGAGGGCAGTGACCCAGATTTCTTCTACGCGTACAAGGTAGACGAAGATTCCAGATTGATCCATCTCTTTTGGGCTGACGGTGCATGTCGATTCGATTACGAATTATTTGGAAATTCACTATCATTCGATTCTACATATAAAACAAATAGAAGTCAAATGCCGTTGGTGGTTCTAGTGGGTATAAACAATCATGCGATGACTTGTGTGTTTGGGTTTGCAATGATCCATAATGAGACTGCAGAGACATATTCTTGGGTTCTAAAAAAATTCCTAGAGTGTATGAATGGTAAATTACCAGTGACAGTTCTCACGGATGGTTGCAGATCCATGAATAAAGCAATTGAGGATTTAATGCCCAGCGTAGTTCATCGAACGTGCTCCTGGCATATCCTAAACAATGTTGTCAAACATGTACACCGAGAGGGTTTTCACAATAAACCGAGTCTTCTGATTAAAAGGTACATCGTACACTTGCTACTTTACTTTGAAGTATGTTGTTGTTACAATATCACAACTTTAGTTATTGTCCATGTTTTCTAAACAGGTACTATTCAGTCGAAGAATTTGAAAACCGTTGGCAGCAGATGCTAACAGATTATAATGTAGAGAACAATGAGTGGACCACTGCATTATACAGAATGAGGCAGCGATGGACGGACACATTCCCACGTGGAAATTATTTTGGCGGTTCTACTGCAACAAATATATGTGAATCTATGAACACATTTCTAAAAAGATTTTTGAATGAGAAGCTGCCACTATGGAAGGCCCTTCAAAATTGTGACTACGGTTTGGCGGCCATACGTTACGGCCAGATGAGTAAGCATGTCACTGATAAACTCTCAACACCAGTTGTGAATCAAACTAGCATGGCCGTAATAGAAGGTAAATTTGCCGCAATTTACACTAAAATGGTGTTTATAGAGGTAAGGAAGGAAATAACACGTTCTGATGTATATACTGTTCTCCATCATCACATCATAAGAGAGACAGAAGTTTGCACTGTCCAAAAGTATATGTCGCCAAACAGTGTCAACCGGAAGGTAACATTTGATCCGGCCGACAACATCATAAATTGTGAATGCTTGTGGATGGAGACCAAGGGGATTCCTTGTAGGCATATTTTTTTAGCAATGAAGAGATTGCAAATTGGAGATATTCCAAAGAACTTGATAAAATCTCGTTGGCTCAAGGATTGCAAAGAGAGTTATCTCTCCGGATTTAGCTCAGAAAGAAGATTCATCCACCCAGACAGTATTGAGAGCAGAAGGTATGGTGGTATTAATGAACAAGTTAATCTGTTTACATACTATTGTAAAAAATCAAGCAAAATTCAAGAGAGAGGAACGGAGTTGATGTCGTCTGTTCTGATGGAGTTGAAAGAAATGGTGACCGATATTGGTGAAGAAGAACAAATGGTAGTTGATGCAGTTCATGGAGTGCGTGAAGCTTTAAAAGAGCCAAATCTGGTAGCAACAAAAGGAAGGCCTTCTCAAGGGAAATCAAGCCAGCCTACAGAAAGTCAGCCTGTTCCGAAGCCTAGAACTTGTAGAGTTTGTAAAAAATTGGGTCACGATTTTTGTAATTGTAAAGTACTAAAGCAAAATAGCGACAAAGAGCAAATAGAATAAAATAAAACGTCGTTGACTTAAGACAATGTCTTTCTTATGTGGCAAGATGTCATTCACACGAGACAATTAGATAAAAAATATGTTCTCCAACGCAAAAGTTTGAGAAGACAATTAGATAAAAAATGGAGAATATCAAATTCCAAGTTCAAAACGGAGAATATCAAAAATGGAAAAAATATGTTCTCCGTGCAGTTCAGAACGGAGAATATCATTCTCCGTTTCAAATGACATGGAGAATATCATTTTTCGTTTCAAATTAAAACGGAGAATGAACATTCTAATGTATTTTTAACACTGGGAATCTTATTCTCCGTTTCAAATTAAACGGAGAATGCCGTTCTTCGTTCCAAATTAAACGGCAAATAGAATCCTCAATCGTTTTAATACTGGGAACGACATTCTCCGTGCAGTTCAAAACGGAGAATATAATTCTTCGTTACAAATGAAACGGAGAATATCATTCTCCGTTTCAAATTAAAACGGAGAATGAACATTCTAATGTGTTTTTAACGCTGGAAATGCTATTCTCCGTGTAATTCAAAACGGAGAATGCTATTCTCCGTTTAATAAAACACGGTGAATGCTATTGTGGTGTCGTGGTTACAATGCTAGACCTGTATTTAAGAGGTCATTGGTTCAAATCTTGACTATAACAAAATTTTGTTTCATTTATACTTTTTTGTAAGTTATGTATGGGGCCCATTTAAAAGGGAAAAAACTTTGATACAGTAGGAGTATCAAAGTTTTGATACCCCCTATGTATGACATGTAGGCCCTTCCTGCTTTATAAAATGTGTACACATATATATATACACATAAATTTTGAGAGAGCCCACATGTCATACATAGGGGTATCAAAACTTTGATACCCCCTACTGTATCACAGTTTCTCTCTAAAATTGAAGACAAAACTTTGATATAGTAGGGGGTATCAAAGTTTTGATACCCCCTATGTATGACATGTGGGCCCCTCCTGCTTTGTAAAACGTGTAAACATATATATACACATAAATTTTGAGATGGCCCACATGTCATACATAGGGGGTATCAAAACTTTGATACCCCCTACTGTATCAAAGTTTCTCTCATTTAAAAGTTAAGTAAAATTGAGAAAAAAAACTTTGATACAGTAGGGGGTATCAAAGTTTTGATACCCCATATGTATGACATGTGGGCCCCTCCTGCTTTGTAAAACATGTAAACGTATATATACACATAAATTTTGAGATGGCCCACATGTTATACATAGGGGGTATCAAAACTTTGATACCCCCTACTGTATCAAAGTTTCTCTCATTGAAACCCTCATCAAAGTTGGCAGAATTCGAAGGGGCAGATTCATTGGTATTAACGACATATAAATGGCAGTAGTTGAGAGAGTTTGTTCTACTCTTACTTAGCTTTACTTGAGAAGGGGCAAATGCATTGGTATTGATGGAAATTAATTAAATTAAACTCGAAGTGGCTGCCACTTGGCGCATGTGTCCGAGTTGTTCCATGCCTATAAATGGCAGTAGTGTAGAAAGAGTTTGTTCTCGTCTCACTTAGCTTTTCTTGTGGAGATGGACTCTACCGATCCCCCGCCTTGGCAAGACGCTTTCCTCTTGGTTGTCGATCTCCTCGTTCAAAGAAGCTTTGGTGGTGAAATCCTTTAGAAGACTGAGATGTGCCTGGGTTTAGATTTATTGCCAACCTATGCTCTGTCGAAGCGCCCGCACGTTGATTCGCTTGGACTATGGACGGTGTTCCTTTGCCGCAAGGAGTTCCTTTGTTCGACGTGTTCCATTGGTCCGACGATGCACGGTGGTGAAGTCCTTCAGAAGACTGAGATGTGCCTGGGTTTGGATTTATTATCGTTCCACGCTCTGTCGAAGCGCCCGCACGTTGATTCGCTCGGACTATGCACGGTGTTCCTTTGCCGTAAGGAGTTCCTTTGTTCGACGTGTTCCATTGGTCCGACGATGCACGGTGGTGAAGTCCTTCAGAAGACTGAGATGTGCCTGGGTTTGGATTTATTATCGTTCCACGCTCTGTCGAAGCGCTCGTACGTTGATTCGCTCGGACTATGCACGGTGTTCCTTTGCCGCAAGGAGTTCCTTTGTTCGACGTGTTCTATTGGTCCGACGATGCACGATGAAGTGATTTGCCTCAAGGAATTCCTTTTCCTCAGGGTGTTCCATTGCTCGAAAGAATGCAATATTAAGTGAATTCCTCTGCAGGTCCTTTGCCTTAAGGAAAGTCTTGCCAAGGTGGGGGGATCGGTAGAGTGCATCTCTAGGATAAAGAAGGATGCCTTTGCACGATGCTCTTCCTCAAGGAATTCCTTTGCCTCAGTGAGTTCCTTTGCTCGGACGATACATGATGAAGTAATTTGCCTCAAGGTGTCATCCAACGATTTCTATGCTCTGATGATGCACGATGAAGTGATTTGGCTCAAGAAATTCCTTTGCCTTAAGGAGTTCCATTGCTCTGACGATACACGATGAACTGAATTCACTTTATTGTGCATCGTCAGAGCAATAGAACTCCTTGAGGCAAAGGAATTCCTTGAGATAAATCACTTCATCGTGTTTTGTCAGAGCATAGGAACCTTTGGATGACTCATTGAGGCAAATCACTTCATCGTGCATCGTCAAAGCAAGAGCAAGATGAATTCCTTGAGGCACAGGAACAGAAGCAAAGGAATTCCTTGAGAGCAAAGGACCTTGCAAAGAAATTCTTTGAGGCAGAGCACCTTGCAAAGGCATCCTTCTTCATCCTGGAGATGCACTCTACCGATCTTCCACCTTGGCAAGACTCTTTGCTGTTGGTTACTGGAAGAGACGCAGGGTTTGGGTTGATTGCCAACCCACACTCTGTCGAAGCGCTCGTACTTTGATTCGCTCTAACTATGCACAGAGTTTCTTTGTTCATGGAGTTCCATTGCTCTGACTATGCACGGAGTTCCTTTGTTCAGGGAGTTCCATTGCTCTGACGATGCACGATGAAGTGATTTACCTCAAGGAATTCCTTTGCCTCAAGAAGTTCCATTGCTCGCGATGCCCGTACGCAGCTCACATTCAACTTTTTTCTTGATAGTAAGATTTTATGTAGTAGTTCAGACTTTCATATGCAAATAAAAGTCAAACTTTTCGTGATTTTCACAATGTAAATGTAACTCAAAAATAATTTTATTATAAAAGACAGAGCAGAGCAGACATTATAAAAGACAGAAGTTCCTTGCCCATTACATAATTACGTTATTGTTTTACAATGTCATTGCTAGGTTGGTGGTGTTACATATTCTCTTGAAAGCAAATTCTTAGCCCATACCAACCTCATCATTGTAGTCTTCTTAGTCCATACCAACCTCGTCATATTCTCATCAAGCTCATCTTTATTCTCCTTTTTAAACTAAAAGGAGAATAACATTCTCCGTTTCAAAAGACACGAAGAACGTCATTCTCCGTTTAAATAAAAATAGAGAATGAACATTTTAATGTGTTTTAGCACTGGAAATGTTATTCTCCGTTTCAAGACAGACGGAGAATGTTATTATCCGTTCCGAAATAAACGGTGAACATAATCCTCAAACGATTTAATTTAAACGGAAAAGTTATTCTCCGTTTCAAGTAAACGGAGAATGCCATTCTCCGTTCCAAATAAAACGGAGAATATAATCCGAAGGGGCAGATTCATTGGACTCTACCGATCCCCCGCCTTGGCAAGACTCTTTCCTGTTGGTTTACTTCAAATGACACAGAGAATGGAATTCTCCGTCTTATTCAACTTTTTCTTGGTTGTAGGATTTTATGTAGTAGTTCAGACTTTCATATGTAAATAAAAGTCAAACTTTTCGTGGTTTTGACAATGTAAATGTAATTCAAAAATGATTTTATATAAAAGCAGAGCTTATAAAAGACAGAAGTTCCTTGCCCAATTACATAATTACATTGTTGTTTTATAATGTCATTGCTTGTTTCGTATTACATATTTGCTTGAAAGCAACTTCTTAGGCCATACCAACCTCATCATTGTAATCTTCTGGTGAGTTTCACCATCATTTTCTTCCGGTATTTCGAAGGGAGTAGTCGTCAACATATTCATATAATATGTCGTGTACAAGAGGCAGTTGGGTGGCCGTTGTTGTGGACAATTTGGAGAACAATCCAGCACTTTGCTCTCATACTCCATCTTTGCCGGGCATCTCTCCCTCATCATATCAACTTTTCTCTTGACGATAGGCTTTAAGGTGTTCTTCATTAATTCTGCATCCACCTTGCACTTTTCGTACGTGGTTTGCCTCAATGAGTTGTAGTATATCCAGTCGTAGGAGATAAAGTTGAATGTGAGCAGAGTATAGTGTCTCATGGATGAATTAAAGAGTAGGATGAATAGCAACTCTATGTCGTCCTCCAAACCCATGACGAAGTCTACTACATCTGTTTGGATGTCTTGAAGGGCGTCGGCTTTTGCGTCTTGTTCATTGGCACGTTCAACGATGGTCTGTTTTCCAAAAACAAAACACAATATCATGAGTAATTTAATTCTGTCATTTTTCATCGTTGTACACATGAATATGGATTTTTCTGTTTGAATTCTTACCAATGTGTGGGCTATCATGAATGCAGACCACTTATGTGATTGGGGTGCCGTCTTTTGCTTCTTGATCAATGGCACGTCCTTTGAACTAGACGGGGCTTATTTTCTATTAATGCCTTAAATTTCTCTCAGCTTTCTTATTATTAGGTTCAGTATGCCAGCCTCCATGTAGTCATGGTTGAGTATGTCTTGCAGGTCTATTGCCGACAGCTCGACTGAAACTCCATTTTTACTCTCTTTTGGCGAAAATAAGTATACAATATCACTGCACATAAATTTAGTTTAGATTAAATTAATAGAGATAGATTCTCATTACATAATTGTGAAAAAAGTCTAGAAAAAACAAAAGAAAAAAGGGTTCAGAATACATACTTTGGACACTTCTTTTTGGGAATTACGATGTCGATGTATTACTTCTTCAGCTCTTCATCCGCATCTTTCCAAAGTAAGAGTTCATCGCATTCCCTTAGTATGACACGATTCCTCTTTAATTCAGCCATTTTGGCGTAATCTCCGGATTTCGGAGCGGCATTAATCTTTTGCTTTTTATTAGCCTCTCTAATTGTATTCTTTTCCAAGGGAGTAACATCTTCAACGGCTAATGGCGCTGATGGTTTTCTTAACCTTTTTCCCCCCGATCCTCCTCTTCTTTTGGCTTCTTTTAGAGCAGCAAGTTCAGCAGCTGCTTCAATTTCCTGACGCTGCAATGCTACAACCATGGCTTCGAGATTAACGATTTTTTCATCCTTTTCAGTGGCTTCAATATTGAACGATTCAACTTTATTTTGAAGCTCCCTTTTCTCCTCAACGAGCCTTTTATTTGTTTCTCTGAGTTGCTCGGTTATTCGCACTGAAATAAAACAAACAACAATGAAATGTATGATGTGAATCTAAGACGGAGAATGATATTCTCCGTGTAATATAATACGGAGATAGCATTCTCCGTTTGGAATTACACGGAGAATAACCTTCCCAGTATCAAAATGATAGAGAATAGCAATTATCCGTTTCAAATAACACGGAGAATACCATTCTCCGTGTTATAATCCACGGAGAATAGCCATTCTCCTGGAAGATTACAAATAAGAAATTTGAAATAGAAAATATTTTACCTTGTGTATGTACATTTGCAAAAAGAACAGAATTCTGCTTTCTCAAATCCTCCAGTTCATGCACAGAGCCCTCCATGACAACGTTGACTGCACGTTGTTGCGCTTCTTCTGCCTCGAGCTCTTTTAACTTTTCTTTGAGTATGGCATTCTCAAGGTTGGCGGCACGTAACTGCGCTCCTTGTGCCTCCATCTCTTTTAACTTTTCTTTGAGTTATTCATTCTGTGCAAGAATATCAGAATGATGTCTTCTCAAATCCTCCAGTTCATGCACAGAGCCCTCCATCACAACGTTGACTGCACGTTGTTGCGCTTCTTCTGCCTCGAGCTCTTTCAGCTTTTCTTCCAGTATGGCATTCTCAAGGTTGGCTGCACGTAACTGCGCTCCTTGTGCCTCCATCTCTTTTAACTTTTTTTTGAGTTCTTTATTCTGCGCAAGAATATCAGAATGATGTCTTCTCAAATCCTCCAATTCCTTTGCTGAGTCGTCCATCACAGCGCCCATTTCATGATGCTGTGGTATCCGTTGTTCATCAAAATTATCCCCACCTGCTTCTTAGTGTTCTTCCTCTCCCTCTTTTTTAACTTCTTCTATAGGTGGCTCATCTTCTTTGTGCCCTTCTTCTTCCCCAACAGGTATAACCAGATCTTCCAATATCATCTTCGATCTTATTTTGTTGTGATATTCGGCCTTGAGGAAGTTTGAGATTTCGTACTCATTTCATGTGAAAAATCTTGGGTAATCAGGAATTAGGGCGAACTTCCTTTCCACAAATTTACTATGTTCTGCAAACCAATAGAGGAAGTATATTGTGCAACCTTCCAATTTGTGGAAAGCCATTGAGTAATCCCCCTGTTCAGTTTTGCTTCTACTCCTCTTTATGCTATCCATTACATATGCCAGGATTAACCTTGGCCAGCATATACTGTTGATGACGTCCACACTGTCTACCAAGGCCAAGAATCTGTACGACAAATTTGAACCGCCAGACTTTGTGAAGAATACCGTTTGGCACAAGTGGAAGATTATTAGCTTGGCCAAATCATCTGGATTAACAGCGTTATCTCCGCCACGAAGCCGTCGTAACAATTCAAAGAACTTGTCTCTCACTTCCTTATTCGTGACTTCTGAGTGTTTGCCCTTAGTATTAGCCAGCAATCTTGTGAAGTGATCTCTATACAGGCTCAATGATGCTGGTGGTGTAGGCTGCTGTTGTTTTTCCTTTATCAATCTTCTATAAGAAACATCATCAACGCTTTCTTCATTCAGCGGTAGACCGAATATGACTGCTATATCGTCGACGCTTGGCGCGATTTTAACAGTGGTGCTCAATTCAAAGTACCCGACGTCATCTTCTTCTTCTGTGTAACTTGCAATTAAATTCTCAAGCCCTTCCGTTACCTTGGCCACTTCGGAAACGTGGACTCTGTTTTGGTAGAAAATCTCGACAAAATTCTAGAAACCGGTATTCTTCAAGGAACCAATAACTGGCTCAGGTAAACGGCAAACATCTTGATTGACCTCCTTCATAAGATTTAGCATTGGCTTGAAGGTGGAACGAAAAAGTCTTGAATCCTTATTCCTGACAGATTTTTTTTCTATAAAACAAAAAAAAAACAAAAAATTAGGTCGGAGAATGACCATTCTTGTGGGTTTTAACACTGGGAACGGTATTTTCCGTGTAAACTAACACGGAGAATGTTATTCTCCGTTTCAAATGACACGGAGAGTGTCATTCTCCGTTTAAAATAAAACGTAGAATGAACATTCTAATGTGTTTTAACACTGGGAATGTTATTCTCCGTTTCAAGTTAGACGGAGAATTCTATTCTCCGTTCCAAATTAAACGGCGAATAGAATTTAACATTCAAATGCGTTTTATGACGGAGAATGTCATTTTTCTTGTAATATATAAGAATTTGCGAACATAAAATCAAAGTTATACCTTCTGTTTGCACTTCTTCTTGCACTTCTTTTTGTTTAGCAACTATTTCCTTTTTTTTTTGCTGAACTTTCTTAGAATAGGGTTTCGGTTGTTCTCCGTCTATCGCTTTTGGATTTTCTGTAACTGGTGCATCTTCTCTAATTGGTGATGCTGCCGGTGATGATTCTGCCGCAGATGCCGACATGGTGTGAAGATTGCGAATGGAAGGAAGGTTTGAACATTTTGGAGGAGAATGACCTAGGTTTGAGTACAGAGTGGAGTATGGAAGAAGAGGAAGAATCGAAACGGTTTTCTTTTTTTTGTAATAAAAGGGTTCGGGGGTATTTTGAATTAATTAGAAGGACAAAAAGGTCATTCGATGGAAGGAAAAAAGACTCATTTCTGCTTAGTTATATTAATTTGAAGGCCAAAATGATTCTGCTTAATCAAAAAGAATCGAAGCCGTTCGACAAAAATGTCATTACAACTCAACAAAACAAATGAACATAATACATTAGGGGTTTCCATACACTAGATATAAAAGAATAAAAAAAAAGTTCATCGTCTTCCATAATCAATCATTTCAGATTGGACTTCTTTTAACTCTTCATTGTGCTATGAAGTTGTAATCCATTCAGCAGCTTTGCGTCTTTTCATTCCCGCAACAAACTGCATATAACAAACATAACATCAAAAATTTTGCTCTAAAAAGTGTAAGTTTTTGACGACATATTTTCAGACTTACATTGAGAGAACGGTAGTCTAGACTACATCGGTCTTTCATGAATGCAATTACAAAAATTCCACAATCAACAGAATTATCTTGGCGGGGAACATAAGAAGGACGTTTTATTGCAAAAGTAGAAAAGCTGAACCTAGCATCTCTCAACTTCAAAATCTCTTCTTCGAGAAAGAGATCCAAATTTGAAAGCTACAATTACTAGAATACAATATGTATTAGTATACCGCGTATCTTGTACCCAATTCATAAAAATTGATGAATATGAGCTTACTATTTCTTTTATGACTGTTTTGTTTTGAATCGGATCATCTTTAGATGCAAGTGAGTCCCAAATTTCAACAGTCCTTTTTTTAACCAGAACTCTTGCAAGAGTATAGTGTCCGTCCAAATGAATGGGTATGTATATCTGAATCAGGGTTAATTAGGTAAAACAAATTAGTAAATTTTCAGAAAATTAGGATTAATATTTAAACAGAAATACATTAATACCTCGTTACAAGTGCTTAAAGATCCCATGTAATCTTGAAAATATTTGTACTTCTTCCATATTTGATGAAGCTTTTTGTCGGATGGAGGTAACATTTTTTTTCTACATACACATCAACTAATACATTACGAAGGACAAACAAACGAGAAAATTGTTAATGCATATGCATTGAAGAATAAAATGCTCACTCACCGATATCTTTATTGGTAAAAACCATACATTAGCTTTATTGGAGGTTCTTTTCCGTTCCTCCGCGGTGAAAAGAGCAGAGACAATGCCTACAATCTGAATAAATCATTAAAAATGTAAGCGATGGAATCGAAGTAAATATAGATGGCATCTAAGAAGAAATATACTCTCTATACATACCCTATTGCTAATTTTTGTTAAAGGAGCTAAGGTCTTCATCTCAAACCGAGACACATAGTTTTTGTCGCAAGATGATATTATTTCTCTAAGAAAAGAAACGAATAAATTAGGAGAAAAAACTGTTGGAATTAAATCAAAGCTCATATTACTTACTCGTCAGGTCTATCATCGGCAAAAATATAGTCGTAATAACTCGAAGAACCACTAGTACAATTGCTAGGCTTCGAGGTTGAACCCCTTGTTAAACTTTTCGATGGTGTGACCAGATGTAAATTTCCACGCATTCTTTTAGAAAAACTGCTAAAGTCAGTTTCTTCTGTAGGGGACAAAGCGAGAATTCGGTCCAATGCTTTACTACGAGACTGTAGCTCCACATCCTCCTCATCGGAAGAAGATTCAACGAAAACTACCTTCACATTATTAAATGCTCCAGATGAAGATGCCTTCTTCAAAGCTGAAGATTCTTTAATCTTCTCAAAATGCCGAGATAAATTCATTTGTTCAATTTCTAATGAACTAAGCTTAGAATTGATATTTACAACATCAACTGAAATCGTCGACAGATGTTCTTCAATCTTGCGTAACATACACGGAATGAAGGTTTCATTTGGAGCTGGCAACCAATCTTCTACGTCTTCTACATTTTCCACCACACGAGTAGACATCTTGAGAACAAGAAAACTATTGTATTTCAGAAAACTATTCTATGTATTTCAGAATGAATAATAGTACTATGAAACAAGAAAAATATTGTATATATAGCAAAAGAGAAGTACAAAAAGTGAGGAAGATGGAAAGACAAATAAATTTTGAGACTAGCAAACAATCTACTAGCCGTTTGATTGAGGAGGGCTCGAGGAAGAATCTACTAGCCGTTTGATTGAGGAGGGCTCGAGGAAGATTCTACTAGCCGTTTGAAAAATACAAAAGGTTATCATAATCAAATTCAATTAAGGAACTCTATAAGAGGTTTAATTCTGCTTGATTGAGGAACTCGACGAAGTCCGTCGCGAACCGGAACTTCTTCTTCTTTTCTTCTTTATCTCCGTTTCTCCTTCCACCACCACCACCACCACCATGGCCTGTAGCTTTATAACAAAAATATTAAATTGTTAGATGAAACAAAAAAAACTAATTACGGAAAGATTACTAAATCAAAATCAAACAGAACACATATTCATAGAAAATATGAGATTAAAGATGAAAGTGTCACAGAAGCAACACCACAATTTTACAACAACTAAGCAGACTCTGCTAAGCAATAACTAAAATTAGGGATTGTGTCCTCCTTGGATTTAATTTACATAAAGAAGAGATTTGAGAGAACGAGCTTTTGTCGGCTTCCTAAATGTACCATTCTCTGTCCTAAATGTATCATTCTCCGTCCTAAATGTACCATTCGTCGTCGGTGTCCTCATCTAGAACGCCAGCAGCGATGGTGTCGTCTACATCGCCTACAGACCTGGACACACTGTGTCCTTAGGGATTGTGTCCTTCTTGGATTTAATTTACACAAAGAAGAGATTTAAGAGAACGAGCTTTTATCGGCTTCCTAAATGTACCATTCTCCGTCCTAAATGTACAATTCTCCTTCCTAAATATACCATTCTCCGTTCTAAATGTACCATTCGTCGTCGGTGTCCTCATCTAGATCGCTAGCAGCGGTGGTGTCGTCTACATCGCCTACAGACCTGGACACACTGTGTCCTTAGGGATTGTGTCCTCCTTGGATTTAATTTACACAAAGAAGAGATTTGAGAGAACGAGCTTTTATCGGCTTCCTAAATGTACCATTCTCCGTCCTTAATGTACCATTTCGTCGTCGGTGTCACCATCTAGATCGCCAGCGGCGGTGGTGTCGTCGTCTACATAGCCTACAGACCTGGACACACTGTGTCCTTCCTTTCCGGCCGACACATAATTATTGTTTTATATATGTAGTTGCACAAAATATTAAATTACCTGGACGAAAGAGAAAGTAAATATGAGTTAATTTAGGGTGTTCATTAAAAAATTGCATTAAAGAATGACCTGCTATAGCAAGTTAACAAGAGCTCAAAAGTCAAAAACAGCATTAAATGATGTCGCCTGCATTATTTCATCTGAATTTAATCTGAACTGTTGGATTAACATCCAACGGTCCAGATTTCGGATGTATCGATACATCCAAAATGGGTAGATGTATCGTAGAATTTTCATATATATATATATATATATATATATATAGGAAATGAAGAATCTTATTCAAAAAGAACCTGGGGTGCCGGGAGATAGCCCAAGCACCTACAAAACCTCCGCTCGGGAGGAGGACTACCTACAAAACAGAAACAAGGAGACAAACCCGACCGGGAGAGCCCGGGGGACGGACAAAAGAAGACGGGGGGCGGGAGGAGCCGACCAGCCCGAACTAAGGAGGATACTTAAACGGCTCCTTCCCCTTGGTAGAGGAGCGAAGGATCCTAGGCGTAGTTGGCATCGCGGCTGACTGCGAAGCTGCCCGAGAAGGCTGCACCACCTGCGGCTCGAGGGGCAGCATGGGGTTCACAAATTTGTCCGCAAAATAGGACTCCAGGTTGATGTGTTTGTTGTTATGAATGCCTAGGGCCGCGTTAAAGGCCTGCTCGACCTCTAGCATTCTGGAGAGGGTCGTGTAAGCTACGTCGGGATTGGCATCCAGGTTGCAGAAGACGTGGAGTTCCCGGAGGACCTCTTCCGGGGAGCGAACAGTTGCAATCCTTTCGAAGAAATCTCGATATTGGATTGGGGATTCTGCGAGCGACGATGCTAGGACAGTTGCGTCGATATCGAGGTTGGGTGCTGGAGGAGAATCAGCAGTGGGTGATGAGCTCGAGAAGGGGTCTTCATTGGGGTCCCCGCGCTGAGGGCCTTCAAGCGGGATCCCAGTGAGATGTTGTGGTTCCGCGGCCACGAGGAAATCAGGGATCTCTTGCTGACAGCCCAGGTGAAGATCTATGGTGTCCGCAGCATCAGAGGAGACCAGGTTCGAGGTATTCCCAGGGTCGTCGGGGAAGATCGAGGCGTTGGCTGGTGTGCTCTCCAAGAGGGCGGGAGTGCGATCAGGAGCCGATGCAGATGGTGGGCGGTTCTGACCAGCGAAAAGGAGATGTTCAGCGATCGGAAAGGGGCCTGGGGGGCAGGAGATCGGGGCGTGGTGTGGCCGGCGAAGTTGGCAGCGGGGATCGTTCTGAATCAGACTCAAAGTGGATATGGGAATTTAGGGGTGGAATGGAAGGGACGTTGGTGGGGTTTCAGGAGGATGGACTGTCGGAAGCCCTCCTCTTCCCTGATCGGGCTAGACGGGCTGGGCGGGCTTGGAGGCGCCGATCGTAGATGATATGTTGAGTATGGAGATTCCCGCCCAGATCGATAAGAAAGCATTTCTACAACTCTCGGGAAGATTCGATCTCCATGCAAACTCTGGCGTAGTGACCTTTGGAAACAGATCATGTTTCATCTGCTACCGAGACTAGAGTGTCGAAGGAGCCGGCGATCCTCTGAAGCACCGCTGGAGCAAAATAGATGGGAGAAAGGTTCGGGAATATGACCCTAGTGGAGACGATCGAAGAGGCCGAAGAGTCGACATCCGGAGCCCACTTGACGATTTGAAACAGATGTTTACCTATCCTGCCCGAGATGTGACTCCGGACAGCTGTGGCATCGAAAGGCGACGATATGTGCAGGAGGATGCGTTTAGGATCGAGAGGGACGAGGCTGAATCTGGAAGCGAGTCCCCAGGAGTTGATCGTCGCCTGGACCCGATTAATTTTAGGACATGTTGGTGCGAAGAGCATAACGTAGGTGCCCGACAGCGAGGCTGACAGGTTCGAGAGGTCCTCTGCAGAGAAGTGCACGGCGGTGTGCTGCGATCTGATAAGGGGGGTGTTCTATCGCTGGGAGGGCCACCTCGACGATCGGAGAGAGAAGCAGGGGAGGGGGGTAGGATTTGATCACTTCGGCGAATGACGGCGCCCCGGATTGGAGGGTAGGATTTGAGGTGACCTTGGGACCGGGTGGGTCGGTCGGATCTTCCGGAAGCTTTCTGGGTGGAGGGGGAGGTTCTGAGTGAATACTACGGACCAAATGTTCAACTCGGACGGAGGCCTCCGAGTTGGGGGAACAAACCTGAGCTAGTGCCTCACCAGCGACAAATGCCGGGTCACCTGGTGACAAGCAGGGGGCGCATTGGCGACACCGAGGACAGCGCCTAGCGCCGAGATGGCCGATGGAGCGAGGACTCACAGGGGGAGAGCCGTTGTAGTAGTGGGCGCATGCGAACATCGGTGAGATGGCACTAAAGGGGGAGGGGTATGCCCCCACCAGGGAAATAGTGCCACCACCAAGGGGGGCGCATGGGCTGGTGCCAACAGGGGCGCATAGATTAGGGGTGTAGTTGCAGCCACAAAGGGCGCATGGACAGCCCGCGCGTAGACGGTAGGCGCATAAGGGTGCATCCAAACCGTAGCTGGCGCATGAGCTGTGGACTCCCGCTAGGCCAACACGGGCGCATAAGCAGGGAGGAATGAGGGCGCATAGCCCAGAGCCAAAAGCGGACTCGGCAGCAGCTGTGGGGGGAAAGTCAAACAAGCGGTTTGAATTTCGAAAACAGGGGGCTGCTGAGCGGGAGAAATGAGCGTTGGTCAGAGGCTCGAGGACCGAGAGGACAACCCACTCCCGAGGGCGGTGAAACCGGAGCCGACCGGTAGGGATGACGCCGCGCCCTGCTGGACAACGGCGTGGGGGATAGGGGAGCAGGCGGAGGGGCCGGATACCCGGCAGGTCGGCGCCACCGCCAGAAGTGGATGAGCGGCTGGGGACCCGGAGGCCAGGCGACGTCCTGCGGCAGTCGGAGGCCCGACCGCGGCCGAGCGTGCAGGTGGCGGAAGGTCCGGACGAGCAGGGCCCTCGGGCGGAATGCTCTCGGGCGGGTGGCTGCCCGCCGGGCGTTTGGATGCCTGCCGGACAGGCTGGAAGGAGATGTCGGAAGAGGGAGAAGGGTCGGGACGGCCGCGGGGGGCACCCCGCGCCGGCAGGGAGGCCGGAGCCACCGGTGCTTCACGAGGGGTCCATGGGGAGACGGAAGACCATGGGGAGACGGATCATATATATATATATATATATATATATATATATATATATATATATATATATATATATATATATATATATATATATATATTTCACCGGTGCTTCACGTGGGGTCCATGGGGAGACGGAAGACCATGGAGAGACGGATCATATATATATATATATATATATATATATATATATATATATATATATATATATATATATATATATATATATATATGGAAAATTCTACAATACATCCGCTGGAAATGGATGTATCGATACATCCGAAATCTGGACCGTTGGATGTTAATCCAACGGTTCAGGTTTAATTCAGATAAAATAATACATGAGACATCATTTAATGCTGATTTAGACTTTTGACCTATTGGTAACTTGCTTTAGCAGGTCATTCTTCACCTTAATTTTTTCAATGAACACCCTAAATTAACTCATATTTACTCTCTCAAAAGTCCATCCAATTTAATCTGAACCTTTTTTTTTGTTACAGGCCATGGTAGTCGTAGTGGTGCTGGTGGTGGTGGAAAGAGAAACGGAGATGAAGAAGGAAATAAGAAACGGTTCGGATCGCGTCAAACGTCGTCGAGCACCCCTAGAACAACGAGGAGTACCAGCTGCGCCGAGAAGAATCGGTCCGCTTCGCGTCGGACGTCGTCGAGGCCTCCTCGAACAAGGAGAAGTACCAGCGGCGCCGCTCTAATTTTACTGACCATGCCATTGTCTGAAATTTTAATTTTTATTTAACAATTTAATATTTTGTTAATAAAGATACATGTCATGGTGGTGGTGATGAACTGAGGAAACCTGCTTCTGAGGTCAGGCGGATTATTTTTTAACTTTTCTAAAGATAATATTTTTGAGGAGAATTTTTTTTTGGACAGAGAATGGCCATTCTCTTTGCTTTTAACACGGAGAATGGCCATTCTCTTTGCTTTTAATACGACGAATGGACGGAGAATGGTACATTTAGGACGGAGAATGGTACATTTAGGACGGAGAATACGGCGAATGGCCATTCTCTTTGCTTTTAATATGGCGAATGGACGGTGAATATGGCGAATGGACGGTGAATACGGCGAATGGACGGAGAATGGCCATTCTCTTTGCTTTTAATATGGCGAATGAACGGTGAATACGGCGAATGGACGGAGAATGGCCATTCTCTTTACTTTTAATACGGCGAATGGACGGAGAATGGTACATTTAGGACGGAGAATGGACGGAGAATACGGCGAATGGCCATTCTCTTTGCTTTTAATACGGCGAATGGACAGTGAATACGGCGAATGGACGGAGAATGGCCATTCTCTTTGCTTTTAACACGGAGAATGGCCATTCTCTTTGCTTTTAATACGGCAAATGGACGGAGAATGGTACATTTAGGACGAAGAATGGTACATTTAGGAAGCCGACAAAAGCTCGTTCTCTTAAATCTCTTCTTTGTGTAAATTAAATCCAAGGAGGACACAATCCCTAATTTTAGTTATTGCTTAGCAGAGTCTGCTTAGTTGTTGTAAAATTGTGGTGTTGCTTCTGTGACACTTTCATCTTTAATCTCATGTTTTCTATGAATATGTGTTCTGTTTGATTTTGATTTAGTAATCTTTCCGTAATTAGTTTTTTTTGTTTCATCTAACAATTTAATATTTTTGTTATAAATCTACAGGGCATGGTGGTGGTGGAAGGAGAAACGGAGATGAAGAAGAAAAGAAGAAAAAGTTCCGGTTCGCGGCGGACTTCGTCGAGTTCCTCAATCAAGCGGAATTAAACCTCTTATAGAGTTCCTTAATTGAAGTTGATCACGATAACCTTTTGTAATTTTCAAACGGATAGTAGAATCTTCCTCGAGCCCTCCTCAATCAAACGGCTAGTAGAATCTTCCTCGAGCCCTCCTTAATCAAACGACTAGTAGATTGTTTGCTAGTCTCAAAATTTATTTGTCTTTCCATCTTCCTCACTTTTTGTACTTCTCTCTTGCTATATATACAATAGTTTTCTTGTTTCATAGTACTATTATTCATTCTAAAATATATAGAATAGTTTTCTGAAATACAATAGTTTTTTTGTTCTCAAGATGTCTACTCGTGTGGGAGGAAATGTAGAAGACGTAGAAGATTGGATGCCAAATCCAAATGAAAGCTTCATTCCGCGTTTGTTGCACAAGATTGAAGAACATCTGTCGACGATTTCAGCTGATGTTGCAAAGATAAAAATTGAACAAATGAAGTTATCTCGGCGTTTGGAGAAGATTGAAGAATCTTCAGCTTTGAAGGAGCCATCTTCATCTAGAGCATTTAATAATGTGAAGGTGGTTTCTGTTGTATCTTCTTCCGAAGAGGAGGACGTGGAGCTACAGTCTCGTAGTAAAGCATTGGACCGATTTCTCGCATTGGACGCTATAGAAGAAGAAAAAACTGACTTTAGCAGTCCTTCTAAAAGAATAGTAGAAATTTATATCCGGTCACACCATCCAAAAATTTAATAAGGGGTTCAACCTCGAAGCCTAGCAATTGTACTAGTGTTTCTTCGAGATATTACGACCTGACGAGTAAGTAATATGAGTTTTGATTTAATTCCAACAGTTTTTTCTCCTAATGTATTCGTTTCTTTTCTTAGAGAAATAATATCATCTTGCAACAAAATCTATGTGTCTCGGTGGGAGATGAAGACCTTAGCTCCTTTAACGAAAATTACCAATGGGGTATATATAGATAGTATATTTTTTCTTAGATGCCATCTATGTTTACTTCGATTCCATCGCTGACATTTTTAATGATTTATTCATATTGTAGGTATTGTCTCTGCTCTTCTCACCGCGAAGGAACGAAAAAGAACCTCCAATAAAGCTAATGTATGATTTTTACCAATAAGGATGTCGGTGAGTGAGCATTTTATTCTTCAATGCATATGCATTAACAATTTTCTCGTTTGTTTGTCCTTCGTAATGTATTAATTGATGTGTATGTAGAAAGCCACGTTACCTCCATCCGTCAAAAAGCCTCATGAATTATGGAAGAAGTTTAAATATTTTCAGGATTACATGGGATCTTTAAGCACTTGTAAAGAGGTATTAATGTATTTATGTTTAATTATTAATCCTAATTTTCTGAAAATTTACTAATTTGTTTTACCTAATTATCCTGATTCAGATATACATACCCATTTATTTGGGCGAACACTATACTCTTGCAAGAGTTCTGGTTAAAAAAAAGACTGTTGAAATTTGGGACTCACTTGCATCTAAAGATGATCCGATTCAAAGCAGAACAGTTATAAAAGAAATAGTAAGCTCATATTCATCAATTTTTATGAATTGGGTACAAGATACGCGGTATACTAATACATATTGTATTCTGGTAATTGTAGCTTTCAAATTAGGATATCTTTCTCGAAGAAGAGATTTTGAAGCTGAGAGATGCTAGGTTCAGCTTTTCTACTTTTGCAATAAAACGTCCTTCTTATGTTCCCCGCCAAGGCAATTTAGTTGATTGTGGAATTTTTGTAATTGCATTCATGAAAGACCGATGTAGCCTGGACTACCGTTCTATCGATGTAAGTATAAAAATATGTCGTCAAAAACTTCAACTTTTTAGAGCAATATTTTTGATGTTATGTTTGTTATATGCAGTTTGATGCGGAAAAGGAAAGACGCAAAGTTGCTGAATGGATTACAACTTCAGAGCACAATGAAGAGCTAAAAAAGAAGTCCAATCTGATTGAATATGAAAGACGATGATTTTTTTTCTTCTTCTTTTATATCTAATGTATGGAAACCCCTAATGTATTATGTTCATTTGTTTTGTTGAGTTGTAATGACATTTTTGCCAAACGGCTTCAATTCTTTTTGATTAAGCAGAATCATTTTTGTCCTTCAAATTAATATAATTAAGCAGAAATGAGTCTTTTGCCCTTCCATCGAATGACATTTTTGCCCTTCTAATTAATTCAAAACACCCCCGAACCCTTTTATTAAAAAAGAAAAGGAAAAAAGAAAACCGTTTCGGAGCTTCCTCTTCTTCCATAATCCACTATGTACTCAAACCTAGGTCATTCTCCTCCAAAATCTTCAAACCTTCCTCCCCATTCGTAATATTCACACCATGTCGGCATCAGCGGCAGAATCATCACCGACAGTATCACCAATTAGAGAAGATGCACCAGTTACAGAAAATCCAAAAGCGATAGACGGAGAACAACGGAAACCCTATTCTAAGAAAGTTGCACAAAGGAAAAAGGAAAAAGCTGCTAAACAAAAAGAAGTGCAAGAAGAAGTGCAAACAGAAGGTATAACTTTGATTTTATGTTCGCAAATTCTGTATATATTACAAGGAAAATGACATTCTCCGTCATAAAACGTATTTGAATGTTAAATTCTATTCGCCGTTTAATTTGGAACGGAGAATGGAATTCTCCGTCTAACTTGAAACGGAGAATGCCGTTCCCAGTGTTAAAACCCATAAGAATGGCCATTCTTCGACCTAATTTTTTGTTTTTTTTTTGTTTTGCCGAAAGAAAATCTGTCAGGAATAAGGATTCAAGACTTTTCCGTTCTACCTTCAAGCCAATGCTAAATCTTATGGAGGAGGTCAATCGAGATGTTGGCCGTTTACCTGAGCCAGTTATTGGTTCCTTGAAGAATACCGGTTTCTGGAATTCTGTCGAGATTTTCTACCAAAACAGAGTCCACGTCTCCGAAGTGGCCAAGGTAACGGAAGGGCTTGAGAATTTAATTGCAAGTTACACAGAAGAAGAAGATGGCGTCGGGTGCTTTGAATTGAGCACCACTATTAAAATCGCGCCAAGCGTCAAGGATATGGCAGTCATATTCGGTCTACCGCTGAATGAAGAAAGCGTTGATGATGTTTCTTACAGAAGATTGATAAAGGAAAAACAACAGCAGCCCACACCACCAGCATCATTGAGCCTGTGTAGAGATCATTTCACAAGATTGCTGGCTAATACTAAGGGCAAACACTCAGAAGTCACGAATAAGGAAGTGAGAGACAAGTTCTTTGAATTGTTACGACGGCTTCGTGGCAGAGATAACGCTGTTAATCCAGATGATTTGGCCAAGCTAATAATCTTTCACTTGTGCCAAACAGTATTCTTCACAAAGTCTGGCGGTTCAAATTT
This sequence comes from Iris pallida, assembly GCA_029216955.1. Classification (NCBI taxonomy): domain Eukaryota; kingdom Viridiplantae; phylum Streptophyta; class Magnoliopsida; order Asparagales; family Iridaceae; genus Iris; species Iris pallida. The sequence continues at coordinate 2,805,042 of JANAVB010044819.1, forward strand.
GCCGTACAGATTCTTGGCCTTGGTAGACAGTGTGGACGTCATCAACAGTATATGCTGGCCAAGGTTAATTCTGGCATATGTAATGGATAGCATAAAGAGGAGTAGAAGCAAAACTGAACAGGGGGATTACTCAATGGCTTTCCACAAATTGGAAGGTTGCACAATATACTTCCTCTATTGGTTTGCAGAACATAGTAAATTTGTGGAAAGGAAGTTCGCCCCAATTTCTGATTACCCAAGATTTTTCACATGGAATGGGTACGAAATCTCAAACTTTCTCAAGGCCGAATATCACAACAAAATGAAATCGAAGATGATATTGGAAGATCTGGTTATACCTGTTGGAGAAGAAGAAGGGCACAAAGAAGATGAGCCACCTATAGAAGAAGTTGAAAAAGAGGGAGAGAAAGAACACCAAGAAGCAGGTGGGGATAATTTTGATGAACAACGGATACCACAGCATCATAAAATGGGCGCTGTGATGGACGACTCAGCAAAGGAATTGGAGGATTTGAGAAGACATCATTCTGATATTCTTGCGCAGAATGAAGAACTCAAAGAAAAGTTGAAAGAGATGGAGGCACAAGGAGCGCAGTTACGTGCAGCCAACTTTGAGAATGTCATACTCAAAGAAAAGCTGAAAGAGCTCGAGGCAGAAGAAGAGCAACAACGTGCAGTCAACGTTGTGATGGAGGGCTCTGTGCATGAACTGGAGGATTTGAGAAGACATCATTCTGACATTTTTGCGCAGAATGAAGAAATCAAAGAAAATTTAAAAGAGATGGAGGCACAAGGAGCGCAGTTACGTGCAACCAAACTTGAGAACGAGAAACTCAAAGAAAAGCTGAAAGAGCTCGAGGCACAAGAAGCACAACAATGTGCAGTCAACGTTGTGATGGAGGGCTCTGTGTATGAACTGGAGGATTTGAGAAAGCAAAATTCTGTTCTTAAATCAGATCTACATACACAAGGTAAAATCTTTTCTATTTCAAATTTCTGATTTGTAATCTTCCAGGAGAATGACTATTCTCCGTGTACTATAACACGGAGAATAGTCATTCTCCGTGTTATTTGAAACGGATAATTGCTATTCCCTATCATTTCGATACTGGAAAGGTTATTCTCCGTGTAATTCCAAACGGAGAATTCTATTCTCCGTATTATATTACACGGAGAATGTCATTCTCCGTGTTAGGTTCACATCATACATTTCATTGGTGTTTGTTTTATTTTAGTACGAACAACCAAACAACTCAGAAAAATAAATGAAAGGCTCGTTGAGGAGAAAAGGGAGCTTCAAAATAAAGTTGAATCGTTTAATATTGAAGCCAATGAAAAGGATGGGAAAATTAAAGATCACGAAAAGCCATGGTTGTAGTACTTCAGAGTGAGGAGTTTCAAGCAGCTGCAGAACTTGCTGCTCCAAGAGAAGTCAGAAGAAGAGGAGGATCGGGGGGAAAGAGGTTAATAAAAAGCAATACAGTTGGAGAGGCAAATAAAAAGCGGAAGGTTAATGCCGCTCCGAAATCCCGAGAAGACGCCAAAATGGCTGAATTAAAGAAGAACCACGTCATACTAAGGAAATGCGATGAACTCTTACTTTGGGAATATGCGGATGAAGAGCTGAAGAAACAATACATCGACATCATAATTCCCAGAAAGAATTCTCCAAAGTATGTATTCTGAACCCTTTTTTTGTTCATTTTTTCTAGACTTTTTTCACAATTATATAATAAGAATCTATCTTTATTAATTTAATCTAAACTAAATTTATGTGCAGTGATATGGTATACGAATTTTATCCGAAAAAGGGTAAAAATGGAGTTTCAGTCCAGCTGTCGGCAGTAGACATGCAAGACATACTCAACTATGACGACATGGAAGCTGGCATACTGGACATAATAATAAGGAAGCTGAGAAAAATTCAAGGCAGTAAAAGGTGTGCCCCGTCTAGTTCGAAGGAGGTGCCATTGATCCAGAAAAAAAAAAGCCGGCGCCCCAATCACATAAGTGGTCTGCATTCATGACGGCCCACACATTGGTAAGAATTCAAACAGAAAAATCCATATTCATGTGTAAACCGATGAAAAATGATAGAAAAAAATTATTCATGATATTGTGTATTGTTTTTGGGAAACAGACCACCGTTCAACGTGCCAATGAAGAAAACGCAAAACCTGGCGCCTTTGAAGATATCCAAACAGATTTAGTAGACTTCGTCATGGGTTTGGAGGACGACATAGAGTTGCTATTCATCCCACTCTTTAATGCATCCATCAAACACTATACTCTGCTCACATTCAACTTTATCTCCTATGACTGGACACACTACAACTCCTTGAGGCTAACCACGTACGATACGTGCAAGGTGGATGCAGAATTAATGAAGAAAACCTTAGAGCCTATCGTCAGGAGAAAAGTTGATATGATAATGGAGAGATGCCCGGCGAAGAAGGAGTATGAGAGCAAAGTGCTGAATTGTTCTCTAAATTGCCCACAACAACGGGCACCCAACTGCCTCTTGTACACGGCGTATTATATGAATATGTTGACGACTCCTCCCTTCGAAATACCGGAAGAAAATGACAATGAAACTCACCAGAAGATTACAACGATGAGGTTGTCATGGGCTAAGGAGTTGCTTTCAAGCAAATATGTAAAACGAACCTAGCAATGACATTGTAAAACAACAATATAATTATGATGTAATTGGGCAAGGAACTTCGGTCTTTTATAAGTTCTGCTTTTATAATATAATTATTTTTGAATTACATTTACATTGTCAAAACCACGAAAAGTTTGACTTTTATTTACATATGAAACAACTCGAACTCATGCGCCAAAAGGGCAGTCATTTTTATAATAAGATCTCCCAAATTCTGCCATTCATTGGCAAAATTTAACAACTCGAACTCATGCGCCAAGCTGCAGTCACTTTTATTGTCATTAATACCAATGAATCTGCCATTTATATGCCATTAATACCAATAAATTCTTCCATTTATATGCCATTTATTCCTAATGAATATGCCCCTTCGGATTATATTCTCCGTTTTAGTTGGAACGGAGAATGGAATTCTCCGTTTACTTGAAACGGAGAATAACTTTCCCGTTTAAATTAAATCGTTTGAGGATTCTATTCACCGTTTATTTCGGAACGGATAATAACATTCTCCGTCTGTCTTGAACGGATAATAAACACATTAAAATGTTCATTCGCCGTTTTTATTTAAATGGAGAATGACGTTCTCTGTGTCTTTCGAAACGTAGAATGTTATTCTCCGTTTAGTTTGAAAAAGAGAATGAAGATGAGCTTGATGAGAATATAACGAGGTTGGTATGGACTAAGAAGACTACAATGATGAGGTTGGTATGGGCTAAGAATTTGAGTTACATGTACATTATGAAAGTCTGAAATACTACATAAAATCCTACTATCAAGAAAAAAGTTGAATGTGAGCTGCGTGCGGGCATCGCAGAGCAATGGAACTCCTTGAGGCAAAGGAATTCCTTGAGGCAGTGAGTTCCTTTGCCTCAGTGAGTTCCTTTGCTCGGAGGATGCACGATGAAGTGACTTGTCTCAAGGAGTCATCCTATGGTTCCTATGCTCTGACGATGCACGATGAATACCATCTACCACGTGGACACGAACTAAAAGACGACAGAGAACAACACTCCTCACAGATGAAGCTTTCAATTGAATTCCTTGAGGCAAATCACTTCATCGTGCATCGTCAGAGCAATGGAACTCCCTGAACAAAGGAACTCCGTGCATAGTCAGAGCAATGGAACTCCATGAACAAAAAAACTCCGTGCATAGTCAGAGCGAATCAAAGTGCGAGTGCAATAAATCCAAACCCACACTCTGTCGGAGCGCTCGCACTTTGATTCGCTCTGACTATGCACGGAGTTCCTTTGTTCATGGAGTTCCATTGCTCGACTATGCACGGAGTTCCTTTGTTCAGGGAGTTCCATTGCTCTGACGATGCACGATGAAGTGTTTTGCCTCAAGGAATTCAATTGGAAGCTTCATCTGTGAAGGAGTGTTGTTCTCTGTCGTCTTTCAGTTCGTGTCCACGTGGTATTCATCGTGCATCGTCAGAGCATAGGAACCGTTGGATGACTCCTTAAGGCAAGTCACTTCATCGTGAATCCTCCGAGCAAAGGAACTCACTGAGGTAAAGGAACCTACTGCCTCAAGGAATTCCTTGAGGCAAAGCACTGTGCAAAGCCATCCTTCTTCAATAAGGAACATGTCGAAGAAATAGACTCCTGGCTGGCGCTTCGACAGAGCGTGGAACGATAATAAACTCCAAACTCATGCACATCTCAGTCTTCTGAAGGACTTCACCACCGTGCATCGTCGGACCAATGGAACATGTTGAAGAAATAAACTCCTGACGGCAAAGGAACACCATGCATAGTCCGAGCCAATCAACGTGCGGGCGCTTCGACAAAGCGTAGGTTGGCAATAAATCCAAACCCAGGCACATGTCAGTCTTCTGAAGGACTTCACCACCAAAGCTTCTTCGAACGAGGAGATCGATAACCAAGAGGAAAGAGTCTTGCCAAGAGGGGGGATCGGTAGAGTCCATCTCCACAAGAAAAGCTAAGTGAGACGAGAACAAACTCTCTCTACACTACTACCATTTATAGGCATGGAACAACTCGGACTCAAGCGCCAAAAAGGCAGCCACTTCGAATTCAATTCAATTAATTTCCATCAATACCAATGCATCTGCCCCTTCTCAATTAAAGCTAAGTAAGACTAGAACAAACTCTTCCAACTACGGCCATTTATATGCCATTAATACCAATAAATCTGCCCCTTCGAATTCTGCCAACTTTGATACCCCCTACTGTATCAAAGTTTTTTTCTTGATACAGTAGGGGGTATCAAAGTTTTGATACCCCCTATGTATGACATGTGGGCCCTTCCTGCTTTATAAAATGTGTACACATATATATATATATATATATATACATAAATTTTAATAGGGCCCACAAAACTCTTTTCTAACAAAAATCTTTTCTAACAAAACTCTTTTCAAAGTTTTGATACCCCTATGTATGACGTGTGGTCCCCTCTTGCTTTGTAAAAGGTGTAAACATATATATATACACATAAATTTTGAGATGGCCCACATGTCATACATAGGCTCCTGTATCAAAGTTTTTTTCCTTTTAAATGGGCCCCATACATAACTTACAAAAAAGTATAAATAAAACAAAATTTTGTTATAGTCAAGATTTGAACCAATGACCTCTTGAATACAAGTCTAGCATTGTAACCACGACACCACAATAGCATTCTCCGTGTTTTATTAAACGGAGAATAATATTCTCCGTTTTGAATTACACGGAGAATAGCATTCCCAGTGTTAAAAACACATTAGAATGTTCATGCTCCGTTTTAATTTAAAACGGAGAATGATATTCTCCGTTTCATTTGTAACGGAGAATTATATTCTCCGTTTTGAACTTCACGGAGAATGCCGTTCCCAGTATTAAAACGATTGAGGATTCTATTCGCCATTTAATTTGGAACGGAGAACGGTATTCTCCGTTTATTTTGAAACGGAGAATAAGATTCCCAGTGTTAAAAACACATTAGAATGTTCATTCTCCGTTTTAATGTGAAACGGAGAATGAAATTCACCGTGTCATTTGAAACGGAGAATGTTATTCTCCGTTTTGAACTGCACGGAGAACATATTTTCTCCATTTTTGATGTACTACGTTTTGAATTTGGAATTTAATGTTCTTCATTTTTATCTAATTGTCTTCTCAAACTTTTGCATTGGAGAACATATTTTTTATCTAATTGTCTCGTGTGAATGACATCTTGCCACATAAGAAAGACATTGTCTTAAGTCAACGACGTTTCATTTTATTCCATTTGCTCATTGTCACTATTTCGCTTTCGTACTTTACAATTACGATAATTGTGACCCGATTTTTTACAAAATCTACATACTCTAGGCTTCGGGATAGGATGACTTTCTGTAGGCTGGCTTGATTTCTCTTGAGAAGGCCTCCCTTTTGTTGCTACCGGATTTGGCTCTTTTAAAACTTCATGCACTCCATAAACTGCATCAGCTACCATTTGTTCTTCTTTGCCAATATCGGTCACCATTTCTTTCAACTCCATCAGAACAGACGACATCAACTCCGTTCCCCTCTCTTGAATTTTGCTTGATTTCTTACAATAGTATGTAAACAGATTAACTTGTTCATTAATAGAACCATACCTTCTGCTCTCAATAATGTCTGGGTGGATGAATCTTCTTTCTGAGCCAGGTCCGGAGAGATAACTCTCTTTGCAATCCTTGAGCCAACGAGATTTTATCAAGTTCTTTGGAATATCTCCAATTTGCAATCTCTTCATTGCTGAAAAAATATGCCTACAAGGAATCCCCTTGGTCTCCATCCACATGCATTCACATTTTATGATGTTGTCGGCCGGATGAAATGTAACCTTCCGGTTGACACTGTTTGGCGACAAATACTTTTGGACAGTGCAAACTTCTGCCTCTCTTACGATGTGATGATGGGAAACAGTATATGCATCAGAACGTGTGATTTCCTTCCTTACATCTATAAACACCGTTTTAGTGTAAATTGCGATAAATTTACCTTCTATTACGGCCATGCTAGTTTGATTCACAACTGGTGTTGAGAATTTATCATTGACATGCTTACCCATCTGGCCGTAACATAAGGCCGCCAAACCGTGGTCACAATTTTGAAGGGCTTTTCAAAGTGGCAGCTTCTCATTCAAAAACCATTTCAGAAATGCGTTCATAGATTCACATCTATTTGTTGCAGTAGAACCGCCAAAATAATTACCACGTAGGAATGTGTCCGCCCATCGCTCCCTCGTTTTGTACAATGCAGTGGTACACTCATTGTTTTATAAATTATAATCTGTTAGCATCTGCTGCCAACGGTTTTCAAATTCTTCGACTGAATAGTACCTGTTTAGAAAACATGGACATTAACTAAAGTTGTGATATTGTAACAACAACATACTTCAAAGTAAAGTAGCAAGTGTGCTATGTACCTTTTAATCAGAAGACTCAGTTTATTGCGAAAACCCTCTCGGTGTACATGTTTGGCAGCATTGTTAATGTATGCCATGAGCACGTTCGATGAACTACGCTGGGCATTAAATCCTCAATTGCTTTATTCATGGATCTGCAACCATTCGTGAGAACTGTCACTGGTAATTTGCCATTCATACACTCTAGGAATTTTTCCAGAACCCAAGAATAAGTCTCCGCAGTCTCATTATGGATCATTGCAAACCCAAACACACAAGTCATCGCATGATTGTTTGTACCCACTAGAACCACCAACGGTATTTGACTTCTATTTGTTTTATATGTAGAATCGAATGCTAGTGAATCTCCAAATAATTCGTAATCGAATCGACAAGAACCGTCAGTCCAAAGAGATGGGTCAATCTGGAATCTTCGTCTACCTTGTAGTCGTAGAAGAAATCTGGGTCATTGTTCTCCTTTGATTGAAGAAATGTAAGTGTTGTCGAAGCATGAACATCGTCGAGTGCTCTACTATCTTGAGCTAGAGCGTTGTATAAATCATTTCTCGTCCATCCAACATTATCCCAGCCACCTTTCTTCTGGACAAGTAAATTCCATATCTCTCCAGTCCCCATCCCTGATTGCTTCATAATCTTAATTTCTTCCAACTCTGCGGGTGTTATATTACGATGGAATCTCAAAAAGCTGATTCATAATTATTCGCCAGGTTATGGTTGTGATGTACATGAAATTTTTTGACGGACCACATTTTGTTTTATGGGTGTACCCAATACGAAAAATTGCTTTACAACCACTTCTGCTTTCACTTCTTGGCTCACGAACCCTGTTTGGAGCTTCCTTGTATTTCTTGTGTCTGAATCCCGCATTCGAACAACACCAACTACGGATCGTCACCATACCAGATTTGTTTTTCTTTACCTCGTTCTTTCTAATACTGAAACCATATGCGTTTGAATAAATCCGGTAGAATGTCCCTGCTTCTTCAATAAAGTTGAACTGTAGGCCAACAATATCTTCTTCTAAGAGCATGGTTGGATCTTATTAATGTTGGCAGATTGCAATATTTTTTTCATCGTCGCTGCATCGAAATCCAATGGAGATTCATCGTCGTCCCTAAGAACAGAATAAAACAAAATAAACATGAGAAATAGATGTAAAAATATAATACATTTCTTAAATCCATTAGAAAGGGTGATGCGAAATAACATTTCATTGTTTGAGTTGATGTCTTCATCTTGTTCTTTACTGTCTCCTAAGCTAACATCTTTCAAACTTTGCTCATCATCCAAATCATCTGACAGTCCTCTTGAAAGGAGGCTTTCTTCATCGACTAAATCTTCACACGACGATCACTTTCTCATGTGACGTCGACATTGAAGAAAATAGAGTGTGTTAGAAACCAGCAGAAGAAACGAAGGACAAGAAACAATACACAAAGAAAGAGTAATGATATTATCGTACCTCCAAATTGACCCTCTATATATAGCCCTCCCATCTGATGTGGCATGTTAAATAAATGAGCTTCTTAGCATTTTCCTAAATTAATAGTGTGTATCTGACATGACTGATGACATGGCAAATTTTAATCCAAAAGTAACTACCCAATTTTCTCCATATAATTTAACGTTAATATCAATGTTATTTTAATATTATATTAATGTTAAGGTTAATGTTAATATTAATATTATTGTTAATGTTAACGATAATATTAATATTAATGTTAATGTTAATCTGGAATATTAACTTTATGTTAATTTTATTTTTAGTTTGAT
>JANAVB010044819.1:2813890-2901513 GCA_029216955.1 Iris pallida
GAGGATTCTATTCACCGTTTATTTCGGAACGGATAATACATTCTCCGTCTGTCTTGAACGATAATAACACATTAATGTTCATTCCCGTTTTTTATATTAAATGGAGAATGACGTTCTCTTGTCTTTCGAAACGTAGAATGTTATTCTCCGTTTAGTTTGAAAAGAGAATGAAGATGAGCTTGAGAGAATATAACGAGGTTTGGTATGGACTAAGACTACAATGATGAGGTTGGTATGGGCTAAGAATTTGAGTTACATGTACATTATGAAAGTCTGAAATACTACATAATCCTACTCAGAAAAAAGTTGAATGTGAGCTGCGTGCGGCATCGCAGAGCATGGAACTCCTTGAGGCAAAAATTCCTTGAGGCAGTGAGTTCCTTTGCCTCAGTGAGTTCCTTTGCTCGGAGGATGCACGATGAATGACTTGCCTCAAGGAGTCATCCTATGGTTCCTATGCTCTGACGATGCACGATGAAACCATCTACCACGTGGACACGAACTAAAAGACGACAGAGAACAACACTCCTCACAGATGAAGCTTTCAATTGAATTCCTTGAGGCAAATCACTTCATCGTGCATCGTCAGAGCAATGGAACTCCCTGAACAAAGGAACTCCGTGCATAGTCAGAGCAATGGAACTCCATGAACAAAAAAACTCCGTGCATAGTCAGAGCGAATCAAAGTGCGAGTGCAATAAATCCAAACCCACACTCTGTCGGAGCGCTCGCACTTTGATTCGCTCTGACTATGCACGGAGTTCCTTTGTTCATGGAGTTCCATTGCTCGACTATGCACGGAGTTCCTTTGTTCAGGGAGTTCCATTGCTCTGACGATGCACGATGAAGTGTTTTGCCTCAAGGAATTCAATTGGAAGCTTCATCTGTGAAGGAGTGTTGTTCTCTGTCGTCTTTCAGTTCGTGTCCACGTGGTATTCATCGTGCATCGTCAGAGCATAGGAACCGTTGGATGACTCCTTAAGGCAAGTCACTTCATCGTGAATCCTCCGAGCAAAGGAACTCACTGAGGTAAAGGAACCTACTGCCTCAAGGAATTCCTTGAGGCAAAGCACTGTGCAAAGCCATCCTTCTTCAATAAGGAACATGTCGAAGAAATAGACTCCTGGCTGGCGCTTCGACAGAGCGTGGAACGATAATAAACTCCAAACTCATGCACATCTCAGTCTTCTGAAGGACTTCACCACCGTGCATCGTCGGACCAATGGAACATGTTGAAGAAATAAACTCCTGACGGCAAAGGAACACCATGCATAGTCCGAGCCAATCAACGTGCGGGCGCTTCGACAAAGCGTAGGTTGGCAATAAATCCAAAACCCAGGCACATGTCAGTCTTCTGAAGGACTTCACCACCAAGCTTCTTCGAACGAGGAGATCGATAACCAAGAGGAAAGAGTCTTGCCAAGAGGGGGGATCGGTAGAGTCCATCTCCACAAGAAAAGCTAAGTGAGACGAGAACAAACTCTCTCTACACTACTACCATTTATAGGCATGGAACAACTCGGACTCAAGCGCCAAAAAGGCAGCCACTTCGAATTCAATTCAATTAATTTCCATCAATACCAATGCATCTGCCCCTTCTCAATTAAAGCTAAGTAAGACTAGAACAAACTCTTCCAACTACGGCCATTTATATGCCATTAATACCAATAAATCTGCCCCTTCGAATTCTGCCAACTTTGATACCCCCTACTGTATCAAAGTTTTTTTCTTGATACAGTAGGGGGTATCAAAGTTTTGATACCCCCTATGTATGACATGTGGGCCCTTCCTGCTTTATAAAATGTGTACACATATATATATATATATATATATACATAAATTTTAATAGGGCCCACAAAACTCTTTTCTAACAAAAATCTTTTCTAACAAAACTCTTTTCAAAGTTTTGATACCCCTATGTATGACGTGTGGTCCCCTCTTGCTTTGTAAAAGGTGTAAACATATATATATACACATAAATTTTGAGATGGCCCACATGTCATACATAGGCTCCTGTATCAAAGTTTTTTTCCTTTTAAATGGGCCCCATACATAACTTACAAAAAAAGTATAAATAAAACAAAATTTTGTTATAGTCAAGATTTGAACCAATGACCTCTTGAATACAAGTCTAGCATTGTAACCACGACACCACAATAGCATTCTCCGTGTTTTATTAAACGGAGAATAATATTCTCCGTTTTGAATTACACGGAGAATAGCATTCCCAGTGTTAAAACACATTAGAATGTTCATGCTCCGTTTTAATTTAAAACGGAGAATGATATTCTCCGTTTCATTTGTAACGGAGAATTATATTCTCCGTTTTGAACTTCACGGAGAATGCCGTTCCCAGTATTAAAACGATTGAGGATTCTATTCGCCATTTAATTTGGAACGGAGAACGGTATTCTCCGTTTATTTTGAAACGGAGAATAAGATTCCCAGTGTTAAAAACACATTAGAATGTTCATTCTCCGTTTTAATGTGAAACGGAGAATGAAATTCACCGTGTCATTTGAAACGGAGAATGTTATTCTCCGTTTTGAACTGCACGGAGAACATTTTTCTCCATTTTTGATGTACTACGTTTTGAATTTGGAATTTAATGTTCTTCATTTTTATCTAATTGTCTTCTCAAACTTTTGCATTGGAGAACATATTTTTTATCTAATTGTCTCGTGTGAATGACATCTTGCCACATAAGAAAGACATTGTCTTAAGTCAACGACGTTTCATTTTATTCCATTTGCTCATTGTCACTATTTCGCTTTCGTACTTTACAATTACGATAATTGTGACCCGATTTTTTACAAAATCTACATACTCTAGGCTTCGGGATAGGATGACTTTCTGTAGGCTGGCTTGATTTCTCTTGAGAAGGCCTCCCTTTTGTTGCTACCGGATTTGGCTCTTTTAAAACTTCATGCACTCCATAAACTGCATCAGCTACCATTTGTTCTTCTTTGCCAATATCGGTCACCATTTCTTTCAACTCCATCAGAACAGACGACATCAACTCCGTTCCCCTCTCTTGAATTTTGCTTGATTTCTTACAATAGTATGTAAACAGATTAACTTGTTCATTAATAGAACCATACCTTCTGCTCTCAATAATGTCTGGGTGGATGAATCTTCTTTCTGAGCCAGGTCCGGAGAGATAACTCTCTTTGCAATCCTTGAGCCAACGAGATTTTATCAAGTTCTTTGGAATATCTCCAATTTGCAATCTCTTCATTGCTGAAAAAATATGCCTACAAGGAATCCCCTTGGTCTCCATCCACATGCATTCACATTTTATGATGTTGTCGGCCGGATGAAATGTAACCTTCCGGTTGACACTGTTTGGCGACAAATACTTTTGGACAGTGCAAACTTCTGCCTCTCTTACGATGTGATGATGGGAAACAGTATATGCATCAGAACGTGTGATTTCCTTCCTTACATCTATAAACACCGTTTTAGTGTAAATTGCGATAAATTTACCTTCTATTACGGCCATGCTAGTTTGATTCACAACTGGTGTTGAGAATTTATCATTGACATGCTTACCCATCTGGCCGTAACATAAGGCCGCCAAACCGTGGTCACAATTTTGAAGGGCTTTTCAAAGTGGCAGCTTCTCATTCAAAAACCATTTCAGAAATGCGTTCATAGATTCACATCTATTTGTTGCAGTAGAACCGCCAAAATAATTACCACGTAGGAATGTGTCCGCCCATCGCTCCCTCGTTTTGTACAATGCAGTGGTACACTCATTGTTTTATAAATTATAATCTGTTAGCATCTGCTGCCAACGGTTTTCAAATTCTTCGACTGAATAGTACCTGTTTAGAAAACATGGACATTAACTAAAGTTGTGATATTGTAACAACAACATACTTCAAAGTAAAGTAGCAAGTGTGCTATGTACCTTTTAATCAGAAGACTCAGTTTATTGCGAAAACCCTCTCGGTGTACATGTTTGGCAGCATTGTTAATGTATGCCATGAGCACGTTCGATGAACTACGCTGGGCATTAAATCCTCAATTGCTTTATTCATGGATCTGCAACCATTCGTGAGAACTGTCACTGGTAATTTGCCATTCATACACTCTAGGAATTTTTCCAGAACCCAAGAATAAGTCTCCGCAGTCTCATTATGGATCATTGCAAACCCAAACACACAAGTCATCGCATGATTGTTTGTACCCACTAGAACCACCAACGGTATTTGACTTCTATTTGTTTTATATGTAGAATCGAATGCTAGTGAATCTCCAAATAATTCGTAATCGAATCGACAAGAACCGTCAGTCCAAAGAGATGGGTCAATCTGGAATCTTCGTCTACCTTGTAGTCGTAGAAGAAATCTGGGTCATTGTTCTCCTTTGATTGAAGAAATGTAAGTGTTGTCGAAGCATGAACATCGTCGAGTGCTCTACTATCTTGAGCTAGAGCGTTGTATAAATCATTTCTCGTCCATCCAACATTATCCCAGCCACCTTTCTTCTGGACAAGTAAATTCCATATCTCTCCAGTCCCCATCCCTGATTGCTTCATAATCTTAATTTCTTCCAACTCTGCGGGTGTTATATTACGATGGAATCTCAAAAAAGCTGATTCATAATTATTCGCCAGGTTATGGTTGTGATGTACATGAAATTTTTTGACGGACCACATTTTTGTTTTATGGGTGTACCCAATACGAAAAATTGCTTTACAACCACTTCTGCTTTCACTTCTTGGCTCACGAACCCTGTTTGGAGCTTCCTTGTATTTCTTGTGTCTGAATCCCGCATTCGAACAACACCAACTACGGATCGTCACCATACCAGATTTGTTTTTCTTTACCTCGTTCTTTCTAATACTGAAACCATATGCGTTTGAATAAATCCGGTAGAATGTCCCTGCTTCTTCAATAAAGTTGAACTGTAGGCCAACAATATCTTCTTCTAAGAGCATGGTTGGATCTTTATTAATGTTGGCAGATTGCAATATTTTTTTCATCGTCGCTGCATCGAAATCCAATGGAGATTCATCGTCGTCCCTAAGAACAGAATAAAACAAAATAAACATGAGAAATAGATGTAAAAATATAATACATTTCTTAAATCCATTAGAAAGGGTGATGCGAAATAACATTTCATTGTTTGAGTTGATGTCTTCATCTTGTTCTTTACTGTCTCCTAAGCTAACATCTTTCAAACTTTGCTCATCATCCAAATCATCTGACGGTCCTCTTGAAAGGAGGCTTTCTTCATCGACTAAATCTTCTACACGACGATCACTTTCTCCATGTGACGTCGACATTGAAGAAAATAGAGTGTGTTAGAAACCAGCAGAAGAAACGAAGGACAAGAAACAATACAACAAGAAAGAGTAATGATATTATCGTACCTCCAAATTGACCCTCTATATATAGCCCTCCCATCTGATGTGGCATGTTAAATAAATGAGCTTCTTAGCATTTTCCTAAATTAATAGTGTGTTATCTGACATGACTGATGACATGGCAAATTTTAATCCAAAAAGTTAACTACCCAATTTTCTCCATAGTAATTTAACGTTAATATCAATGTTATTTTAATGTTAATATTAATGTTAAGGTTAATGTTAATATTAATATTATTGTTAATGTTAACGATAATATTAATATTAATGTTAATGTTAATCTGGAATATTAACTTTAATGTTAATTTTTATTTTTAGTTTTATTTAAAAAAAATTGCCACGTCAGCTGTCAGATCAACATATCACGTCAGCTGCCACGTAAGGATGGACAGTTTGAAAGTGCAATTTGGAGGTACAAAAAGCATTATTCAGGAAGAAACAACTTCCAGTAAGGCAACAACACAACCTTTTCGTCTTCATTGTAACTCCGCCACGTGGCCCTCTTTTGATGGCTCATGAAAAATCTTGAGTGATTCTAGGAGCAAGCATAATTTTAAGGAAATAACTTCCAACAAAACAACTTTCTCGTCTTCTGGGTACATGTATTATTAAAATGTGTAGCTAATAACGCATGAGGAAGCATGCAACAGCAATCTCCACGTGGCCCTCTTTTGTAGGATAACACATGCAGCAGTATTTAATGCTACGAAACCCTATTGTCTTGTTATGTACTGTGTATCCTATGTGGCATGAGGCAGAAGACAATAACTTGCATAGGCGGCTATATTCACAAATGACAATAAGTTTAAAAAGTCATCTCCAATGCAAAAAAGTATTGAGAAGACAATATAAAGTAATTTTTTACGACTTCCAAGAAAACCTTTGCTCTTCTAATAATATGGTATCAGTGTTTATTATTAAATTGTGTAGAATAACGCATGCAGAGCATTTAATGCTACGGGACCTGTTGTGTTAAGGAACACAACATGTGAGAGAGAACCCGAGAGAGAGAGAGAAAAAGAGTGGGAGATGGGATAAAGAGGAAGGATCGAGCTCGACTAGATTTTAAACTTAAAATTCAATTTTTGGTTATCATTACTAATAACTAGTTCGCACGTACGAGTTTAGACGAACACTAACCGAGCCCCGAGCAACGTGACATCAGCTAGCTAGCTTTCTAATACCGTGGCATTCATGTTAATTTAAACATTTACAATATTATTGAAACTAATATGACTACTAAAATTAAAAATAGTTTTGGATTTAACATTTACTTCAAACTAGTTAAAGTTAAAATTGCATTCTTTTTTATTTAAAATGTAATTGGAACTACAATTAATACTAACATTCGCTTGTCCCATAGTTTAAGTCGTATTTCCCTCGATGCTAGGCTTGACGTAGCCCTCGCTTGTCAAGTCGTTGCACGAACACATTAGAAAAGAGTTTTGTTGGGCTATCGAAGTATAGCAAGCACCGTCCCGTGTCACGTGCATTTGTTAAGCAGTGAAAGGGTGTGAAGGCCACTGGCAATGTCAAGACATCACGGACTATAGCTGGGTTAGACGACGACCCTTTTGCTGCGGGCCGAATCGGTCCCTTGGCCTAGGAATGGATTGGTTGAAGGAGCAATACACAAGAATAGACTGCCATAGCTGGGTTAGACGACGACCCTTGATTCTCGACAGGTTGTAATATCTAATTGTTGTTAGATAATAGAACTAGACAGCGTTCTACGTCATTTCTGCGGTGCAGGCTGGGACGCTGTTACGCACTCATGCCCTTACTCCGGGTGCGGGTCGTGATAGGATACGCGAGAAAGGAACACTGTCGCTATCGATTCGGTCGGGACCGATAGGTCGGGATCGATTGACTCGATCGAACGGGAACGGTTGAATTAAGATCCATTCTCTCGCCTGAAATAAACTCAAGGTGAGTGGCTGACCCTCCTCTTCTCGACCCCCTTCCTAGGTAAATTGATAATATTGTTGCGAATGAAAGGATAAATGCAAGGGCACAAACACGGGAAAGGGATTGAGTTTTCAAAGATAATGTAGGCTATGTCTTAATAACTAAAAGGAAAATATGTCTTCGCACGGTTATGGACAACTTGTCGACAACGTAGTTTCCTCGATCAACACAGGTTTAGCGGGGACTTGCATCGGAGCTAGCTACTTGCGTTGAAAGGACCCCGATTAACAAAGCTATACGTCCATGATGGTTCCAGAGAAGCCATTCCATAACGTGATAGCGTCCCAGCCTACACCGCAGAAAACGACGTAGAACGCTGTCTAGTTCTACTATCTAACAACAGTTATAATATCAAAACCTGTCGAGAACGGTCAACTCCGAATGGAGGACAAGCAATGTCAATATAATATACTCAATAAGCTATGATATTGTTGCGACCGTCCAGTGTAGGTATTTATGTATGGTATTTATGGTGCACATCATCTTAATTCAACCGAGTAGTTCAAAGGAGGGAATTATGTATGGTATTTATGGTGCACATTATTAGGACGGGTTGCGACCGTCAAGTATTGCGATAAGCTATGATATCAGTAAGTTTGGGATCCTTCGGATATTGGGCTAGCAACCCGTATCGAAGTGATCATAGTCTTACACATAAGGATGCCAAAGATGTATTACGGTGCGAACCGTCCATGGTCATTGCGTGATGACAGACCATGATCATTGCTGCGACAGACCATGGAGAACTTGCATCAGCTAGCTATGGCAGCAGTGGAGAGAGGTGCATCGGCTATAATTCAGGGAGCACCATAACTCCCTAGCAGATCACATATCGCTCTAATAATTCAAATCACATTTTACATTTATTGTCGTATCTTGTATTCCAGTTCAGCTTTACTTTCCGTATTTCTCACTATGCTATGTTTCCATTACTCACATGCTCTACCTGCTTTTATACTATACCATGATTTGAGACTAAGTTCTATTTGAAAGAAGGGTTACAACCCCGGTCCTTGTTTGGTCCAAGGGTTGTAACTCTGCTTCAAATGGTTTCCAAGTCGCCTATATCTTTGTCTTGAATTTTATTATAATGTCTCTTATAGTATTTGTCAATTCATATAGAACTGCTGTTGGTGTTTATACTTGCTCATTTTTCTGACAGGATACCGTTGACATATTACAATTGTCTCGTGTGACTGATTGCCCGACCTATTATGGGGTCGAGTCTGATGGAGTAGACCCGGACTGTGGCTTATTAGTAGAGCCACTAGACTTTGCTCACCCTGAGTAGTGTAGCTTAGTTAGGTTTGCCTGGCCTACGAGCTAGCTAGTACTTTTTAGACTGTAGTAGTTTTTATATATTATGTGATTCTCTGGGTTGTTTGTGTATAGCTCTGGTCTTGTGTGGATCTTGGACTTATTTCATGTTCTCATCATTCGTATTTTCCTTTCCATACTATCTACCTTAGTTTTACATTTGTGATTGAGACTGTATTGCTATGTCACCTCCATTCGGAGTGTATATACTGTACATGTACATTTATCTGTTTAGTTGTAGTATTTATAGATGACCTAGACAGCGTTCTACCGCCGAAGCTGCGGCGTAGGCTGGACGTAACCACGTACTCGTGCCCCTAATCAGGGTGCGGGTCGTGACAGAAACACCGTGACCTTTATATAGATAGGGCCGGTGGGCTGAGATTAACGCTGGGTGCAGGCGCAGGGCCTGCCACCCTTATGCATATGTTTAAGTTTACGGTTGGTTGGTTGAGTGAAATGATATGATTTCTTATGTAAAGTTCTAACCTTGTAGGCTAGGCAAAATGGGACATAGATGAGCACGATCACAATGTTTATGTTAAGATTATGTCTAACTGTATCTGTCGCAGGGACACGGTAGTGGGCAAGTTCAGGATATGTTCGGCTCGAGGCGGGGCTCGGCTTGGACGTCCAGATGCATGGAGTCCTTAGCGTTCAAGAGGAGCTACCGCATTGGCGTTCGAACTTACGACATGGAGATGTTCAGCCGAAGACTACTTGTTGGCTATAAAGAGGCATAATATATGGAACAATGTACTCCTTTGTGAGCTAGAGAGATCATGAGCGTTGTAGCCAATTGGCATGATGAGTTGGGCTATTCAGAGCCATTGTAACATTCAGTTCATTATCAATAAAAGAGATTCTTGTTGTATACTACATTTTCCTTCCGCTGCTTATGTTATCAATTTGAGCTATAAACACTATTGTGAATCTGTTATCTTGCCTTGCACGAGCGCAACTCCAGGCTCGTACGGCATCACGCCCCAACGATGACGATGATTCGGGTGTAAACTTGATAATGATGAAGACGGTAACTCGGTCGACAAACGTAAGTATCGAGGTATGATCGGAAAAATTTTACAGTAGCATTAATATTAAATCTACAATGGCTTTTCTGTTAATTTAAAATTTACAATATAATTAAAACTAATATTACGAAAATGCTATTTGCTCCCAAAAAATTTGGGTGATACCAACTTCCATTATGTGGCATATGACATGGTTGCTAACATGACAGATGACATGGCAAAATTTAACAATAAAATTAATATTAAAATGAACATTAATAGTAAATAAATAATTTAATACTAAATTAACATTGATTAATATTAACATTAATATTAATATTAACATTAGCATTAGCATTAACATTAATATTAATATTGACATTAACATTAACATTAAAAAAATTTGGATAATTAATTTTTGGGGTTAAAATTTGCCATGTCAGCTGTTATGTCATCTGCCATGTCAGATGCCACATAATGGGAGATGGTATCACCCAAATATGTTGGGATCCCAAACGACTAATGGCTAATATTAATACAGTGGCATTACCGTTATTTCCCAATAGATTCGTGACTTGTTCGGTCACACCCCTCCACGAGCGGGTTACATACACCCGCGTAAACGAGGGGTTAAATAGCCTTTTTCAAAGAAGAGAACCCATCCGACTAGAGAGAAACAAAGGAAAGAAGAAGAAGAACAGTCGCAATGGAGAGGAGCAAGATCAACTGCAGCGGATGGGCCGTCATCCCTACCGAGATTCTCTCGATGATACTGGTACTGTCGGGGATGCCGGCGGACGAGGTAATGTGCAACGTGGCTCCAGTTTGTCGTTCGTGGTGGAAGGTGCTCAACGGTCCCTTAGACTATTGGTCTAACGTCGACTTGGTACAGTGGTGCCGGAGGACCCAGCAAACCGCTGAGATTAGTTTAACCGTAATGAAGCTCGTGGCTCGCAGTGAGGGACATCTAGGGTCCCTCTCCGCGTACAAGCTCGACGAAGCAGCCTTCTCTTTTGCATATTTAAGGCCAGTGTAAAATTTTATTTGGTCTTATTCTAATACTTTATTTTTTCTATTACAAAATTTTACGTATACTTTTGTTAATTTCTATTGATGTTTTCCCATTTTTATAATATAGTGGAAAATTTTTAAGGGTGCTGCACATTCCGAAGTGCGACGTGAGTAATGAAACTTTCGTGAGACACTTGGAGTTTTTCCCTGTGCTAGAAGAACTCGACATTAGCTACTGCCTCTACATTACGTCGACTGGAATAATTTCCGCCGGAAATTATTGTCGCCGTCTGGTCAAGCTGAGTAGGAACATGTCCCCTCCGAATTTTATTCTCAGGAACATGTTCGTGCTGGACACGAAAAACAAGACGGAGGGAAAGGCCGTGGCAGATTCGATGCCACGTCTCGAGCACCTACATATGGGATTCGGCATGTTCAATGGAGACACGCTGCGATCTATCATATGCAACTGCAAGGGTCTTCGCCTGCTCGACATACGTGGGTGCTTCAACGTGATCTTCGACGACGAACTCTGGATAATTTGTTATTCAATACAGACGTTTAAAAAACCCTTTGATAATGTAATCCCAGTACCAGGAGAACCTGTGTACGAGTGGTATAATGATTTAGATATGTTCTATCATTCCTGGGGTGAATGGTGAAAATATTAGCATGCATGCATGCATGCATTTCTTTATATATATTTTTCACTAGTCTACATACAAGATATTTTTTATGAGTTCGATTCTCCATTTTGAGCAAATTTTACTTTTGTCAATACTAATTTTTTACATGATTATTTTTTTTATAAATAAAATGGACTGTGATATAATGACGCCTAAGACGGCTCACTTCTGAGATTTCGACATTTTCCAACACAGATTTTACCATTAATACAACACCTCAGTGTAATCATATCCAAGTGATTTCGCCATTTCCCAACACAGTTTTTACCTTATTCAAAATGAATTCTGGCGGTGCAAATTCCACTCATATTAGTGGTATCAGTGCCATTCACCATAATTAATGGTGATCGATACGAAAATATTGGTTTCTTTTTTACAACCCTTTAAAATCTATTTACACAACCAAACAGCCAAACTAATTCATCTTCACGAGCCTTCAAAACCAATTTATATAGATTCAAAACAAAACTAAACAGCCAAACTATTTAAAATTCACAATCCTACGGAACAGTCCTAAATGTACCATTCTCCGTCTTTTATGTACCATTCTCCGTCCTAAATGTACCATTCTCCGTCCTATATTGACCATTCTTCATCCTACATGTATCATTCTCCGTCCTACATTTACCATTCTCCGTCCTAAATGTACCATTAGCCGTCCTAAATGTACAATTCTCCGTCCAAAATGTACCATTCTCCGTGTTAGAGGAACGGAGAATGGCAATTAACAACCAAACAGCCAAACTAATTCATCTTCACGAGCCTTCAAAACCAATTTATATAGATTCAAAACAAACCTAAACAGCCAAACTATTTAAAATTCACAACCCTACAGAACAGTCCTAAATGTACCATTCTCCGTCTTATATGTACCATTCTTCGTCCTACATGTATCATTCTTCGTCCTACCTCCGTCCTAAATGTACCATTCTCCGTCCTATATGGACCATTCTCCGTCCTACAAGTATCATTCTCCGTCCTACATTTACCATTCTCCGTCCTAAATGTACCATTCGCCGTCCTAAATGTACAATTCTCCATCCTAGATGTACCATTCTTCGTGTTAGAGAAACGGAGAATGGCCATTAACAGTCCCAAAAATTATTCCATACTAAGTTAAAAAGCATATTAGCACCCAAAAAATGTTAACAATAGAAAAATTCTACAGAACCCAAACACCAGACTCGAACCTAGGCCTTCCATGTAAAAGCCAAACAGCACAACCAACTAAGCCTGCAACTAACCCAAAAATCCGTCCTATACACTTTTACAACCTTCACCCATTGCTGACATGTTGGTCATGGCCCACATGTCAGCAATGGGTGAAGGTTGTAAGAGTGTATATCCCCAACTTCCAATAAGGAATAGGAAGAGTCGGTTTAGAACGTGTATATATATATACATAGGGGTCCCCATTCATCTGAGTAGGTTGCACATTTAACATGGCTCCAAAAAGATCATCTGGTTGGGAACCATTGCCAGAGTCTTCTTCTAGTCGTCGCCGAGCCTCTCCGCATGGAGCACCCTCTGCGCCGCCTCCGGCCCATGACTGGCTGGCAGAGGCTGCGGACTTTCTGACCTCATGCGGGTTGTCACTGGAGGTCATCGCTCGACCTCTTCATCCGGCGCCCAACTTTGACCTGTTGCCGATCACTCCGGAGGAACGGGATTCTCTGGAGAAGAGGGAAGCGTTTCGCCGCATGTGCCATAGGGCGGATGTGCGCACCCTGCAGGACTTTGCGGAGATCCTCCGCGAGGCCAGTGAGGGCTAGACTTTTTTTTTTTTCATTTTTTACAGTTTTTTGTCCTCCTCTTGTATACTTCTCCGGAGAATGTTCCGGCGACGAAGCTGGGATTTAATGAAATATAATATTTTGTTAACTCAATTTGTTTTCGGCTACAATCAAACTTTTACAACCTTCTGACAACTTACACCCATTTGCTAACTATAGCTTTGCTCTTTATAATTAAAAAATCTTGTTACGTCAAATTCATATATCAGCGACGATATCCCCATCAATGACTTGTTACGTCATAGAATTGATTATGCTGCCAGCGTCAATCTTGCCGTCAAATTCATCTTAAATATGATTACAAAGTAAAATAGAGGACAACTTTGAGTGTTTCAATTTTACTCTTTTCGAGTACATAGTCTTCTTATTTTCAAAAATTTAATCAAATATTCGAAATATGGAAATATTGAGATTAAACTTCACATTCTTAAATATGTTGTCAAATTTTTTTAAATAAACAAGTTTCCACCACATTTTTTCTGCCAAATTTTTCAATAATTTATACGGAACACGTGGATATATACTAGTAATAATAGTAATAAATTTAATTTTGGAAAGTAGTTTTTAAAATTAGGGTCTCAAAATCCCAATGCTTTATGTAGTGATTTCACATGGAAATATACTAGTAATAATAGTAATAAATTTAATTTTGGAAAGTAGTTTTTTAAATTTAATAGTAATAAATTCGACCGTCTTATACTAGTAATAATAGTAATAAATTAATTTAAAACTCAAAACTATTCTAGTTTTTTCCACTTTCCAAGGTCACATAAGACGGTCGAATTTTCCCTCTACTTCTCTCAAATCCTCTTCCTTCTCCCAAACCCTCTTCTAATCAAAATGCCGCCGAAGAAACAACGACCGTCGCCGAAAGGGAAGAATCCACAAAGGGATGCGATACAGGCCCGAAGGACAGAACTTGCAAGGGCGACGAAAACCAAGATTATGGTCGCTAGGGCAGAGGCCGAAAGGGCAGCGGCGGAAGTAGCGACGGCGGCAGCGACGATGAAGGCGGAGGCGGCAGCCAAGCCACGTGCAAAAAAGGCTAAAAACACTCATTGCTCGACAAAGACCGGAAAATCTATCTTCGATACAGAGTCGTCGGAAGACTCAACTTATGAAGATCGAAGGCGTACTCAAGCGAAGGCTAAGGTGGCAACGGATACAGAGTCATCAGCGTACTCTGTGGATTTTGAAGCCTCATCTGAAGAGGAAGAGCAATCATCCAATAAGTCCCAGGTTGGAGAGGAGGTAAAAAAATTTAAAGACTCAAAAACTAAGAAGATTTACATTAAATATTTTAAGAAAAAGGCTATTATGCCTGAAAGATCAATTAAGATGGATGATGTCGAAGACGAAGCTTTCCTGGATATATTGAAATTCTATCAATTGGAAAAACTGAACAAATCCTGTCTTGAAAAAATCTCCCAAACAATAGTAAGAGAATTTTACTCAAATCTTCCGGCTGAAATTAAAGAAAAAGAAGAGGATCAACCACTGGTGTTTCTGAGAGGGAAACTGATTAGGGTAAATGCTGCTGTCATCAACGAATTTTATGGATTTGATCCAGTTCCTGAGTTTGATATGAAAGATATTGATAATGTTTCCATGACGGATGCAATTTATGAGATTACAGGTGTTTCGATAGGTGCCAAGACCCCTCAAAATGTATATAAAGATCAATTATCAACTTTGTATAAATTGTTGCATGCCTACGTATCTCAAACACTCAACCCTACTGGACATGAGTCTTCCATCCATCCCGAGAGAGTAAAATTTCTTTATTATATGGGGAAGAAAAAAAGGATGGATATAGGTTCCTACATGTTCAGTAGAATGATACATCTCGTGGGAAAACCAACTGCAAGGACAGCTCTCCCTTTCGGAGGATTTGCATGCTCGATGGCTAATAAATATTCTGTCCCACGCTTAGCAGGGGATGTTTATATTAAAAACAAAGGTCCCATGAGAAAACTAACATTCACTCGAATGTTTGGAAAACGGACAGCAGCTGCAAGCAAACCATCAACTTATGGAATCAAAAACACTAAGGACAGGGTTGATGACCTATACAATTTTGTTGCTGCAAACTTTGAGAATGTCTTCAAAGAGATGAAGACTATATCCGACAACCAGAAATTGATTCTGGAAAAGATTAACCAGATAGAGGTTGAATTTGCTGATCAAGAATAAGATTTTTCTTCCCTCGTGAAGAAGGTAAATGGGGCTAGTCCAAACTCTTATGTAAAAATACACACTGTGCACATTGACACTTTAATGCTAGCCATCACTTTGATACTTCTCTTTATGTTTCTGGATGTCATTTCTACATATAAAGTGAGTCAATACTGACTATAATTTTTCTTAATCCGTCCCTCAAGGTGTAGGTGAAGGATATTTTGAGAAAGAAGAAGTAGGAAAAAAAGAAAAAGAAACAAGAAGAAGAAGATGGAGACGGCTATGAAGATTCATCTTTTGAGTTTTGAATGTCTCTTATTTCAATTTGGATGTAATATTTGACTTGTAATATGGTTCTGAATATTTGTTGGTCATGGCGGACAAACTAAATTTTGTGTTTGAAATATTGTAAGACTAAACTTTTCGCTTGTACTAAGTGCATAGTTCGTAATTTGTTTTGAAAATGTAATATGGTCTTGAATTTAGAGTAGGTCTGATATTTATTTGGATTATTGTATTGTGAATTATGCAGGTTCTATGTTGAATTACTAACGTGGATTGGACAGATTACTGTAACGTGGATTTGGCAGATTTCTGTAACGTGAATTATGCAGATTACTGTAACGTGAATTATGTAGTTTATTGGACTTGGAATGAAGTATACTTAATTTGATTATGATTTTTTGGTTGAAGCGTTTATTTGGTTGGCAGTTGGCCTTCATAGATGATATTGATATTTTGGTGTATTCCTTTGATTTGCAGATGCCCATCACAGATTTCATGAGTCCTGGGTGCATTGCTAGGGTTTACAGGTGGCCTCATTAGGATGCATTCCTGGGATCACTGAAACTTTATTTGATTGTAATGTGTTTTGCTTTCTGTAAAAACATTACATCGATGCCATCAGTATGAATTCGATGCCAGTGCCTCTTCATCCCTTGTTATTAAAATTGTAATCCTGCCTGTTCATCCTTTGTTTTTGAGGAAACATAATTGTAATCCTGCCTGTTCATCCTTTGTTATTGCCATCAGTACATTGATGCCATCAGTATGAAGTCGATGCCAGTGTAATGCATAATGTAATGTAAGAAAAATTCTCTTTGATAGTAGGTTAATTATATTCAAACATTCGCAAGAAATTTTGTTCAGCCATACAGTGGAAGCCTGATAAAATGATATTCGGATTATCTTGAAAATGATTTAATATTAAATGAATGTACTATGGTAAATGATATTAAAAATACTGTAAATATTTGGTGAAAAAAAATACGAGATACTTGAACATTTCCAGTCCTAAATGTACCATACTTTGTTAAAAGCACAGAGTGTCCGTTTTCCGTTTTCAAAGAACGGAGAATGGCCATTCTCCATGTTAAAGGAACGGAGAATGGCCATTCTTCGTGTTAAAAGCAAAGAGAACGGCCATTCTCCGTCCATTCGCCGTGTTAAAAGCAAAAAGAACGGCCATTCTCCGTCCATTCGTCGTGTGAAAAGCAAAAAGAATGGCCATTCTCCGTCTATTCGCCGTGTTAAAAGCAAAGAGAATGGCCATCATCCGTGTTAAAAGCAAAGAGAATGGCCATTCACCGTCCAAATAAAATATTCTCATCGAAAAAATTATCATTAGAAAAGTAAAAAATATTTCGCCCGATCAATACAGATTTTTTTTTAAATAAGTGAGCAGATGATCCGACCGACCTCGGAAGCAGGTTTCCTCAGTTCACCACCACCACCGTGACATGTAGCTTTATTAACAAAATATAAAATTATTAGATGAAAAATAAGATTTCTGACAATGGCATGGACAGTAAAATTAGAACGGCGCCGCTGGTACTTCTTCTTGTTCGAGGAGGTTTCGACGACGTCCGACGCGAAGCGGACCGATTCTTCTCGGCGCAGCTGGTACTCCTCGTTGTTCTAGGAGGGCTCGACGACGTTCGACGCGATCCGAACCGATTCTTAAATTGGATGGACTTTTGAGAGAGTAAATATGAGTTAATTTAGGGTGTTCATTGAAAAAATTAAAGTGAAGAATGACCTGCTAAAGCAAGTTACCAACAGGTCAAAAGTCTAAATCAGCATTAAATGATGTTTCTACACTATTATTCAATCCGAACCATTGGATCAACATCCAACGGTCCAGATTTCTGATGTATCGATACATCCATTTCCAGCGGATGTATTGTAGAACGACCATATATATATATATATATAGACCATATATATATATATATATATATATATATATATATATATATATATAATAGGAAAACTTAGATGGAGAAACTTTTGAATTCCGAAAATACCCTTACATACTTATACTAATTAAAAATAGTTCATTAATTTTAATAAGGATAACTTAGTAATTAGGAAGACTACCCTTTGGTCTTCCTAAAGAGTTTTCCTAAACTAATTAAGAAATGTTAAAATACGTGCAAGGCACGTGCACATATATATATATATATATATATATATATATATATATATATATATATATATATATATATATATATATATATATATATATCGTCTCAGATTGAACATTCATGAAATTTTCAACAAAAGATGAAAGGGTTCAAATTGAGCAATATGTAGAGCAAGTCAGTTGAACATTTTTGAAATTTTCAACAGAAGATGAAAGGCTTCAAACAGTGTAATTGAATTTGGTTTTCATATATTCGGATAATAACTAAATTTAATATTCTCGATTTCAGATTTTGGATTTCGGATATTCGAATAATAGCATTCGAATATTTTTAGCGGATCGGATCGGATATTATCCGATATCCGCTAAACTAGACGGATACGAATTCGAAGTGTCAAAAGAGACATCCGTTCGGTTATCGGATCGAATTCGGATATTACAAAAAAAAATCGGATATGGATACAGATATTGCCATATCCGTACCGGTAAGCATCCGTTGACACTCCTATTTAGGACATGGACTTACAAATATGTTGATCCTAATTTACTTAGGGTCTGCTTGGTAACGGTATTTTTACCGATTTTGGAGTGTTTTTGAACCGACCATTTATGAAAACCCCTGCTTGTTAATTTTTTTTAAGACACTGATTTTGGCCGGTTCAAAAATCTCCCAAAACCGGTGTATTGTATTGTTGGGTGGCTTTATAAACACCTTAAATCGGTGGGTTTTGAACGATTTTATTATTTTATTCCATTTATATCCTCACTAAAAATATAATTATAATAACTACTAATACCCTTCCCTATTTAATTTATTCGTGTAAAAAACTTTCAAAACCGCTCGTTAGTGAATTACCAAGCATGGATTGGACTGGTTTAAAAACTGCTACTTAAAAACGACAAAAAACTGGACCCCTCATAACCACTCATAACCGGTACTCTAAAAACACCTCATAACTGCTACCCCTACAATTGCCAAGCAGGCCCTTAAAGTATTTTATGAAGAAAAAAAAATAATTTTCTTCCTAGAACCTGGATTTCAAAATTGGAAAAACTCAACTAGAAAAATGGATTGTTCTATTTTATAGTTGTTAGATGTTCTCTCTTATTGCTCCAAATTTAATCTGACCTTTGTTACCCGAAATTTTTTTTTCTTTCTATTTTTATGTTTATTTTAGTTTATAAAAATTTATTCCCAGAATTTAGCATATTCAGATTAACAACTTACTAACAAAATATGAGAATTCTATCTTTAAGAATAAGAGGGTATTTTTTTGTCAGGGTATATTTTTTTGTATATTTTAATTTTGTTTTTTCCTCATTTTTTTTCTCATTTTTCATTTAAGAATTTTTTGTTTTGATTCTTCTAAATTTTTTCATTTAATTTATTTTTGTTTTCTACACTTATTATTTTTTTTCTCCTTTTTGCTCTTTTTGTTTCCTAATACTTTTTCATTTGTTTAAAAGAATTTTTGTGGTTTATTTCAATTTTTTCATTTCTTTCAAATTATTTTGGGGTCTTTTTCCTTCTTTTTTCAATCAAAAAAAATTATTTTTTCTATATTCTTCTTGTTTTTTTTAATAGAACTTTCTTTGTTTTAATTTTTTTTCCTTTTCCTTTTTTGTTTTCCTTAAAAAAATCAATTATTTTTTGCTTTTTCCTTTTTTTCCCCTCCTTTTTGTTGTAGTCATTTTTATTGTTGGGTCTGTTTCACGTTAGGGTGAGTTTTAATTAGGTTCAATATGGATCATCCCTAAAAATTAATTTAATAAAAAAATTATGATGTCAATAGGATTTGAACCATGTTTTCTTAAATACTAACATATCACCTTAACTAACAACGTCTTAGAAAATCGCAAACAATAATATCAACAATTAAATATATTTATTCCTCAATAAAAATATATTATATTTTTATTTGAACTATATATTTCGAAAATATTTATGTATTCACCACATGGAAATATAATATTCTAGAGAATTAATTCCATGGAATTTAATTTCTGGTAATATATAGTTTCTAGCTATATAATATTTCGTGTACCAAACGTCCCCTAAGATATAATGTAGTTGTTGCTAAAGGTTCTCTCCCATTGTTGTAATCATCAATGTTTTACTGTGTTACCAGGATAACTCACCCCTAATCAACTCCAAATTTGATAGGGTTCTGTTGGAAGTGGACAAGATTGAAATAAAGAAGAAGATTTTTTCTAAGTGCACCACACTTTTTATTTGGGGCTAGCCCAAAAATGTTAAAAAAAAATTACAAGTTTGCCATCCATTTTTTTACTTGGAACTAGTCCAATTTTTTCCAGCAAGTAGGACTGCCAACTTGCTGGCAGTTCTAGGACTGCCAGCATGTTGGCAGTCCTAACATATGTTAGGACTGCCAACAAGTTGGCAGTCCTCGGAGAAGAAGAAGAAGCAGGAGGAGGAGGAGACCCCGCACGTCCGCGTCCAGATCTCCAAGGCTTCCCTGCCGACGGTGTTGACACTGAGGCGACCTCGCGCCAGGACTCGCACGTCGACTCCTGTGCCGCCCTACCTCCGTGTCGGCTCTGGAAGTGTCGTGGCTGAAGCCCCCACGACCCACGTATCGCTTACTCCGGTGAGCGAACCTCTCCCTCTATTTTCTTCTCCTGGTTGCTTTTTCTTCTTCTTCGGAAGTGCCGTGGCTGAAGCCCCCACAACAACTTGAGTGGGCCGGCAATGAACGACCAGTGCCTCGAACCACCTCGACAAGCGCCGAGGAGGAGGAGGAGGAGGAAGGTGGAGGAGAGAGGAGAGGAGGGAGGCGGCGACTGGAGGCGGAGGAGGAGGAAGGAGGCGGCGGCTGGAGGAAGGAGGAGGAAAGAGGAGGGAAAAAATCCTAAGTTTGGGATAGCCCCAAGTAATTTTTGGGATGCCCTCAGTAAGTTCCTCAAACTTGGACTGTCTAAAATGACGTCTCCAGTAAAACGTGCGGTGCCCCTAGAAAAATCCAAGAATAAATGGTACCGACCAAACTTAAGAGAGGTAAAGCCAACCCAATCTAGGTTGGGATGGTCGAGCCAATCCAATTATGGAACGTACTGGATTGCAAGTTAATCCATAAATAATATTTTGTGTAACTTTAAAACCATTTGAAAAAGATAAGTTTTCCTAAGCACCAAATGACCAAGACAAGAGTCGAGATAATTGAATGAACTTGAATTGAAATAGTAGATAGACTTAACCAAAATAATCTGAAAACATAATCTAAGAGTAAAGATTGAGATGAGAAGCTGAATAAACTTCATGGGATTTGGTTTTGTAGAACATAGTTGGTTCTTATTCATTGCATGGCTTAAAGTCTTTATAGTTTTGTTCTTACTTTTAGTCTCACATTGAAAAAAAAAACACACAAGTGGAGTATACCTTTGCCAATAATATGTACTCTTCGCCACCTTAATGAATTAAGTCCATTAAGTAGTTGAGCTAACTTTTGAAAATTGTATCTAGAGCTTGGTTCTATTTTGGGGACTTAGCTCTTTTGTCAAAATAAAAACATTCTCCCGTCATAAATTTCAAAACCCTAGCTTTTTCCATCCGAACCTTAGTTGCAACCTCCACCATTTCGAGTATGAATCTTATTTGCCATTGTCAAAACCCTAAATCCTTTCAACCATCCTCTCTAGCCCAACTCCCTTAACCCTATCTTCATTTCCCAACCGCCGCCATCTACCAGTCTTAACCAACAACACCCTAACCCTAAAATTCTCTAGTTGTTATTCCATCTTCCATACATCAAAACAAAATCCACTAGATCTGACCACTACGATCCCTTTCTTGTCATTACGAGGCCACTCGACGATGCCTTTGGTCATTTCGATACCGTCTCCAATAATTTTGCGCCGTTTCGAGTCACTATACTTTAAACTACTATGTGAGAAGATTATGCATCATCTAAAAATTTAGCCAAACATAACAGTCCATGGTTGGTCTCCTCCACCATGGATATATCTAATAGGGGTGAGCATTATTTCATTTAAAACCACAGATCGAACCGGAACGAACAAAATTAGCCTCCTCCTTCCGATTTTAAGAAAATTTGAGATTTTTAGTTTGGACTTTAAACTATTTTGATTTTGTGGTTTACCTTTTTGGTTTAATCCTAAAAACTGAACTAAACCAGATAAACTAAATTTCTTACATGTTTTCCACAAAACATGGGTACTCATCTTCGACACCCCTCCAAAGTAACCCTAATAAAAATCTACAAACCCTAAGTCTAATCGTTTGGAGAAGATAGAAGTGTAAGCTGACGTACATAAAGGATCTTTGACAATAATAGACAGTTATGGAAACTCCAGGCACATGCTCGTTGTTGCGGTCAGATACCTTGTTAGCAATCACCCGAATAAAACTCGTATTATAAGCGAATTTTTTCGTATCTTTCATAAACGTATAATACTTGCGTACTTTTGACAGATCCAAATCAGTACATAAATTTTAAGCATGCGAGATTTTAAACGTGTTTTGTATAAACTATTGAAAAATTTGGCACAAAAAATGTGCAGGGAACCTGTTTAATTAACCAAATTTGACAACATATTTAAGAATGTGAAGTTTCTAACCTCAATATTTATATTTTTCGAATATTTGACCGAATTTTTGAACGTATTTTATTTGCACTGAGCCGATTTATACTCGTACTTTTGCCGTTCCAAATTTTTTCCGTTTGTCGAGCATGTGGATATGGAAATATGTTGCATATGTTACTAAGAAATACCAACTAATACATTAAAGCTGTGTTTGATTGAGCTTTTTTTCCATGGAAAATATTTCCATCATAAATTTTCCACCAATTGTAGTGTTTGATAGCTTATATTTTTCATGGAATTATTTTCCAAAAATCTATCATTTTCCATATTTTCATCTAAAATGGCGGAAAATGAAACTTGTCCAACACATAGAAAAATATCATTTTCCATGAAAAATAATTATTTTTCGTGGAAAATAATGGCAATCAAGCACCCAAATTAGTTTTACATAAAATTTTTTAAAAATTCCATATATTTTTTTTCCTAGAAAAATTATTCCATGAAATTAATTTCTTTTTCACGTATTTTTCACCTTACAATCAAACACACCCTAAATAATATCTAAAATAAGATACATGATATTTTATTGTCAGACGAACTCTCTATAGATTTAAAAACTTTTAATTGAACCAATATAGTCTAGATGTCCTTAAGTTAGTCTAGAACTAGTAGCCTAGAACTCGTTTTAGCCAAGAATTAAATTTTTGAACATTTTAGATTTTATGGGATATTGTTAGAATTTATATAAATTAATTTCCTAAGAAAAATTTCCTTCTATAGGAATTATTGTGACTATCCATGACCCTAGAGTCCTATGGAAATTCACCAACATGTTCCTAACAACGTAAGTTTCTAGAATTTTTCGGAAATTATTAGAATTATTGGAATTTTTAGAGACCTGAAAACTAATTCTGAATTAAATAAATAATTAAAACAAACTTTAGAATTTATAAACCCATTTAATTAAGTGAAACTCTAATTTAAGATTAAAGCTAGCGGGTTGGCCCGGACCTGCTAAGCTCGAACATGTACCCAGTCCGTTGTTTAAGCATGCTCGATCACCAATCGACTCTTCCAGGAACGTGGGTTAATATATTCCTAGGGGTGCATTATGATATCACTAGTAATCATACAATTACTATAATGTTGCTACTTAAACATAGCATTGTCCTAATATGCATTAAATTTTATCAGACTTGTTACTATGCATATTGCTTTGTTCGTCTAACATGTATTTACAAAGCAGTAAGCAAGATCAAACATGAACATATGCAATAAAAAAACCGTAAGGGCTAAAGGTGGCGTTATACCACAATACTTCTCTGAAATGCCTACGACATCTTCGGGGCTACGCAATCGGGTGTTCGCTGCTCGATCAATGGACGAGAGTCGAGGGGGCAGCGTCCCTATCCCTTGCTTTATATTTTGTTTATGTATTTTTTATTTATTTTATAGAACCAATTGTACATCAGGTCACAACTGGCACTAGGAAGCTCAAACCCAGTCCTATAAAACATTATCGTCCACCAAGATGACCTATACAAATCGAACTCTGGCTGAACTCGGTCCATATTGACCCAATTTCCAATGTTCCTCTCCAACATTCAACCTGAAGATTAGGGCTTTAACATTTAGATTTTTGGACGTTAGGATCGAACTCGGTCCCCATATAGCCTTATAAATACCCACGTATTTCAATCAATTTCATTTGTCACATTCACTTTCAAATCTTGAGAAATACAGAGCTTTACATCTTCCTATTACCAAGAGCAACTCCCAGCCATTTAAATGTTAAATGCGAACTATGTTAAAAATCTACAAGAGTTGTAAAAGCTCAATTTTTCAAATGTTTTTCATGTCACTTGTTGCTTGAAGTCGGCGAGCCCTTCGGATCAAAGCTCGTGGTCGTTTGAAGTCGGCGAGTATTTCTGATCAAAGCTCATGGTGTATTGCTATTTTACAAATAATGGATTAATACCGGACAAGTGTCTCCAGATCTAGATTGCCTTTCACGAAGGACACCAGCATACATCGCGTTATTTGCGTTTCTAAAATTTTAATCTCTAATTACTTGCTTGATGTTCTTAGTTAAGTTATTAGCATTCATTTATTGGTTAATTACTGTTTTTATCCTCTTAACCCCTCCTCTTGGGTTACCTTTATAGAGCCCCCAAAATTCATTAGAAATGGCTACCAAAAAGAAAGAAAGGTGATATATGTTAACTCTCTTGTTATGCTAAATTTACTATTTAAGCCTCACTGGACACCAGAGGTTCGAAACTGGGATCTCCTGCTCAGTTCTCGTTCTTTTTACAGATTGTCAAAGGCCAGCCTGTTTGTCCTCCAAAGAATCCTAATCCTATTCGTGGATCGCGTTAACCAGGTTGATTGCAATCAAAAAGAGGTCTCATATAAAATCTTAGTTGATGCCACCGGTAATGCGGTGCATGATAAATGAGATGCTTTTGGCTTAAGAACTAGATGTTGGATTTATTGTACCCTGTCGATTCATGAGATGAAGAACATAAATTAAATTGATTGCGGAAGCGTACCTGAATCCATTGCTTGACTTGATGGATGTTGAAGCGATCGTCTCTTTATTGAGTTCGATCTTCCAACTTGCTACGACCCTTAATGACAAAGGTGAATCCGAATCCTTTGTCCCCCTCTTTCTGTTGATGGAGATGCAGAAGAGAAAAAGAGAGAACCTTCTCTTTGGTGGCCGTATAAGTTGGGGACTATAACCCTAATAAATACACATATATATATAGATATGTGTGTTGTGATATTTCTAATTTGGTCCCTCATCAAATTAGAATTATCTCCGGTATCTACACATTAATTCCATGACAATTATACCCTTGAGCCAATTTCCAAATAGACCACTTTAGTTTGGCTTAATTATTTAGATAGTCCAAACACAATTAATTTTACATGTGTGGTCCCTTAATTATTGAATAATTCCAACAATCTTCCACTGGGCCACATATGTAATCTTATAATTGTGTTAACCTTAGTGAGCTCCTAAATTGCTATCTTAATCCTTAAGGTATATCCGGACAATCTCGTCCATTAACCATATCAACATAGGATCAAAGCGGCCTTCGTCACATATAGCGTAACTAAACCATCAATTGTTACATATACCAATATAGCTAAACGACACAGATCAATCATGGATGCGTAGCATGAAAATTACACGCAATGTGATCAATACATGTCTATTTCCAACTGGTCCTCCTTAACTTTAGTGAGATCAATACTTTAACATAATGTAAACAGAATGAACTGAATTTTCATATATCTGATCAGATAAATATCCAAAATACATAAATGTGTCCAAAACCAAATAGCACCCAAATACATAAGATACAAATTTCCACTATATTGTCATATTTTTAATTAACACCCATATAAGCAGAATGCTCATGAAAGACCCTGGATGATAATGCTTTTGTGAGCGGATCTGCTAATCATGGAGTTTGTTCTAATGTGCTGTATGGACACTTAAACCATTCTGAATTCTTTTCTTCACAACTAGAAACTTTATGTCAATATCCTTTGACTTATACAAGTTTCTGTTGTTATTGGAATACAATACTGCTGATTTATTATCACACCATAATTTCATGTGGTCTTTTAACACCGTACTTTAAGCGCAGTCTTGTGACAATTTCACAACCATATTCCCTGAATAGATACCCCACAACATGTTATAAACCTTGCTTTCATGGTGGAAGAAATTATGAGTGCATGTTTGACACTCATCCAAAATATACCTCCATTAGTCAGCATAACCTGATGTGGATCTCCTGCTGTGTTGGCATCCAACAAAATCGGAGTCGGAATACCTTATGATCTCCAGAATTATCCAATCTCCTACAAAGAGTATATGTCACGCCCCAGAACCAGAATACTGGAGAGCGGGAGGATGACTCAGCCAGCTACGTATTACGGGTAGATGAATACCGTATAATACGATCAATGCTGTCTAACCAGACGAGGGGGTGCATACTACATAAAAGTCCTACTATGGTCACTTCACATCTATTGTCTCAATCATTCAAACAAGGAACAGAAATAGAGAACATGTAAGATAAAGCAGTAAGGCGTCCCAAACGCTTTGTCAAAATGTTCTTGACATCTGGCTTTACAAAACATAGCCAGATGATGTAGTAAGGTATACACAATTGTTATCAACTGCAGTCTGACTTTAGCTACAATTATGTAAAAGTAAATACAAGACGATCCGACTAACATGTCGGTGCCAAACGGCAAAGTATAAGGTAAATAACAAAACGAGCGGTGAAGTAAAGAACCCACTCGAGTCCTCCTGCGATCATTCCTCTAGTATTGACCATCTTGGAGGTGGAAGTAAGCTGGATCCTCGGGAACCGGCTCTAAATCTGGCCATGCAAAACCAGAGAGGTTAGACCTCTAATAGCAAGTACCGCAAGGAAGCACGATATGAAGGATGAAACCAGTAAATAAGGGATTATAATAATAGATCTCTGCTTGCTACTGAGATTCACATAACATCACGACACTTCGAACCAACCTCCCAACCAAACAAGGACAGAAGTTGGCCCGTCATGTCCTGACATTCTGATCATCTCAGTTAGGTAACAGAGTAAATACAGTACACAAACAAATCAATTTAAACGGCCATCCAACTCCTACGGCTTACTACTGTGAGTCCCAAGTTATCCTGGAATTATGCAATAAAGAATTCCTCAGTTCTTACTATGTGCGAGCAAGGCTAGTCTATCCAATCAATCAATTGCGCCAATCATGTATTAGACGAGTCCCAGTGGGACGCCCGTCGTTAATATACCATGTACAATTTAATAATATAAGCAGATACCGCTCCCTGTCCGTGTGGCAGAACTGCAGTATCTGTGGAAACCAGCTGGCCTGTCGGGCACTTAATAGTCCCAAGAGGGCTGCCATGTAAGAACTCGGAAATCCATTCTCTCCATGCAATCATTATTTTATTTAACTTAATAGCCTCTATGTTGCATGAAATTTTATGCCGTGGATCATGGTCATTCAGAATGAGTACTTCCGTACAAAGTACAATATGCCAACTCTACAACGATACCCGTGCGGTTAGGTTGTAGGTCTTACATAACGTAATGCATCAATTAAAACTAACCACGGAATAATCATGCCTTGACCATAAAGTACACATGCCGCTTTGGTAAAATAAATGAATAAATTAATTAAAGCCTGCATGTATCCATATGCCAATATTCGAGATCAGTCAGTCGATTACAATAGTTCATAGTTCATATGAACGTGTCTCATTCCATTTAATTCAATAAGACGACTAGCCAGTCTCTTAGTTCCATCTAGGAACGCATGATCAATTATAAAGCAAGATAACAATCAATGTTAATTAATGCCAAATTCGGGAAATAAAAATCTATCTCATGAGATTGGAAAATAAAAGTCTCATGCGGTCGGGAAATGAATAATCCATGCGGCTGAGAAATGAGATTGGGAAATAAATAATCCATGCGGCTGAGAAATGAGATTGGGAAATAAATAATCCATGCGGCTGTGAAATGAGATTGAGAAATAAATAATCCATGCGGCTGAGAAATGAGATTGGGAAATAAATAATCCATAATAAATATCTCATGTGGTTGAGGAATAAAGATTCCATGCGGCTGTGAAATGAGATTGAGAAATAAATATCTCATACGGCTGAGAAATGAGATTGGAAAATAAATAATCCATGCGGCTGAGAAATGAGATTGGGAAATAAATAATCCATAATAAATATCACATGCGGTTGAGGAATAAAGATTCCATGCGGCTGTGAAATGAGATTGGAAAATAAATATCTCATGCGGCTGAGAAATGAGTACGGCTGAGAAATGAGATTGGGAATTAAATATCTCATGCGGCTGAGAAATGAGATTGGAAAATAAATAATCCATGCGGCTGAGAAATGAGATTGTAAAATAAATAATCCATAATAAATATCTCATGCGAGTTGAGGAATAAAGATTCTATGCGGCTGTGAAATGAGATTGGGAAATAAATATCTCATGCGGCTGAGAAATTAGATTGGGAAATAAATAATCCATGCGGCTGAGAAATGAGATTGGGAAATAAATATCTCATGCGGCTGAGAAATGAGATTGGAAAATAAATATCTCATGCGGCTGAAAAATGAGATTGGAAAATAAATAAACCATAATAAATATCTCATGCGGTTGAGGAATAAAGATTCCATGCGGCTGTGAAATGAGACTGGGAAATAAATATCTCATGCGGCTGAGAAATGAGATTGGAAAATAAATAATCCACGCGGCTGAGAAATGAGATTGGAAAATAAATAATCCATAATAAATATCTCATGCGGTTGAGGAATAAAGATTCCATGCGGCTGTGAAATGAGATTGAGCTCATGCGGTTGGGAAATAAATTTCATGCGGCTGTGAAGGAACCCATCTTCTCAGAAAACCTGAGAAGGATGGTCATGGAACCCTTGGCTTCCAAGCTCCATAAAACCTTCACCGTAAGTCCAAATTTGGACTTCCATAGGTCAAAATGGGGTAGAACGAAATTCTCTACGACATAAAACCATCAAAACTTAAAAATAACAAAGTTTACTAGATCAAAACCTAAGAAATCCGAAAATGCATCAATCTTAGATCTACAACAAATAAGCCATAGAAATTGAAAATGCTAAGTACTAAAGAGACTTAGAATCAAATAAGGAAGATGATGGAACAATAATAATGGAGATCCATCAAGAAGCAAGTTGGCACTTGCCTAGCTCTCTTAGGTCGGTGGAAGAGGAGTTATGAGGAAGAAGAAGATTAATGGTGAAGTAATGAAGAGAGAGAAAGGGGGATGGGCTTTAAATGGAAGGGATGGTGGTAGGTGGGGGTCTAATCCGGTTCATGATGAACCCACAAATAAACCAATCTATGCCGATCATAAAGCAAGGCTAAAGCAGAGTATAAACGCAGAAATAAAATTGCAGGAAATTAATTAACATAAAATTAAAGAAAATTAAATACATAGTAGTACATGGTAAATATTAAAATAAATACTTTTAAACAGTGCATGTATTTAAAATACGTATTCTGGGAACGGAGAGTGACATCTCTACCCTCCTTAGAAAAATTTCGTCCTCGGAATTTCAAATCCAAGCAGGATAGAAACATCGGGGCTAAACTAATCTAAGTACAAGCAATTCAATCAAGCAATCATTCTATATTTAACAATCTACGATATCAAACAATTCTACCCATAAGGTGATAAGCATGAGGAATCAAGACAATCAAGGTACACAGAAAAAGATATACCTTGTGAGTCAAACAGGTGTGGATACCGTGATCGAATATCATCCTCACGTTCCCACGTTGACTCTCCTAAAGAGTGATGACCCCAAGCAACCCGGACAAGGCTAATTGTTCGGTTCTTGAGTATCTTCTCTTTTCGATCTAAAATAGACACAGGCTGCTCCTCGTAAGATAGGTTGGTTCCAACAACCAGCTCAGAATGATCGAGGATATGGCTTGGGTCCGATACATACCTCCGCAACTGAGATACATGAAACACGTCATGCACCTCTCATAAGGAAGGTGGAAGGGATAAACGATAAGCAACATCGCCTATCCTCTCAAGGATAACAAACGGGCCCACGTATCGGGGACTCAACTTTCCGCGAATGCCAAATCTAATGACCCCACGGGTAGGTGAGATCCGCAAGAATACGTGGTCCCCAATAGAAAATTCTAGCAGCCTACGATGCTGGTCCGCCCAATGACGATGTCGATCCTGCGCAACTCAAAGTCGCTCTCTAATTCCTTTAATCACTTCCACTGTCTGAACAATCATCTCCGGGCCTAACATCTTTCTCTCCCCAATATCGTCCCACGCTAGTGGCGACCTACACTTCTTACCATATAGTACTTCAAATGGTGCCATCTGGATACTGGCTTGATAACTGTTATTATATGAGAACTCGACCAAGTGTAGGTGGCTCTCCCAAGATCCTCCAAAATCTAGGGTGCAAGCTCGCAACATGTCTTCTAAAGTCTGAATTGTTCTTTCTGACTGTCCGTCCGTCTGTGGATGGTAAGCCGTGCTAAATCTTAACTTGGTACCCAAGCTATGATGTAAACTCTTCCAAAAATGTGATGTAAAACGGGTATCTCTGTCTGACACAATGCTGATGGGGACTCCATGCTGCCTGACTATCTGCTGCATATACAACTCTGCCAACTTTTCTGTAGATTGTCCTACTCTGAAAGGAAGAAAGTGTGCCACCTTCGTAAGCCGATCTACGATTATCCAAATAGCATTTTTACCACTTGGTGATCACGGTAAACCGGTCACAAAGTCCATTGTAATATGTTCCCATTTCCATTCCGGAATAGAAAACGGTTGCAATAATCCGGCTGGTCTCTGTTGTTCTGCCTTCACTTGCTGACATACCAAGCAACGGGAAACAAATCTAGCTATCTCCCTCTTCATCCCGTTCCACCAGAAGTGCTGCTTGATATCTTGGTACATCTTGGTCCCTCCAGGGTGTATAGAATACTGGGAACTGTGAGCTTCTGCTATAACCTCCTGTCTGATATCTCCACTAGGAACACATAGGCGTGACCCAAACCTAAGTGTACCATCTTCATGGATTTGCATCTCCTTTCTAAGTCCTGACTCATATTCTGCCCTAAGCTTCTGAATCCTTGGGTCCTGTGCCTGAGCTGCCTTGATTCTGTCTACCAAGTCGGATTGAACTTGTAGACTCGCTAGAACTCCTACACCACTAGGAAGTATAACCTCGATGCCCATCTCCTGAAGGTCTTCTAAGATATGTCTCTGTGTTGTTAACATAAATGCGCCGCCTCTCCTGCTGAGAGCGTCTGCTACCACATTAGCCTTGCTTGGATGATACTGAAGCTCCACGTCGTAATCCTTGATCAACTCCAACCATCTTCTCTGTCTCATGTTCAGCTCCTTCTGAGTAAAGATGTACTTCAGACTTTTGTGGTCCGTGTACATGTCCACTCGATCACCATATAAGTAATGCCTCCATAGCTTCAAAGTAAACACTACTGCTGCCAACTCCAAGTCATGAGTCGAATAATTCTTCTCGTGGTCCCGAAGTTGCCTAGATGCGTACGCTATCACCTTCCCATGCTGCATGAGGACACATCCAAGTCCTTTACCTGACGCATCATAATAAACGGCAAAACCTCCGGGTCCAACTGGCAATGTAAGAATAGGCGCTGATATCAACTTCTGCTTCAGATTCTCAAATGATGCCTGGCATTCTGCCGACCAGAAGAATGGTACATCCTTCCGTGTCAAGCGGATCATAGGTGCTGAAAGCCTTGCAAAGTCTGATACAAACCTTCTGTAATATTCTGCCAATCCCAAGAAACTCCGTACATCTGCTATGGTCTTGGATACTGGCCAACATTCTACTGCTTCTACCTTCTTGGGATCCACTGCTACACCAGCTCCTGATATGATATGACCCAAAAATGAAATGTGATTCGTCCAGAACTCACACTTGCTGAGCTTGGCATACAACTGGTTCTCTCTCAGAACCTGTAACACCTTCTGGAGGTGATCTTCATGCTCCTCTTCACTAGTTGAATATACAAGAATGTCGTCGAGAAACATAACGACAAATTGATCCAAGTACGGCATAAAGATGCGATTCATCAAATCCATGAATATTGCTGGAGCATTGGTCAAACCAAACGGCATTACCAGGAATTCATAATGCCCATACTTCGACCTGAATGCTATCTTGGGGATGTCCTCCTTCCGAACCCTCACTTGATGATACCCTGACCGATGATCTATCTTGGAGAAAACTCTAGCTTGGCTCAACTGATCAAATAAGTCGTCGATCCTGGGTAGTGGGTACTTGTTCTTTACTGTTGCCGTATTTAGCTTCCTGTAATCGATGCACAATCTGGATGACCCATCCTTCTTCCCCAAAAGTACCACTGGTGCTGCCCATGGTGACATGCTAGCTTGGATGAACTTCTTCTCCTTCAGTTCCTCTATGTGCTGGTATACCTTGGCCTGCTCGGAATCCGCCATTCTATAAACTCGATCTGATATCGGTTTAGTTCCAGGTACCAATTCTATACTGAACTCAATATCTCTAACCGGTGGGAGACCTGAAAGTTCTTCAGGAAATACGTCTAAAAATTCTTCAACTACCTTCGGAACTTCAACTTCTTCCATTGCCGTCACTACTCCCTGCTCTTGTTGAGTTGCCACTGATCTGACTAAGGTGAACCGCTTTATACCTGGATTATCAAAAGATATACTCCCTCTACGACAATCTATTGTCGCATGTCACTCTCCGTTCCCAGAATACGTATTTTAAATACATGCACTGTTTAAAAGTATTTATTTTAATATTTACCATGTACTACTCTGTATTTAATTTCCTTCAATTTTATGTTAATTAATTTCCTGCAATTTTATTTCTGCGTTTATACTCTGCTTTAGCCTTGCTTTAGGATCGGCTTAGATTAGTTTATTTGTGGGTTCATCATGAACCGGATTAGACCCCCACCTACCACCATCCCTTCCATTTAAAGCCTATCCCCCTTTCTCTCTCTTCATTACTTCACCATTAATTTTCTTCTTCCTCATAACTCCTCTTCCACCGACCTAAGAGAGCTAGGCAAGTGCCAACTTGCTTCTTGATGGATCCCCATTATTATTGTTTCATCATCTTCCTTATTTGATTCTAAGTCTCTTTAGTACTTAGCATTTTCAATTTCTATGGCTTATTTGTTGTAGATCTAAGATTGATGTATTTTCGGATTTTTTAGGTTTTGATCTAGTAAACTTTGTTATCTTCAAGTTTTGATGGTTCCATGTCGTAGAGAATTTCGTTCTACCCCATTTTGACCTATGGAAGTCCAAATTTGGACTTACGGTGAAGGTTTTATGGAGCTTGGAAGCCAAGGGTTCCATGACCATCCTTCTCAGGTTTTCTGAGAAGATGGGTTCCTTCACAGCCGCATGAGATTTATTTCCCAACCGCATGAGCTCAATCTCATTTCTCAGCCGCATGAGATATTTATTTTCCAATCTCATTTCACAGCCGCATGGAATCTTTATTCCTCAACCGCATGAGATATTTTTTATGGATTATTTATTTTCCAATCTTATTTCTCAGCCGCATGAGATATTTATTTTCCAATCTCATTTCACAGCCGCATGGAATCTTTATTCCTCAACCGCATGAGATATTTATTATGGATTATTTATTTTCCAATCTTATTTCACAGCCGCATGGATTATTTATTTTCTAATCTCATTTCTCAGCCGCATGGATTATTTATTTTCCAATCTCATTTCTCAGCCGCATGAGATATTTATTTCCCAATCTCATTTTACAGCCGCATGGAATCTTTATTCCTCAACCGCATGAGATATTTATTATGGATTATTTATTTTTCAATCTCATTTCACAGCCGCATGGATTATTTATTTCCCAATCTCATTTCTCAGCCGCATGAGATATTTATTTCCTAATCTCATTTCACAGCCGCATGGAATCTTTATTCCTCAACCGCATGAGATATTTATTATGGATTATTTATTTTCTAATCTCATTTCACAGCCGCATGGATTATTTATTTCCCATTCTCATTTCTCAGTCGCATGGATTATTTATTTTCCAATCTCATAGCCGCATGGATTATTTATTTTCCAATCTCATTTCTCAGCCGCATGGATTATTTATTTCCCAATCTCATTTCTCAGCCGCATGGATTATTCATTTTCCGACCGCATGAGACTTTTATTTTCCAACCTCATGAGATAGATTTTTATTTCCCGAATTTGGCATTAATTAACATTGATTGTTATCTTGCTTTATAATTGATCATGCGTTCCTAGATGGAACTAAGAAACTGGCTAGTCGTCTTATTGAATTAAATGGAATGAGACACGTTCATATGAACTATGAACTATTGTAATCGACTGTCTGATCTCGAATATTGGCATATGGATACATGCAGGCTTTAATTAATTTATTCATTTATTTTACCAAAGCAGCATGTGTACTTTATGGTCAAGGCATGATTATTCCGTGGTTAGTTTTAATTGATGCATTACGTTATGTAAGACCTACAACCTAACCGCACGGGTATCGTTGTAGAGTTGGCATATCGTACTTTGTACGGAAGTACTCATTCTGAATGACCATGATCCACGACATAGAATTTCATGCAACATAGAGGCTATTAAGTTAAATAAAATAATGATTGCATAGAGAAAATGGATTCCCGAGTTCTTACATGGCAGCCCTCTTGGGACTATTAAGTGTCCGACAGGCCGGCTGGTTCCCACAGATATTGCAGTTCTGCCACACGGACAGGGAGCGGTATCTGTTTATATTATTAAATTGTACATGGTATATTAACGACGGACGTCCCGCTGGGACTCGTCTAATACATGATTGACGCAATTGATTGATTGGATAGACTAGCCTTGCTCGCACATAGTAAGAACTGAGGAATCCTTTATTGCATAATTCCAGGATAACTTGGGACTCACAGTAGTAAGCCGTAGGAGTTGGATGGCCGTTTAAATTGATTTGTTTGTGTACTGTATTTACTCTGTTACCTAACTGAGATGATCAGAATGTCAGGACATGACGGACCAACTTCTGTCCTTGTTTGGTTGGGAGGTTGGTTCGAAGTGTCGTGATGTTATGTGAATCTCAGTAGCAAGCAGAGATCTATTATTATAATCCCTTATTTACTGGTTTCATCCTTCATATCGTGCTTCCTTGCGGTACTTGCTATTAGAGGTCTAACCTCTCTGGTTTTGCATGGCCAGATTTAGAGCCGGTTCCCGAGGATCCAGCTTACTTCCACCTCCAAGATGGTCAATACTAGAGGAATGATCGCAGGAGGACTCGAGTGGGTTTTTTACTTCACCGTTCGTTTTGTTATTTACCTTATACTTTGCCGTTTGGCACCGACATGTTAGTCGGATCGTCTTGTATTTACTTTTACATAATTGTAACTAAAGTCAGACTGTAGCTGATAACAATTGTGTATACCTTACTACATCATCTGGCTATATTTTGTAAAGCCAGATGTCAAGAACATTTTGACAAAGCGTTTGGGACGCCTTACTGCTTTATCTTACATGTTCTCTATTTCTGTTCCTTGTTTGAATGATTGAGACAATAGATGTGAAGTGACCATAGTAGGACTTTTATGTAGTATGCACCCCCTCGTCTGGTTAGACAGCATTGATCGTATTATACGGTATTCATCTACCCGTAATACGTAGCTGGCTGAGTCATCCCCCCGCTCTCCAGTATTCTGGTTCTGGGGCGTGACATCGCATGACTGTCTTTCAGCCAGTCCATGCCTAAGATAACGTCAAAATTTCCAACAGAAAATTCTATCAACTGGGCGGGTAAGGAATGCCCGCAAACTACAACACTACACGCTAGAATAACTCTACTAACTCCTACGAGCCCATTACCAGTGAGTATATTCAACCTCCCTGGCAATGCCTCAAACTCCATTCCTAGCCGTGTCGCAAATTGTGCAGAT
Organism: Iris pallida; assembly: GCA_029216955.1. Taxonomy (NCBI): domain Eukaryota; kingdom Viridiplantae; phylum Streptophyta; class Magnoliopsida; order Asparagales; family Iridaceae; genus Iris; species Iris pallida. The sequence goes on from JANAVB010044819.1 coordinate 2,849,799, forward strand.
ATAAATGAATGTGATGCTCCCGAATCAAACAATGCTACTGCGGGATATGAGGCGACGAGAATGTTACCTGCCACAACATCTCCTGATGCCAATGCCTCTTCCAAGGACAGAGTGAATGCCTGCCCTCGACCTCTTTGTTGGTTTCCATGCTGCGGCCTAGCTTGGTGCTGCTGCTGGCCCCTTCCTTGATGATGCTGGGGTGGTCTATGCTGGTGTTGCTGCATCGGCGGTCCCTGCTGCCGAAACATCTGAGCCTGCAGCATTAACGGGCGCTGTGCCAACGGCCTCACTGCCATCGCTGGTCCTCGATACTGTCCTACCCCTGGTGCTGGCAGAGCAGGAAATTGCTGTACGGGTCCTCCTGACCTCGAGTTCATGGGACATGTGGTAACCCGATGGTCTGGATTTCCACATATCAAACACTGCCCGTTCAATGTCCGACACACATCTCTAGTGTGTCCTACATTTCCACAATAAGTACAGCCCGCCGGGGGTTGCTGGTTCTTCCTCTGTTGCTGTTGTTGTTGCCTTGGTGGTGGTGCTGGCCCTCGCACTGCTACATCGTGAATGCGAATGCCAAGGGATGGTGCTGTTGTTCGGGGCGCTGCTCCCCCTCCTCCTTCAATCTGACTGTGGGATCTCTTCTGACCTCCAGTCCTTGCCGCAAGCCTCTGAATGGTGATCTCATGCCTTCGGGTCGTCGTCAATACTTCATCAAAAGTCTGGTAATTGTGCTCCTCTATCAATTGTAAGAGCTCAAGATGAAACCCTTGCTGGAACCTCATGGCCCTCTGGCGCTCTGTCGCGACCATCTCTGGGGCAAACCTACTCAATCTGCAGAACTCCGCTGCATAAGCATCTACAGTCTTGCCAGCCTGTCTGAGGTTGATAAACTTCTGTTGTAGCTCAAACTGGACCACAACTCCATAGTACTTTGTCTTGAATCTTGTGGTAAAATCGTCCCAAGCCACAGGACGTCTGATGCCCACTTCCTCTGATTCCCACCAATCACGTGCGAGATCCTGAAGTAACAACTTCACTAGATCCACACGCTCTTCTGTCGGCATCTTAGCTGCTGTCAAGATAGCCTCAATGTCCTTAAGCCATGCATCTGCTGAGATGGCATCCTCCGTGCCTTCGAAACGACGGGGGTTGTACTTGCAAAACCTGGCTGTTGCTCCTGAATCTGGCCTTGCCCCTCTTTCCAATGCCGTCTGCAACCCTTGGTTGAGTAGTATATTCTGCTCTTGCAACTGAGCGTGCATGCGCTGCTGGGCTAACATCTGGTGTTGTTGAGTGGCCATCATCCCTCTCATGATCTCCAGAAGGGCTGGTGTGTCCACTTCCACGGGGGTAGGCGGAACGATGGGTGGTGTAGGAACCTCCGGATACTGCGGTCCAGTTGTTGGTTCCACTATTACTTCGTCTTGAATAGTCTCATGAAGTGGTTCTGGCCCTTGTTGCTGACCAACCTGGTCAGGTTGTCCATGCTGCCCTTGTTGTTGTTGCCCAATCCTGACAGATGCGGACGAGGTGCCCCTAAGAAAAGGGACAAGAAAACAATCAAACGATCGGACAGGAAAGATCAATGAAGTCAAGGGATACCGGAATGTCAAGCTAGAGTCGAGAGTAACGAATCATGAGATCAAAGGAGAACATGTGTGATTGAGACATCCTATAAATTAAAACACCCCACAAGTCTGAAATCAGACCTGCATGGGCCACCACTAAAACCATGTCACGCCCCAGAACCAGAATACTGGAGAGCGGGGGGATGACTCAGCCAGCTACGTATTACGGATAGATGAATACCGTATAATACGATCAATGCTGTCTAACCAGACGAGGGGGTGCATACTACATAAAAGTCCTACTATGGTCACTTCACATCTATTGTCTCAATCATTCAAACAAGGAACAGAAATAGAGAACATGTAAGATAAAGCAGTAAGGCGTCCCAAACGCTTTGTCAAAATGTTCTTGACATCTGGCTTTACAAAACATAGCCAGATGATGTAGTAAGGTATACACAATTGTTATCAGCCGCAGTCTGACTTTAGTTACAATTATGTAAAAGTAAATACAAGACGATCCGACTAACATGTCGGTGCCAAACGGCAAAGTATAAGGAAAATAACAAAATGAGCGGTGAAGTAAAGAACCCACTCGAGTCCTCCTGCGATCATTCCTCTAGTATTGACCATCTTGGAGGTGGAAGTAAGCTGGATCCTCGGAAACCGGCTCTAAATCTGGCCATGCAAAACCAGAGAGGTTAGACCTCTAATAGCAAGTACCGCAATGAAGCACGATATGAAGGATGAAACCAGTAAGTAAGGGATTATAATAATAGATCTCTGCTTGCTACTGAGATTCACATAACATCACGACACTTCGAACCAACCTTCCAACCAAACAAGGACAGAAGTTGGCCCGTCATGTCCTGACATTCTGATCATCTCAGTTAGGTAACAGAGTAAATACAGTACACAAACAAATCAATTTAAACGGCCATCCAACTCCTACGGCTTACTACTGTGAGTCCCAAGTTATCCTGGAATTATGCAATAAAGAATTCCTCAGTTCTTACTATGTGCGAGCAAGGCTAGTCTATCCAATCAATCAATTGCGCCAACCATGTATTAGACGAGTCCCAGCGGGACGCCCGTCGTTAATATACCATGTACAATTTAATAATATAAGCAGATACCGCTTCCTGCCCGTGTGGCAGAACTGCAGTATCTGTGGGAACCAGCCGGCCTGTCGGGCACTTAATAGTCCCAAGAGGGCTGCCATGTAAGAACTCGAGAATCCATTCTCTCCATGCAATCATTATTTTATTTAACTTAATAGCCTCTATGTTGCATGAAATTCCATGCGTGGATCATGGTCATTCAGAATGAGTACTTCCGTACAAAGTACGATATGCCAACTCTACAACGATACCCGTGCGGTTAGGTTGTAAGTCTTACATAACGTAATGCATCAATTAAAACTAACCACGGAATAATCATGCCTTGACCATAAAGTACACATGTCGCTTTGGTAAAATAAATAAATTAATTAATTAAAGCCTGCATGTATCCATATGCCAATATTCGAGATCAGCCAGTCGATTACAATAGTTCATAGTTCATATGAACGTGTCTCATTCCATTTAATTCAATAAGACGACTAGCCAGTCTCTTAGTTCCATCTAGGAACGCATGATCAATTATAAAGCAAGATAACAATCAATGTTAATTAATGCCAAATTCGGGAAATAAAAATCTATCTCATGAGGTTGGAAAATAAAAGTCTCATGCGGTCGAGAAATGAATAATACATGCGGCTGAGAAATGAGATTGGGAAATAAATAATTCATGCGGCTGAGAAATGAGATTGGAAAATAAATAATCCATGCGGCTGTGAAATGAGATTGAGAAATAAATAATCCATGCGGCTGAGAAATAAAATTGGGAAATAAATAATCCATAATAAATATCTCATGCGGTTGAGGAATAAAGATTCCATGCGGCTGTAAAATGAGATTGGGAAATAAATATCTCATGCAGCTGAAAAATGAGATTGGAAAATAAATAATCCATGCGGCTGAGAAATGAGATTGGGAAATAAATAATCCATAATAAATATCTCATGCGGTTGAGGAATAAAGATTCCATACGGCTGTGAAATAAGATTGGAAAATAAATATCTCATGCGGCTGAGAAATGAGATTGGAAAATAAATAATCCATGCGGCTGAGAAATGAGATTGGAAAATAAATATCTCATGCGGCTGAGAAATGAGATTGGGAAATAAATATCTCATGCGGCTGAGAAATGAGATTGGAAAATAAATAATCCATGCGGCTGAGAAATGAGATTGGGAAATAAATAATCGATAATAAATATCTCATGCGGTTGAGGAATAAAGATTCCATGCGGCTGTGAAATGATATTGGAAAATAAATATCTCATGCGGCTGAGAAATGAGATTCGGAAATAAATAATCCATGCGGCTGAGAAATGAGATTGGGAAATAAATATCTCATGCGGCTGAGAAATGAGATTGGGAAATAAATAATCCATAATAAATATCTCATGCGGTTGAGGAATAAAGATTCCATGCGGCTGTGAAATAAGATTGGGAAATAAATATCTCATGCGGCTGAGAAATGAGATTGGGAAATAAATAATCCATGCGGCTGAGAAATGAGATTGGAAAATAAATAATCCATAATAAATATCTCATGCGGTTGAGGAATAAAGATTCCATGCGGCTGTGAAATGAGATTGAGCTCATGCGGTTGGGAAATAAATCTCATGCGGCTGTGAAGGAACCCATCTTCTCAGAAAACCTGAGAAGGATGGTCATGGAACCCTTGGCTTCCAAGCTCCATAAAACCTTCACCGTAAGTCCAAATTTGGACTTCCATAGGTCAAAATGGGGTAGAACGAAATTCTCTACGACATGGAACCATCAAAACTTGGAACCATCAAAACTTGAAGATAACAAAGTTTACTAGATCAAAACCTAAGAAATCCGAAAATGCATCAATCTTAGATCTACAACAAATAAGCCATAGAAATTGAAAATGCTAAGTACTAAAGAGACTTAGAATCAAATAAGGAAGATGATGGAACAATAATAATGGGGATCCATCAAGAAGCAAGTTGGCACTTGCCTAGCTCTCTTAGGTCGGTGGAAGAGGAGTTATGAGGAAGAAGAAGATTAATGGTGAAGTAATGAAGAGAGAGAAAGGGGGATGGGCTTTAAATGGAAGGGATGATGGTAGGTGGGGGTCTAATCCGGTTCATGATGAACCCACAAATAAACCAATCTAAGCCGATCATAAAGCAAGGCTAAAGCAGAGTATAAACGCAAAAATAAAATTGCAGGAAATTAATTAACATAAAATTGAAGGAAATTAAATACAGAGTAGTACAAGGTAAATATTAAAATAAATACTTTTAAACAGTGCATGTATTTAAAATACGTATTCTGGGAACGGGGAGTGACAGTATATAATTTCTTGTTCTCTATTAATTACTTAAGTAGTTTGGCTGCTATCCAATGATCCATCCATATTTGCTTAAATATCTGCCTAACATCCTAATATGTACGCAATATCCTGACGCGTACATACTTGAGCATACACTAGACTTCCTACAACTGATCATGAAGAAAAAATCTATTGTATTTTCTTAATTTTAAGCCTAACCTTAGGGAACTTGTTTGAGACCGAATTTGTCTCCTTTAACGAGAGGTGTCACCTGACTTGCATTAAATACTTCAATCAATATACAAAACCAAAAAATTATTTCTACTCCCACTGAACTTGTGATACACACAATCTTCAACAGTGTTCATCTCAAAACCAAACGAGATAGTCACTTGTTAAAACTCAAAGTGTCTTTGACGAGAAGCCTGCTTGAGTCCATAAATAGATTCTGTCAGTTTGCGAACCATATTCTTTGGGTCTTCTGACACAAAATTTTCTGGTTGCACCATATAAATTATTTCGTCAATATTACCATTGAGAAATACCGTTTTGACATCCATTTGATGTAACTCAATATTAAAATGTACAACAAGTACTATGATTGGTTTAAAAGAGTCTTTCAAAGAAACCGAAGAGAAAGTCTCTTTAAAAAACAATCTCTTCCTCTTCTCTTGAGGTTGTTGAGTTTGTTCCTCAGAAACAATTACCTTATCTTGAATGGGGGGTGCCTTTATGTTGTCTTGTTGAGGTAGCTCAACATCGACTTATAGAGGTAATTCGACATTGTCTTATTGAGGCTCCGAATTCACTTCTTGATCAATGACAGGTGCAGAATCTTGCACATCGTCAAAAGTGATAGTAGGAATCGCAATCGATTCCTCCTCAAAGACAATGTCATTGACTTTATTTCTCCCCCAAACTCAACATCCTCAAAAATATTACACTTCTCGTCTAAAAAAATTCTTTATTTTTGTGTTTAGTACCACGTGGTTCCATATGCAAGGTTTCTTTATAGGATGCAATAGTTTCAAGTGATAATAGCATGTCACGAACATTTAAAAAAATAAAAATAAATAATACCAATATTATTTTGAATTTAAAGATAGATTAAACTTTATTGTTTCCAAATGAACAATGATAAATAAGATTGTCAAACAAGAAAACTGAAACTAAATTACGTCTAAAAGACGGTACAATAAAAGCTTTAGATAAAATTGTCTATCAAATCCAATAATAACTAATATCAAAATTTGTCCTATTGCTTCCACTTCTACCGACTTGCCGTCTCCCACATAGATGTATCTTTCACCATCAATTGGCTTTCGGTAGATCTGGCAACCCTGCATAGAAACACTGATGTGAGTAGTTGCACCAAAATCTAATCACCATGTGTTTCTTGATACTGAAGCTAAATTAACATCATACCAAATTAAGAAATGTACCTTTCTTTACATGCCATGCGTGGTACTTTGTACATTTCTTCTTTACGTGTCCCGGCTTGCCACAAAAGAAACAACCATTGGCCTCAGTTTGTTGTTTCTTTTGCACTGGACCCTTAGTAGCTTCTGTATTCTTTCGCTTAGTGCCCTTATACTTGTCTTTAGGGGTGGTAGCCAAATTAGCACTTTCAGTTTTATCTTGCTTCAATCTCTCTTCTTCTTGTACACAGTACGAAATGAGCTCATTCAGAGTCCAATTTTTCTTTTGACAGTTGTAACTGACCTTGAACTGATTGTACTGTGTAGGAAGTGAGAGCAATACCAAATAAACGAGCAAGTCATCCGACAAGTCGAGCTTAAGTGCCTTAAGTTTTGAAGCAATATGAGACATCTCCATGATGTACTCCCTTATGTTACCTTTGCCTTTATACTTCGTGGTAATCAAGCACAACAAAAGTGTGCTTGTTTCTGCCTTATCATTCTTTGCAAATCGCTTCTCGATTTCAGCAAAGAATTGTTTGGCATTGGTAACCTCATCAGATACTGCACCCCTGAATGCCTCTGGAATACCGCGCTTTATGATCATTAGACTCATGCGGTTTGAGCGTTCCCACTTCTCAAAGTTCGCTCTGTCACCAGATGAACTGTCATCCTTAGGAGTAGTGAGACGCTCAATCCTAAGTGCAAGGTCTAGATCCATGTAGCCGAGAACAATATATATGTTCTCTTTCCAGTCCTTGAAGTTTGTCCCGTTAAGCATTGGAATTGAGTTCATATTAGCAGATATTGTAGCAACACTAGCTGAAAAGAGAACAAAAAATAAATAAACAAATATGCTCTAATTAATAACCAAAGAATAAAAGATAGTCAAACAAATTCAAATAATGGTGAACCCCATCTCAAGATACCTAGTGCATCATTAATATCAAGTCTTTGGACAGTGATATTAACTGCAAGTGGTACTCTTGGTGTAGTGATCAAATGTTGACAATAAGTTATGTCGAATAGTAAGCCTATCTTTGGATCGGGTTATTATTCACATGTAAACCGTATAATTGTCACACATTTATCACCACAAGTATGCGTGCAGTTCGGCCAAGTATTAACCTTCCTTTGGGCCGGCTAATACCCGCATGAATATGCACACACAAACATCCGACATCCCTCGTAGACTATCTACGCAAGAGAGGTCACTTTGGCGACATCTTATTTCAATGAGTCTACTTAGAATATTGGACAACTATTGCTAGTCATAAAAGGCACCCAAAAAAAATTTAAATGTTGACTAAATTTTACAAAACTGAATCATGTCCAAAACTTTATGTATATGCATAATTAAAATATTACCACTAAAATAAGATAATTATAAGCATGTGATTCTCTTTACATGATTCAAACAAATATTCTTAATTTGACTAAACTGAGCATTGTCAACATAATAAAATTCACGTTGAAAATATGCATCCAAAAGAAAACTGAAAATATTAACTCCAAAATATATATCCAAAATTGAACATATTTGATCTAACCTGAGCATTATCATCACCTCTTTCCTCTTTAAATATCAAAATATCTAAAGAAAATCCTTTTTTTTTGTTAAAAAAGGAATAACCCAACTTTAGACCAATTCACATATACGAAGATAAATAACGAAACAAGTCGTCCTGAAACTCATCCATCGACTGCCGGAAAACATATACGAAGCAATTAACATAAATACATGATGATTTACGTATCGAGCAATCGATGAACTTATCAACAAAAACAACCCCAAATTCACATTCATGACAAAACCCCACAATCCTCGAAGTTGCATCACCATCTGCAAAAATCTCGATCGAATAATTATGTAATAATTACTTCACAACTCCCACATGATTGATTTGATTGGTTTAAAAACCATAAATAATCTAAAAGTAAAAGAAAAAAAAATAGACGATCAATCCATCATGACACAGCTCTACACCAAAATTCATCAAAAACAAACCCTAACCCAAAAAATACAGAGGAAGTTCGATTACATGATTAATATGAGATTTTACCAAAAAAATAGCAGAATTCTCTTAGGATTTGGGAGATTCTTCTTCGTTTCGCTCTTCTCCATCATCGGGAGGAGAGAGAAAGTGTAGAGAGAGAGAGAGAGAGTATTGTACGAAAATTTAAAAAATTGTTGGTAACAATTTGAACATTCTCTCTTTCCTTGATCGAACAATCAAAACTTAAAATTAAATGAGATGTAATGATCTAGGGTTCCTGAAAATCAGCAAAAATTAATTCTAAAACTTCGATCTCATAAATCAAACATGGAGGCTCTGATACCATTTGTTGGATTTATTGTACCCTGTCGATTCATGAGATGAAGAACATAAATTAAATTGATTGCGGAAGCGTACCTGAATCCATTGCTTGACTTGATGGATGTTGAAGCGATCGTCTCTTTATTGGGTTCGATCTTCCAACTTGCTACGACCCTTAATGACAAAGGTGAATCCGAATCCTTTGTCCCTCTCTTTCTGTTGATGGGGATGCAGAAGAGAAAAAGAGAGAACATTCTCTTTGGTGGCCGTATATGTTGGGGACCATAACCCTAATAAATACACATATATATAGATATGTGTGTTGTGATATTTCTAATTTGGCCCCTCATCAAATTAGAATTATCTCCGGTATCTACACATTAATTCCATGATAATTATACCCTTAAGCCAATTTTCAAATAGACCACTTTAATTTGGCTTAATTATTTAGATAGCCCAAATACAATTAATTTTACATGTGTGGTCCCTTAATTATTGAATAATTCCAACACTAGCCCAACCACGCTTGGAATGGAGTTGGAAGTTCAAAAAAAAAAATGTTTCAATAAGATACTGTTTGGATAGAAGTAACTTTTTGAAGTGTAAAAGTGACACTTATAACATGTTGAGTTGTAGTACACTTGCAGCAAGTGACACTTTCCAAAATATGTTTGGATATAGTACATTTTGTCTCCTGCAAGTGAAAGAAAAATGAGTTCAGTTGTTTGAAGGATGTTAAAAATGGAGAAAAATAAGTTCCCTTGTTTGGATAAAGTCCTCGTTCCCAAGGAGATGGGTCTTCCAGAGCAGATCCAACCAGACAGCCTCTTCCTAAACACACTCTCATCCAAGCTGCTTACAAATTTTTTGGATGTCAAAAGTTAGAAAATAACGAGGGCGGGTTACACGAACTCTGGTTGCTGTCTAATCAACAAAAATCTACTTTCTCATCCATACTAACCAAATAGCTGAACTCAATCGAGTTCAACTGAGTTTCAAAAAATCATTCTGAGTTTTCGGCTACTAAACAGCCCCCTAATTGTTTAAGAAGTGTGTTTGTGGCAAGTAATAAAAATATCAAGAATGACATAACAGAAAAAAAATCTAAATTTCTTTCAGTTAGATAAGGTTTGCGATTTCTTAGGACACACTCCACATCCCTAATAGGCAGGTTTGATTTGATTTTGGACTAAACAAGTTGACACAATGACACGGAACATGTACCATTTTTGTGCTTCAAAGGTTGAATGGGACCAAAAAATTAAGTGGACCAATGCGTGACATCATGAACGTGCTACTTTACGGTATGTAGGATGACATGATGGTGCGGAGGTGGGCTTTATATGTTGCTTGTTGGGCTTGGAAAAACAAGACTTGCAAGAAATTCTTGCTTTGCTCGCTTGATTTTGAATTTTTGATATTCTGTACATGACAAGTAACTGCTCAATATTATGGTCCCTATTTCTCAATTAGTTTGGACCATGTTGCACAGAAATAGAAAAGCGACACACAGTATATATCTTTGCTATGTTACATACTAGTGGATAACCCGTGCCATAATGGCACAGACACGAACAACAGATCCGACGGCCGAAGGTTATTCTTCCTGTGCTGCTTCTTCTTCCCGAAGACCGATCCGACTGGACCACCACCTGGAGAAGGGTCGAGTGACTTCTCTCCTGCCGAATAATGCCTCCCGGAGATCCTCCGTGGTAACCTCACTGCCGCCGGCTGCTCCGATTCGTGCTGCGGGTCGTGGCTCACGGCGAAGCTGGAGTTTCGGTTCTCCGCGGTTGAGGGGAGGCTCTGCTGCCGCCGCCTCCGCCGCCGTTCGGAGGGACGTGAGGGAGAAGTTGGGATGCTGGGATGAACGTGAGTGAGAAGTTGGAACAACTTGTCCTTTTATTTATGTGGTAGAAACAAAATAGTGGGTTGTCTATAATCTAAAAACAAAATTGAGTTTTAGAGAGAGGGACAATTTAGTCCTTTCATCATCGTTGAACCAAAACACATGGGTCGTACCAAAAAACCACTGTGCTTTATATTATAGATAACATATTTTGTGTCCGTGTTCGAGACGATACAACCATTTTTTTGGACTCCCTAGATTTTGGGCTTTTGTATTAAAATATTATGAGTTATATATATAAATTTACTATATTGTCCAAATGAAAACCTAACTTTAAGCCCCAAACAAAAATTCACTTTATATAGAAAAGCCCAATCCAAGCAATGCTAACGCTGTGACTTAATTGTAAGCCCAAGCTCTAAGGCCTGGTTTGGGATTGTCAATGTGATTCAAAAAACAACAGCAACATTAGACAGTGTCGCTCAATGGCTGTCAGAACTTATCTCGTTTTGTACTCTCTTTTGCAGAAAATAATAAGACTTAATTACAACTAAATATTCTTAACTATTCCAATTTTACACTTTGATACCCTAAAATTTTATATTATGCTAGTTAATATTCTAAACTAAAATTAGACACCCGTTATCTGACATAGTAGACGAAAAAAAAATCTAAATAACAAATCTACCCTTGAATGGTAATTAACACCCCCCAAAACACAATTCTTTTCTCTCTCTCTCTCTCTCTCCCTCTCTCTCTCTCTCAATACCATGGAGTTGATGGGTTCATTCCTGACGTTTGGCAGAAGGAAAATGTTTTATGTACCTCTAAAGTTCTATCCCTCCATGTCCCTCCGCCACGTGGCCCTCTTCTATTTGCTCATGTCTTCCCCCAACTCTCCCCCTATTTGTTTGGGTCAATAACGAAGTGCCACGTGACGGAGGGACATGAAGGAATGGAGTTTTTGAAGATACATATTGTTAGGGTTATATACTAAAAGCATCACTTTTGTAGTAACCTTATTTCCTTAAATTTTGAATGAGAATCATATGGGCAAATGTTTGCATATTGTATTTATTGCAAGTATTAATGCAAATGTCTGATATTCTATATTGTAGATAATATGGTGTGTGGTGTCACACAGAAGATCATATTATCAGTTTTCTATGGAGTATATAAATAGTTCACAACCTAGATGGACTTGGACAATCTATTGGAAAGGTTGTAGTGTAATCTGGTATTAGTCTATCTTGACTATAGGTTTACACTAGTACACTTTGTGTGTATTGAACAGGACCACTTGAGGTTGTTCTCTTTGTACTGACTTCATAAGAGAACAAACACCTCTGTTATTATGGATGCTTGTACTCTTAATCCGGATATAATAACGAACATGTATATGCAACGTGCATTACTTTGACTCATAAAAGAGTGAGATTCATTATGGATCAACAACCTCTATGAATTGGGTAATAACATTGTATTTATGATGGGCTGTTGATTATAAATGGAATCCATGTCCCGATACATCGGGTTGATGATGTCCTCTTAAGGAGCTCATAAGGATTGTCATGTAAACCCTACAGGTAGATTATATCCGACATGACAAATAAAGTTGAGCGGTACTACTTAAGGATAAAAGATGTCGAATTAATATAGTTGTCAGTAACTTAATTTGATCGATGGACATACGATATCTTAACATGGGGAGCCAAACTAGCATATAATAAAAGGAGCCCACAAACATAATTTGGGATTAGGGAGGTAGTGCAACAATAGCTCATTAGTGGACCGAGCTATTGTTAATGGGCCTGGATTGTGTGTTCGGGCTGAACACGGGATATCCAGATCCGTTAGGAGGCCTAACCCTAATTTCTTCTCATGGTCCCTGTCGTAGCCTATATATATCCTCTATTCTCTGGCCGCCAGATTACTGATCAGAAATCTAAAACTTTCTCTAAATTCGTGATTCACGTAAGGAGAGGAAGAGAGGGTTGCCAAGGAGAAGAAAAGGTTGGGAGATCGTCGCCCACACGACGTCTAACTCGAGAAAGGAATACATGCAGAAGATCTTGGGGTCGTCCGCTCGAGATTGCCAGGAATTACTTATCTCATTTCCGCCGCAGGTATAATTCGTGAACCCTAGTTTCCGTCTATGAAGGGTTAGAACACGTATTAGATATGTTTAACTTTCTATCGATCAATACGCACACCAAAGGAAGGGTCCTGGGAATCCCCAGTTCCAACAATACAAGGAGAAGAAAAGGTTGGGAGATCGTCGCCCACACGACGTCCAACTCGAGGAAGGAATACGTGCAGAAGATCTTGGGGTCGTCCGCTCGAGATTGCCAGGAATTACTTGTCTCCTTTCCGCCGCAGGTATAATTCGTGAACCCTAGTTTCCGCCTATGAAGGGTTAGAACACGTATTAGATATGTTTAACTTTCTATCGATCAATACGCACACCAAAGGAAGGGTCCTGGGAATCCCCAGTTCCAACAATTGGTATCAGAGCCACTTTGGATCAACGTATTGATTGATATGTCCATGTTGTCCAATAAAATTTGTGCTATGTAATAGTCGGTAGATGTAGATCTGTTCTAACTCGGTTTTGCAGGCATCTTAGATCCAACTATTATGGTCCAATGCATATTTTTTTTATTGTGTTATTTAAACCATGGACATGTCGTGGATGTTGTTGTTGCTGTGGATGTAATTAAAATCACGAGTGTTGATCGTGCTTATTAATTTAATTTTTCAATCTAGATTATGTGTGAACTCCTTCGGGAGGCATAGGATTGATGTAATTTTAATTATTTTTGATCAATCGTGATGGCGGTGGTGGTTGTTTCTGACGCCGGACGAGATGCTGGTTTTGAGCAATCCAGAGACAGACAGATGATTTTCGATGAAGGAATCGACAACCAAAACTTAAAAAAAACCAAGCCTACATTATAGTTGAGGACAGAGCAGCAAAGATGACCATAATAGTTGGATATTTTCTCTTATTTTTGTCATTTTGTTTTTTCTAATTATGCATGTTTATTATTGTGTGGTTGTTTTTTTTTTTTTGAAAAACCAAGCCTACATTAATAATGGACAACATGGACATAATATCAACTAGTAAAAAAACCCTCATTGTTAAATAACTAAGTGGGAGGGGATTTTTATTTAGTATAAATCCTATGGTCTCCATTACTGGTTTGTGGGTAATGTAATTATACTTGCGTGTTGGCTTTAGTGCTTTCCTCCATATCGGATGAGTATAATTATGGATCACCAGTACAAACTTCCTTAGGGATAATTGTAGAAAGTTACCTAGTATGTGTTCACTTCTCCATCTGAAGAAACTCATTACAAGGTAATGGACTTAGTATTAAGTAATGATATACACTTAGATACAAATAATGGTATCCTCCCCATCGGAGTCACTGCTATTATTTGTATGACCAGAGCAAGACCAGCATATTAATTTTATTTGTCATAAAGTTAGATTGACATGATAGTAAAATTAATAAGAAAAATCTACTTGAACAAAGTTGAATTTGTATACGTCCACACTATCGTGGCATGCTAAATTCATGGTGTTCAAGGTGTTGGTAAATTTTTTATTATTGTTTTGAGGGAATCAATATTTAGTTAATTCAAAAAGTTTTTTTTTGCCCTACATAATTTTATTTATGTGATTCTCAGGATTTCAAAAATGGGTTCTTTCAGTCCACTTATGGTGATTCTTAAAGAAAATAAACTTACTGGACCTAATTATATTGACTGGAAACGTAATTTGGACATTGTTCTGACTGCTGAGGAGTACAAATATGTACTTATTGAGGAATGCCCACCTAAGCCTGATGCTAACTCTGATGAAGAGGTCAAAGAGGCTTATAAGAAGTAGAAAAAGGCAGATGAGATGGCACGGTGTTACATTCTGGCATCTATGTCAAATGTACTGCAACATCAGCATCAAGCCATGGCCACAGCTTATGACATAATGTATAACCTCAAAGAACTTTTCGGACATCAGAGTAGAGCAGCTAGGCAGTTTGCTATGAAATGTTTGATGAATACAAAAATGGCTGAGGGCACACCAGTAAGGGATCATGTTCTCAAGATGATGGGTCATCTGAATGAGATGGAGATCCTTGGAGCTGAAATCGATGGAGAAACCCAGGTCGATATCATTCTCGGGACTCTGCCTAAAAGTTTTGACAATTTCTGCCTTAATTACAACATGAACAAAAGGTTGTATAGTTTGGCAGAACTTGCAAAAGAGCTACAGGATGCTGAATCTCTCTTTAGGCAGAGTGGTCATGTTTTTGTTTCTGAAAAGGCTTCTACTTCTAAGCCAAAAGGCGGTAAGAAGAAGAATAACATTCAGAAACAGGCAAACTCAGCAAAGAAGGGCATAGGACCTCAAGACGTGGTGAAAAAGTCGAAAGGCAAATGTTTCAAGTGCAAAGGGTCAGAACATTGGAAGACTGATTGTCCACTTCTCAAACAAGGGAACAAAGAAGGTATATCTCATTTACTAGTAGTTGAAACATGTTTAGCGGTATTATCTACCGGCACATAATGTGTAGATACAGGAGCCACTAATCATGTCTGCAATACATTGCAGGGGTTCCAGGAAACCAGACGGCTCAGTGATGGAGAGATATGCTTGTTCATGGGTGATGCTACAAAAGTATCGGTCGTTGCATTAGGAGATGTTACTTTATCTTTTGGTAGAAATAAGTCTTTGACATTGAGAGATTGTCTTTATGCACCTTCACTTAGAAAGAATTTAGTTTCTGTTTCTATGTTAGTTAAGGATGGATATTCAGTTTATTTTAATGACAATATTGTTATTAGAAAGAATAAATATTTTATCTGTTCTGGTGCATTGGTTGATAATTTGTATGTCATTACTCCTATTTCGCCCACAATGCAACTTATGGAAATGAATAATATGTCATCCAACTTAAATAAGAGAAAAGAACCTTCTTGTATGAACCAAACATATCTTTGGCACTTACGATTGGGACATATTAACCTAAGAAGGATTCAAAGACTGGTTGAAGATGGACATTTGAGTTCATTGGAAGTGGAGGTACTACCAGTCTGTGAATCCTGCTTGGAAGGTAAAATGACCAAAAGGCCTTTTACGGCAAAGGGGTATAGGGCCAAAGATGTGTTGGAATTGGTTCATTCTGATTTGTGTGGACCCATGACTATCCAAGCTAGAGGTGACTTTGAATATTTTGTCACATTTATTGACAATTATTCAAGGTATGGATACATTTATTTGATACGCCGTAAGTCTGAGTGCTTTGAGAAATTCAAAGAGTACAAGGCTGAAACGGAGAAACGTCATAGAAAATGTATCAAGTCATTACGATCAGATCGTGGTGGCGAGTACCTCTTTGAAGAGTTTAGGGATTTTTTATCAGAGGCTGGGATTGCATCCCAATTGACTGCACCTGGAACGCCCCAACAGAATGGTGTAGCCGAAAGAAGGAATAGAACTCTTATGGAGATGGTTAGATTAATGATGAGTTATTCGGATTTGCCAGATTCGTTTTGGGGATATGCCTTAGAGACTGCAGCTTATATTTTGAACTTGGTTCCTTCTAAGTCAGTACCTCTTACTCCCACAGAGCTGTGGATTGGGCGTAAGCCTAGTCTGAAACATGTTCGCATTTGGGGTAGTCCAGCACATGTGCTGAATGGAAAAGCAGATAAGTTGGAATCTCGTACAGAAGTACGCTTGTTTGTAGGCTATCCAAGAGGAACGAAAGGAGGTTTATTTTATAGTCCTAAGGATCAGAAGGTCATTGTTAGCACCAATGTCCGATTCTTAGAGGAAGACTATGTGATGAACCATAAACCCACAAGTAGAGTTGTTCTAGAAGAACTGAGACGTGAGACACCAAGTACTTCAGTAACAACAGTACAAGAGGATGAACCACAAATAACTGCACAATGTGTCACAAATGTTACACCACAACCGATAGTGCCTCGTCGTAGTGGGAGGGTTGTGATACAACCTGATAGATATATGTTCTTGGGAGAGTCGTCAGACTTCGTCCCTGAGGAACAAGATTATGATCCCTGTACCTACAATGAAGCACTCCAAGATAAAGATGCAGAGTCTTGACAAAAAGCAATGATATCTGAAATAGAATCTATGGATTCTAATCAGGTCTGGGAGCTTGTAGAACCACCCGTTGGTGTAAAAGCCATTGGATGCAAGTGGGTCTATAAGAGAAAAAGAGGATCAGACGATAAGGTTGAAACCTTTAAAGCTCGGCTTGTAGCAAAAGGTTTTACTCAAAGAGAGGGTATCGATTATGAGGAAACATTTTCTCCTGTAGCCATGCTTAAGTCTATTCGGATTCTTTTATCTATTGCAGCTCATCTCGATTATGAGATTTGGCAAATGGATGTCAAGACAGCTTTCCTTAATGGAAGTCTTGAGGAAGACATCTATATGAAGCAACCAGACGGGTTCATTAAAAAGGGCCAGGAACATCTTGTTTGTAAGCTAAAAAAGTCCATTTATGGACTTAAGCAAGCTTCCAGATCTTGGAACATCTGTTTTGATCAGGTGATAAAATCCTATGGATTTGATCAATGTCAGGATGAATTATGTGTATACAGAAAGTGTGACGGAAACGTGGTGGTGTTCCTAGTACTTTATGTGGATGACATCTTGCTCATTGGAAACAATGTGAAGGTATTATCTGATGTAAGGGTATGGTTATCCAAACAGTTTGATATGAAGGACTTGGGAGAAGTAGGTCACATCCTTGGGATCAAAGTTCTACGAGATCGCAAGAAAAGGATGTTGGACTTATCCCAAGCTTCCTATATTGATACTGTACTAACTCGTTTTAGTATGCAAAATTCTAAGAAAGGTTTCTTACCTTTTAGACATGGAATTGCTCTATCAAAGGAGCAGTGTCCGAGGACACCTAAAGAGATAGAGAACATGCAGGCAGTTTCTTATGCTTCAGCAGTAGGAAGCTTAATGTATGCAATACTATGTACGAGACCAGACATCTGCTTTGCCGTAGGCATGGTCAGCAGATATCAGTCTAACCCAGGACAAGAGCACTGGACTGCCGTAAAGCATATTTTGAAGTACCTAAAAAGGACTAAAGAGTATATGCTAGTTTACCAGGCAGATAGTTTAGTTCCCTTAGGGTATACAGACTCAGATTTTCAGTCAGATAGGGATTCCAGGAAATCTACCTCAGATTATGTGTTTACTTTGGGAGGTGGAGCCATTGTGTGGAGGAGTATCAAGCAAAAATGTATTGCTGATTCCACCATGGAAGCCGAGTATGTGGCAGCCTCTGAGGCAGCCAAAGAAGCGGTTTGGCTCAGAAACTTTCTGTTGGACTTGGATGTGGTACCTAATTTGCCTAAGTCTATTACACTTTATTGTGATAATAGTGGTGCAGTTGCAAACTCGAAGGAACCACGAGCCCATAAGACAGGCAAACACATTGAGCGCAAGTACCACCTGATACGAGATTTCGTAAAGAAAGAAAAAGTAGCTGTGATCAAGATAGCATCAGCCGATAACCTAGCTGATCCCTTTACAAAGAGCTTACCAGCTAAGACTTTTGACAGTCATGTTCAGGAAATGGGAGTCAGATGTGTAGCAGCATGGCTTTAAGTATAAGTGGAAGATTTATAACAATATACTGAAAAGCAATGCTTTGAGTATAAGTGAGAGATTGTTAGGGTTATATACTAAAAGCATCACTTTTGTAGTAACCTTATTTCCTTAAATTTTGAATGAGAATCATATGGGCAAATGTTTACATATTGTATTTATTGCAAGTGTTAATGTAAATGTCTGATATTCTATATTGTAGATAATATGGTGTGTGGTGTCACACAGAAGATCATATTATCAGTTTCCTATGGAGTATATAAATAGTTCACAACCTAGATGGACTTGGACAATCTATTGGAAAGGTTGTAGTGTAATCTGGTATTAGTCTATCTTGACTATAGGTTTACACTAGTACACTTTGTGTGTATTGAACAGGACCACTTGAGGTTGTTCTTTTTGTACTGACTTCATAAGAGAACAAACACCTCTGTTATTATGGATGCTTGTACTCTTAATCCGGATATAATAACGGACATGTATATGCAATGTGTATTACTTTGACTCATAAAAGAGTGAGATTCATTATGGATCAACAACCTCTATGAATTGGGTAATAACATTGTATTTATGATGGGCTGTTGATTATAAATGGAATCCATGTCCCGATACATCGGGTTGATGATATCCTCTTAAGGAGCTCATAAGGATTATCATGTAAACCCTGCAGATGGATTATATCCGACATGACAAATAAAGTTGAGCGGTACTACTTAAGGATAAAAGATGTCGAATTAATATAGTTTTCAGTAACTTAATTTGATCGATGGACATACGATATCTTAACATGGGGAGCCAAACGAGCATATAATAAAAGGAGCCCACAAACATAATTTGGGATTAGGGAGGTAGTGCAACAATAGCTCATTAGTGGACCGAGCTATTGTTAATGGGCCTGGATTGTGTGTTCGGACTGAACACGGGATATCCAGATCCGTTAGGAGGCCTAACCCTAATTTCTCCTCATGGTCCCTGCCGAAGCCTATATATATCCTCTATTCTCTGGCCGCCAGATTACTGATCAGAAATCTAAAACTTTCTCTAAATTCGTGATTCACGTAAGGAGAGGAAGAGAGGGCTGCCAAGGAGAAGAAAAGGTTGGGAGATCGTCGCCCACACGACGTCCAACTCGAGGAAGGAATACGTGCAGAAGATCTTGGGGTCGTCCGCTCGAGATTGCCAGGAATTACTTGTCTCATTTCCGCCGCAAGTATAATTCGTGAACCCTAGTTTCCGCCTATGAAGGGTTAGAACACGTATTAGATATGTTTAACTTTCTATCGATCAATACGCACACCAAAGGAAGGGTCCTGGGAATCCCCAGTTCCAACACATATAGCATCACTCTTGACAGAATTGCCAGAGGCCCATCAGCACTGACGACGGCGGGGCCGAGCATGAAGCTTCTCCATCATCATTATTCAAGATCTTCTCCATCCTCATTCTTGAAGCATGAAGCTTCCATCGATAAAGAATACAACTTTGTCATGCTAAGACCCCATAATACAATGAGCTGAGCAAGTAAAAGATATTCCGTGCTACGCGGACAAACGAATACACCGGTAACCATATTTGTGATTTTCGCTTGTAAGGTTCTAAGATAAGTTTACTAGGAATCATCTATTTCCAGATATGATTAATATTTATTTTTTTGAAAAAAAACACTCTAAAATACAAAATAGGATTTTATTTCTCTACCCCAACTATAAGATACTAACCCGTAACATATATAAACACTTCTATGCCTAAAATGATGTAGAGTAGAAGGTCAACATTAAACATGATGGCCTTCGGTTCCAATACCCCATTCTTGTTCTTCAGTTTCTCTTCAAGGTAAAATAATAGCCTTCCCATATTCATCACTCGAATATCTAGTGAACAAATACTAGGTCGTCAAACGATATACAAGTCCTATTCAAAGGACGATGAAATAAAATGAAACAAGTTGACTTGATAAAAAAAGGTATTAGAAAAAGGTAACTCGATAATGGTATTATAGCATGAAGTTTGTACCGTTAGATTTGTGTTGAAATACTAGTTTCTATTTGCAAGTCCTAACACTCTATTCGTAACCATAATAAAACGTATTTAATTTACATGCAATTATTTCGTAAAGCAAATTGCAACAAAGCACTATTCTATATGACATATAGTTGAAGAACAGTATGAGTTATATTTCTCAACAATAATCACATTTCACCATAATAAGATTGTTGCTAGGATGGTTTCGTAACCTACTCATCCTAAATTTAAAGTATACGACCCCTATGAATTTTAGTGTTATGAGGAGTGCATCTCTAATTCTAGTATAATTTAATTTTTGAACACACACTAACCTAGCTAGTTAGGGGTTTTAAATGTTCATTGGCTTTTTAAATTTGGTGTTCTCCCAAAATTTCCAAAAGTTCAGGTAATATCTTTTTTATATTTCTTGGGATCCAAAAACCTATCTATAATATAAATCAGACATGGAGCAACCCTCCTTCTAATTATATGGGGAAAATTCCCTTGGTAGAACATAAATTCTTACAGAGTCAGCTCAAACCAGAAACCTACTCAAAGATATGTAATTCATATTATGAATTAGCAAATGAAGAACATGAATTCTTACAAATTCAACTTACCTTATCGTGTCAAGCAAGCATATCAAGTGAAATAGCTCTAGGCACACACTACAAAAACACATGCATATAGTGACAAAAGTATCTTTCGTCGATCCGTTGCTAAACATGAATACATCCAAGCAAAGAAAAAGAGTCATCTACAAGCATATTGTCTCTATCTCAAAGGCGTCACTGATTAGTCTCTATTTTAACTAAACACCGTCGACCGTATGAAGAAAGAAAGGCGACACTCGTCTGGCCACTCACCGATGCATAAATCAGGCGACAAACTAGAAACCTACCTAGGACACATCGACGATGAGCATTCGAGCCTTTTAATGACAAAAAATCGACAAATATGCGACTAAATATCGATGTCATGCATTAAATATTTAACCCTTCGAGCAACGATCAATTAGTGGCAAAGCGACTAACGTCCAATGTTTTTTTGATAGCGGTGATAATTGACAACGAGGAAATTAAGAGCCGATGTCATGGAGACGAACAATGTTTTTTGACACATGCATTATATTTCTCATACGTCGTCCATTCATCGCCAACCGTCGCTAGGTTGTCGTTAGTCTGTCGCTAAGTTGAGCAAATTTGAAAAAAATGAAAGCCAATCAAAGTACACATAGATAAAAGTATATATGAGACACAATATAACTCGTCTTAGAATACTCGTCTAATCGAATCATCGCCGACACAAAATGCTCGCTGAAACCGAGAAAGATAATAATATAAATGTGAGAGACCTGACACAACTCACTGTAGAATATATAAAAAATCGGACCTTCAGCAGCACAAAACCCTTGCTAGGAATCCATAGATAGAAGAAACACAACACGAGGACAAATAAATTCAAATTATTTGACCAACCGAAGCAACCCTGTTGGAATTTCATACAATATTCAACTATATGTACAAATACAATAAATTTTCAATATACAATATTCTTTTTAGATAGGTGTTTAATGTGACTTTATGTTTTGATTTTTGGATTTCAACATTTCTTCAATCTTCCTTCGTAGTACCAAAAAGAAAGATTGTAGAAGGTCTAAAAGTCGAGACGCAAAATATAAATCATATTAATAAACATAAAATACTTATTTATCAATAATATAATATATTGGAAAATAATAAATAAAATAGCAAGTACAATATTCCTCCATAGTAGTGAAGAAGAAGTAGATGATGGAGGTCCTGGTACACCGATGTCTGCATTACCCTAGAGCCGATGTCGTATATGTGTCCATCCTCCCTCTCTCTCCGAATATATTTGCATTATGTTTTTAATTAGTCCCCGAAGAACATGTGAAGAATATTTGGGTGGACTATGGAAACAAGTTGTAACTTTAGTGATTCCTAATGGCAAGATATGTCATGTTGACTTCTACAAATAAATAGAAGGCATACATAGGACGAAAACTGATGGGCAAAAGATCTGATCATGTGTATGCCTTAAGATACTATAATTTATTAATCTTTCGCTACCATGTCCACAGTAGCAAAAGGCAAAAAATCGTATTTTATTAAGACAGAAGTTAGGACCATGCAACCAAGACTTACAGTAAGGCAAATCGTCAGAGACTTCGATCTTGGTTATGTCATTAAGGTTGACAGGGATCCAGTGTGCAGGAGGTGCTACGCATGGCAGCTAGCATCGACGTGATGGCCGAGGAGTTGGAGACGATAAAAGATGCAAAACAGCTCGGGAGATCGAAGATCAGTAATAAAGGGTAGCATGAACTATGTCGCGGGGCGACAAACATGGAGTCCAATTGAGAAGCCATTGGGTCAACATCCTTTCATCAGACAAGAGGAAGAGATTGTTGGAGATCCAATCTGGTGTCATAGGGGCCGAATTCAGGCCTAGTTCGGTCAGGGACATAACTTTGCCTGAGTTCTGTCATTTTTCACCAAAACCTTTTTACACTGGCCAAACCAAACTCTTCCCAAGTTTGGCGTCGGTCGGGGCTGAATGAGTTTTCGGTTTTAATCAGCACCGTTGGATTTGTTTGACGACCAAATTTAGTGGTGGGCTATTTTAGGATTTCTAATTAATATGATCTAAAATAGGTTGTTCATCCTATTTATATGGGTCTAGGAAGGGTGGAGGCACAAGATCAATCCCAAGAACACAAGGTGGGTGATTCAGGTTTCTTATCCACAGAAAATCTAAGAAAACGTCCGTACGTTGGTCTTAGGGCTCGTCATCCAAGACATCATGAAGAGAAGATCTGTGCGGAGAGTTGTCATCTTCATACATGGAGATCACTATGGTAGGGTGAGTGATTTCAAGTTGTAAACTTCTTCTTCTACTTGCAGTTTGGTAAGAGAATTGAACATTTGGACAAAGGGTTCAACATAGTTTGTATTTAATCTTGTAATTTCACCTTTGTTATATAGATTGAGATTAGTCTAGGTGACGTAGTCACCAAATATATATGTTTTGATATGTCTTTGCGCTCGTGGTAGATTGGTTGGATATTTCATGTGGGTT
The DNA here is from genome assembly GCA_029216955.1 of Iris pallida. NCBI lineage: Eukaryota > Viridiplantae > Streptophyta > Magnoliopsida > Asparagales > Iridaceae > Iris > Iris pallida. The sequence goes on from JANAVB010044819.1 coordinate 2,873,134, forward strand.
GGCCTAAATTTCTGCTACGACCACGTTTCACACTTGGTAACGGAGCGTGGTATCAGTGTTTCAGTCCCATCAATATGTTCAATATTTGGAAGCAACTTTCTCTAATGGATCCCCAATTTACCGATGTAAGGAATATTAAAAAAAATTGTTGTGTACCATGAAGGTCAATGCCTCTATTAGTTCCTTATAAGTCTTTAACCAAAGTTTGAGTCTATCTTAGGCCAGCTTATTTATTATTCACCATGGCCTTGTATAAACATCACAAACTCTAATCTTCATGATGAAGATACTCGTTGTCAATCACTCTCTTTATGAAATCGATTATAGCCGCTTCTCGGCCACCCTCTATTTCTTTGGGTTCATCTGTATCAACTTATTTTGGTTCTCCATAGCATATTAACTTTTGTCGATCCCACAAAGACTTGGGCCACACTATCAAAATGTATCACATTCTTTACCATTATCGTGACTGGGAAGACCACCTCGTCCTCAAGTTATACCTGCTACAGAAGCAAGATTTAAGAGACTCAAATAAAGTTTAGAGGTAGGAATGCAAATAGGACTGAGGATCCACAAAGATATAACCATGAGATGTGGAGATCACCTTTATGTTCAGAATTGAAAGATTCGACATGGGGTTATACGGAGACCTATAGCCTGATGTATTCCCTTTATCCCAGAGGTACGAAGATATACCGAGATTTCAATTATTTATGGCATGGCATTAAAAGAGAAGTAGCTCGATTTATGGCAAGGTATATAGTATGTTTGCAGGTTAAAATCGAACACCATAGGTCACCAGGATTGTTGTAGATACTTATAATTCCAGAGTGAAAATGAGAGCATATCACCATGACTTCATGACAAGATTTTCAGGAAGTAAGAGCAGACGAGATACAGTTTGGGTGATCGTAGATCAACTCATCAAATCAGCTTATTTCTTACCCTTCAAAGTTTGTAAGTCGATGGAGGTCTTAGATAACATGTACATCAAAAAGATAATAAAGTTGCATGGAGTGCCACTCGGTATTATATAAGACATAAATTTTAGATTCACTTCCCACTTCTGGAGTAGTTTGTAAGAGAGCCTCAGAACTTACCTTAAGTTTAGTATGTCTTATTGTCCTAAAATAGATACGTAGTCAAAGTGGACCATACAGATTCTTGAGGATATGTTTAGAGTACTTATGGTAGATTTTGGAGGGCATTAGGAAGACCATATGCATTTCGTGGAGTTCTACTACAATGATAGCTATAAAAAGAGAATTCATATAGCTCCCTTTGAAGATGTGTATAGTAGGAAACTTCATTCCCCATTATGATGGAACGATATAGGAGAATGCTATATATTGGGGCTAAGCCAGTATTTCATACAATATAGAAGGTTAAGTTGATCCAGGGACATCTTCGAGAGGCCCATAACAAACGAAATTAGTAAGCTGATTCTCACCAACGACTACTATAGTTCAAGTAGGACGACCATATTTTCTTGAAGATCTCGTTGTCCACAGGGACCATCAGATTTGAGAGTAGAGAGAAGCTGAGACCGAGGTACATCTGGTTGTTCAACGTATTAGAGCGTATTGGAGAGGTCTCTTATAGACTAGCATTGTCACTGTCTTCGTAGGGTTGAGGACATATGTGCTAGACCCGAACCATGCTAGATCATTCAGAGATCATAGTTGGGACGAGCTTGCCGTACCATAAGCAGTCAATCAAGATTCTAGATCAGAAAGAGAAGGCGTTAAGGTGTTAGGTAGTCTTCGTTGCATGGAGGCATCATTTGCTAGGCCAGTCCAATTGGAAGTGCGAGATTCCATTCACAAGCATTTCCATTGTCGTTTTTAGGATTGAGTTACAGTTTACCTTTATATTTCTTTTCATGATCTACTTTTTCTATCATTTTGAGGACAAAATGTTTCTAAGGTTGTAAGATGTAAATCTCTGAAGCTGATTTCCTAATTCCATATATTTATGGCATTATTAGTTTTAATATTATAACAATTTAAATATTAATATCATTATTTATATATTTATTTACTTTTATTTAAATAGTAAGTTACTCTTGTAAATATACAAGTATTAAGTTTACTAATTATTAGCTAATACTTAATTGGCTAGTATTATTATCCTTCTAATTACCTTTTTTTAAACCCAATAGATATTGTTCTCTCCCACTCACCCCCACGTGTGTTCCCTATTCACGTGAACAAAGGGACTTCTCCCTGATATAGAAAGATGCCATTGCAACTCTCTTCCATCTTCTCCAGAGCAGCTCACCCATCCCATCTCCTTTCTTTTTTCTGCATACACTTCCTCCTGCCAAGCCTTCATCATCATCACCTTTATAACGATCAAAAATAAGAACCCCCATATGTTTAAAACTCTAAGGCCATCTCCAATCCAAGTCTTTAAACACCTAATTGAGGCAAAACCATCTCCAACCAACCCTCAATTTGAGAAAATTACTTCACAAAATTTGAGGGCAGGATGTTTAATCCTCAAATTTGAGGATCCATCATTCCCGACTATTTTATCCTTCAAATTATAATTAATTACTAATATATCATATATGATAAATACTAAACGTAATTAACTTACCATATTTTTAATTTATAAGTATAAGTAATATAATAATTAATAATAAAAAGTTCTTGATGACGTCCTCTAATATATTCTAATGTTGAATATATTTGTTATTAGTAATCATTTTTTTTTAGTATATTCATTTGATTAATTTCATTTACAATGTAATCGAGCTCATTATCTTCATCAGATGAGCTAGATGAAGATATGGGCCGGCTCCAAAATTTATTGTTGAATAAAGATAGTATGAAAATAACGTAAGAAATTTGGATGTGGAAGTGGATGGTAAATTGAGTAGTGGTATGCAACCTTTTTATAGGAAAAAAAGTTAGTATAGGACTAGGGAGTAGGGGTGAGCATTCGGTTTATTCGGTTCAAACCGAACCGAATAACCGAAAATCGAATTGGACCGAAAACCGAATAAGCAAAACCGAAACCGAACCGAATTGATCCATAACCGAATCAAACCGAACCGAATTAAATCGGTTCGGTTTTCGGTTTATTCGGTTTATCCAATTTTTCGATTTATTTGCACTTTTTTTTGTTAATATATATAGTAACTAAATATACCTAAATTTATTTAGTATATACCTATAGTATATACATATGTATATTCGGTATATACTAATATATATTAATACATGTGTGTGTATATATAGTATATACATACATATATAGTAACTAATTTTTCTTATTCGGTTTTCGGTTTTGGACCGAAACCGAAATCCAAAACCGAAACCGAAACCGAATAAGAAAATTTAGTATTTTCAAAACCGAAACCGAACCGAATTTTTTTTAAACCGAACCGAATCTCTTATTCGGTTCGGTTCGGTTCGGTTTTCGGTCCAAAACCGAATAATGCTCACCCCTACTAGGGAGAGACTAATTAAAAAAGTTAGTACATAATTTTCATGATAAATAAAATAAAATATTATTAATTATATACAATAATATAAGTAATATAATATCATCTAGATAAATGATATTAATAATCTAACATTAATGCATATGATTATATTAAATAACTGTGAAAAAAGTAAATTTATGTAGAAATAAATAATTGTTGTTTATTATTTAGGATTATTGGTTTGGAGTTATAAAATTTTGAGAATAACATGGTAATATTCCATTTGTAGTCCTCAAATTGAAAGAATTTTTGAGGATATGTTAGAGATGGCCTAACACACTCCTCCTACCATTCCATCAAAATTTATTGTTCAATTTCCGTCCCCCTTTCATTCATATTCTTCCATAACAACAACTGAACAACTTGAATAACAACCAACAATAACTTCAACGACAACTTCAATAACTCATAATAAAGAAGATCAACAACATAGGCAACCAAGTAGACACAACAGAGGGGAGGACCATTATAGATCTTCTTCGGTAGAGAGACTGGTCTCGTCGCGTCCTCTGACAGGCCCTCGGTAACATCTGACCGCCTTACCCCACCCCTTACGTTAATAGTAGTAGCAGAGGTAGAATAAGGAGGAGCAACATGTCACGTCCAAAAGTTTGTGTCCCATCGAGACGGACTTGTATAACTCTTTATGGACCGGGGTTATGCTGGAAGCTGTTGGAGTGGGTGGGGTTCCCAACCTATGTGGAGAAGACCCCGGAGTGCGACGAGCGCCGTTCGTGTGTCGAAGAAGCTCGGGAAGTCTGAGTTGCTGCTGCTGCTGCTCCATGGGAGGTTCTGGAACAGGGGATCCGAGTTCGGGCCGAACTCGGTCCCATAGCGAGTTCGGGCCGAACTCGGTCTGGCTCCTCCAGAATGTTGGCGTGAGATTCTGTTTGCTCGACACAGAGTTCTCTGTGTCGTCGGGGGCTGAAGCGGATTTTAGGATGAGTTTTCATCACTGGATGGATCTAATCCAACGGTTCAGGTTTGCTGCAGGATTAGGGAGTTATATTGGAATTTTCCAACCCTAATTCATAACGCATCATTATTGCAAGGCAACACAACTTTGAGAGAGGAAGGAGGCAAGAGTGCCATTACAACTTCGGAGAAGAAGACGGAGGATTGAAGGTCGCTATTCGAAGGAGATCGTGTTCGGGTAATTTCTACTCGTCGTTCTCGCTCTTCGTAGCCTTGTAATCATTGTTCTTATCTCTGAGTGTTGTGGGGATCCGATTTGGATCGGGAGGAGTTTGTAGAGGGTGTAATTCTTCTATTCCATTAGTGGAGGCTTCTCAGGGTTGGACTCCGATCGTCCCGTGGTTTTTTCCCGCAAGGATTTTCCACGTCAAAAATTCTCTGTGTCTGCGTGGATTGTTTTGTGTGTTTGTTTTTGGGTTCGTGCGTTGTATTGCTCGGTCCTCTCGCAGGTACTCTCCGGTTTGGGGAAAGGTTTTCGCGTTTCTTTCCCAACAGAGTGGTATCAAAGCCAGGTTCTGGAATTCAGAAGGAGTGTCAGTAGTTGACAGAGAAACCAGAGAGGAGAGATGGACGCGAAGCCGGTGCGCATGGTGAACCTGAACGGCACCAATTATCACTATTGGCGGAGCAAGATGAAGGATTTGATATTTGTCAAGAAGCTGCATCTACCCATGTTTGCATCCGAGAAGCCCAGTGATAAATCCGAGGAGGACTGGACATTCGAGCACATACAGGTGTGTGGGTACATACGGCAGTTTGTTGACGAGAACGTGTACAACCACGTTGCCAATATTGAGCACGCGAAGACGTTGTGGGATAAGCTGGAATCCTTGTATGCGAAGAAGACCGGGGTAAACAAGTTGTTCCTGATCCGGACGATGATGGGTCTGCGGTACAAGGATGGGACGTCTATTTCGGATCACTTGAGTGAGTTCCAGGACGTGGTTGACCAGCTATCTTCTATGGGAGTCAAATTCGACGACGAAGTTCAGGGACTATGGCTGCTGTGTACTTTGTCAGACTCGTGGGAGACCGTATGCTCCAGAGGGCGTGGTCAGTCTGGAGTTTGCCAAGAGCGGGGTGTTGAATGAAGAGATGCGGAGACGTTCTCAGGGCACTTCATCCATATCCCACCACTCAGAGGCATTGGTTTCAGAGAGCCGTAGAAGGGGCAAAAGCAGGGGTCCAGGTGGTGGCAGAGACAAGAGCAGGGGAAAGTCCAAAGGTCGGTACGAGGACTCGGAGTGTTACCATTGCGGTAAGAAGGGCCATATCAAGCGGAATTGTTTCGCTTGGAAGAGAGAGAAGAAGGGCGACAAGGGAAAGCAAGAGGAGAACACTACAGCGGCGGCCTCGGTGCATGGAGGCGATGTGATCGTCGTAGGTGATGAGGTCATTACTAACCTCGCATGCGACGACAATTCTTGGCTGGTGGACTCAGGGGCTTCAGCACATGTATCTCACAATAGGGCACTGTTTGTCACTTACACGACAGAAGACTGTGGCGTGTTGAAGATGGGCAACGGAGATGTGTCGAAGGCGGTTGCCGTTGGAGATGTGCATTTGAGAACGAAGACGGGTGCGGTTCTTGTTCTCAAGGATGTTCGTCATGTCCCTGATATCCGTTTCAACCTGGTGTCGGTTGGAAGGTTGGATGACGAGGGATTCTTCAGTCTCTTCGGGAACAGTCAGTGGAAGCTTTCCAGGGGTTCGTTGGTGATTGCCAGAGGAAGCAAGAAGTCCGGTCTCTACTATATGGAGGGGAGCGCAGAGGGGGCACAGGAGGTGAACGCAGTCAGTGATGCGTCTACCGAGTTGTGGCACAGGCGGCTCGGCCATATCAGCGAGAAGGGAATGAGCTACTTGGTGAACAGGAAGGTGATTCCGGGGCTCAGGTCTACAAAGTTGGAGAAATGCACGCACTGTTTAGCTGGAAAGCAAAATAGGGTGTCTTTCCAAAGTTACCCAAGTTCGAGGAAGCCGGCGTTTCTCGAGTTGATTCACTCGGATGTCTGCGGTCCTATGAAGGTAAAATCTCTTGGTGGTGCTTCTTACTTTGTAACCTTTATTGATGACTGTTCCAGGAAGGTTTGGGTCTATGCCTTAAAGACCAAGGATCAGGTGCTGCCTACTTTCAAGGAGTTTCAGGCCTCTGTTGAAAGAGAGACGGGCAAGAAGTTGTTGTGTGTTCGGTCCGACAATGGCGGCGAATACATCGGTCCCTTTGATGCGTATTGCAGAGAGCAAGGGATACGACACCAGAAGACTCCGCCAAAGACACCTCAGCTCAATGGTGTAGCGGAGCGCATGAACATGACACTGATGGAGAGGGTACGGTGTTTGCTGTCAGAAGCAAACTTGTCGGGCAGTTATTGGGGTGAGGCTGTCACACTCAAAATATTATTATTATTATTATTATTATTATTATTTATTGTCTTGTGTTAACTTATCTTGTGGATTAGATTTTTTTTTTGTTTTGTCATTTTGTGTCCCTACACCCCTACCCATAACCCTAGCCCTACACCCTACCCCTAACCATAACCCTAGCCCTAGGGGGGGTGCAAGGTGTCCCTACAAAGGGATGGGGGGGTGGACACCTCACCACTTCTTTTCCTATATATACAACACACACACACACACTTATAACCAAAGAAAAGAAAAAAAAACAAAACACAAAACAAACCCACACACCACCCGACCCCCCCAAACTCCCTGCTGCCGCTGCCGCTCCCTTTGCTGCTGCTGCCGCTGCTGTTCCGCCGCCCGCCGCCGCCAGCGCCGCCGCCCGCCGCCCCTGCTGCCGCCGGCCAGCCTCCGGCCGCCACCAAGCACCACCTCCTCTCCACTTCCTCCTCCTCCACTTCATCTCCACCATCACCCTCTTCCCCAACTCCATCTTCAACCTCATCATCATCTTCCATCCAAGGAGAAGGCTAAACCTAGGTATATCAATTTTCTCCCTCTTTCCCCAAATTTCTATGTGTATTCTTACTTCTAGAACCCTAGGATTAGAAAATTCTAACCAATAAATGGTTATTGGGTTCAATTAGGATTTACGGAGGAATCCAGGCTATTCTCAACCCAAGGCAAGTCCTCTTCTCTCTTCCCTCTTTTTTGAAAATTTTCCTCCAAGCCAATGGTTACAAATTTTCTGGAATAAATATGGCATTAGTTATATTCTAGGGATTATAGAACTCATGGCAAAACTTTTATTCTGTAGGGATATAGTACATGACATGGACACAACACCCTATTTCTGGACACAATCTATCGGACACATCACGCTTTAAACAATATACTTTCGACACATCATTGTGGGCATGTCACAATTCAATTGATTATACGGTGGAACACAATATTGGATACAGTAGGGACAAGTGATGGTTGCACGCATATTTTGGACACAAAATATAGGACACAACGAATGGACATTTGACTCTATTTATATGTATATATCTATATATAATAAAATAATTTATGTAACAAGTAGAGTTTTTTTTTTGAAACTGGAATTCAATTGAATATGACATCAATTTTGTCCAAATTATTAAATATATCAGAATAACATACCTTGGTATGGTTGATTAGTTAAGTAATTACAAGTTCCTATACACCGTGGTAACTTTGCATCTATGAAAGTTCAACTCTTTTACACATCAAGTCAATCTTACAAGAAGTCTAACCCTATTGCTAATCATGACTCTTGGAGGCTAGAATAGATATCATTTTGTAACACTAATGACTCTATTTTGATTGTTGGTTATATACTTAGCAGACCGCAATATTCTCGGAAACTTGCTTGCTCGTTTTAAATTACTAAGCGTTGCCTGCTAAGGTAAAATTGTTTGCTTGCTTGCTTGCTTGCCAAGGTAAAGGTTCCTTTAATTAAGTATACACATTATACAACTGCGTGGTTCCGGTGTTGAGAGTTGCTCCACCGAAGGGGTCGACGTACCCGGATATTAAATGCGTGGTTCCGGTGTTGAGAGTTGCTCCACCGAAGGGGTCGGCGAGCCCATATATTTCTTTATATCATGTTTTGTAAATTGTCGGAGCTCCTAAATACAAAGGAGACTCTGCCGAAATTTTTGAAAAATTTAGGAGATAGACAAATTTCTGATTTTCGGAAATTTTAGAATCATTGGGTGGGGAGGACAACTGAATATCCCTAGATATCCCGTAACATAATAACCATAAAAAGCTGATCAGCGATTCCTGAATATCCTGATGAGTACTTCTATATAAGTACTAGCCCAAGAGAGGCTCCTGTCCTGCTACTTCTATTCCGACAGTAACATCGAATAGATTGGTTTTAGCCCAAGGGAGGCTCCGAAATCACAGCCTGATCCCAGGTTAACGGGATTGTTCACGGAAATTATTTAGGGAATTAATTCAGAGTACTGTTCTCAAAATTGCATTGCATTTAGTCTACTAAATTTCATCTTACTCCAGCAAATAACTCCACCTATCAAAGGTAGGTAGTTTCTTGATTGCCCAAGGGAAGCAAAATCCTACTGAGAGCTCAAGGGAAGCTCAGAATATCTTACAATCTATGGAGTAGGATGTCATTTACATTTCCTTGATTTTTGTGAAGTAAACACATATAATAGTGCTAGTTGGCATATTTCTTTCTTTTGAAAAACTGCATCTTTCTTTTGCATACTTTACCGTCCTTGACCGAGGACTTGCTTGTCGTTTTCTAAAACGACCTAGTATTGTTCACTAGGTGAAGAAGAGGACGTCTCCGCCGAAGTAACGCCGCAGTACGACGAGGAATAATCGTCTGGACAACTTGCTAGTTATTTCTTTTGTAATAAGTTTGTAGAAGTATTGTTGATGAAGTCCTGTATAACAATCTCCATATGTATAATAAGTTGTAATCTCTGGCATTTTCCATTTTTGCTGATGTTTACGGGCGACAATCGCGGATTTTCGGCGCGTAGCCTGGGGATGTGTATGACGTCACCATTCCATTTGGGAAGTGGGACGTGACACGTCTTTTAGTGGTGGCCCATGCAGGTCGGCGAAAATGGAAAATCCAGAACGGACCTTAGGTCTAGACGTAGGTTTTATACTCAGATAGAAAACTTTGATTTCCAATCATATCTTAGAAATCCTTAAGTAAGGTAGATAAATAGTTGGTAGCCTTTTTCCTTACAAATTCATCTTTCCTGTCTAGATCTTAAATCCTACTAAAGAGTTACTAACCTAAGGAAGAAATACTTTTTTTTTTATTTTCTTTTCAATCTAGGTCATGCCTCGGTTTGCACCCTTCGCAAGACTAGGAAATGATAGTCACAGCCTAGACGAGTATTATGCATTTGTAAAGAAGATGTGGCACGTAGCGCGTAAAGGAATGATCGAAGCCTATGGAGTACACTACGAATTGAAATATCCAATAGTGTCAGACATAGATGATGAAAGGAAGGAGTATTACAACTCGGTACATTATTATGTCCTGATAAAGGCAGAACCCACCAAAGGCCCAAAGACTGATCGCAATGGTACCTTGGAAGAATGGCTGCAAACTCATCCAAACGCAATAGTGCACAACATCAGGAAGATGTGGATTTAGATCCTCAAGCATGTATGTATGTGGAATGTATGAAGTAAGAATGTAATATATGTAGTAAGAATGTAAGTAAGTAGGGAAATATGGACTTAGATCCCTAGTATCTATAGATGATAAGTATGTGTATGTAGCTAGGATGGATGAAATGTAAGATATATCTGCATGTTGGTAGAATGTGACCAAGTATGTATGTAAGCCAAGGGCATATTGTTCTATAAATAAATAAAATATGCTTTTTTCAATCTCCTTATGTTTCTTATAAGAAATTCTTACATAGGATATCAAGGATATGGACCTGTTTATACCCAGTTTGGAATGGGATGGAAGCGAGTACACCTTGTACCTATACCAACGCTATGCCAGGATACTATGGAACGCACCCGATTGGTATGACATCCACGTCTACCAAATATTCTATGGAGTCAGGCGTCCTATGGTACGAGACGTGGAGGATGGCGCTGAAGTGTACTTTGAGTACATCACCTACTGTCTTTATGTCCGAGACCCGAACCGCATCTATGTCGGATTGCACGGCTACGAAGGCACCATGGATGACTTTGAGAGGTTATATACAGAAGTAGAGATCCTTGCTGAAGGGAGGGAGCTTATTGAAGCCGTAGCATAAGATGTCTTAACCCTGTACATAGTGAAGAAGAAGTCCTTTCCTTGTATTTTGGCATCTGCAGATATGTACTTGTATGAAGTAGAATAGTTTACCATGTCACGTTTTGGGATGATGGGTGACATGAGTAACTAGGTAGCAAGAATGTATGTAAATGAAAAATGAGAGTAAGGAGCACCATTTTGTAATTACTCTCATTTTAATGAATGAATATATACATATATACGAAGTTTTATGATACACTCTTGTTGGAAATTACGAGTTAAATACTTCCCTAAGAATTGCGTTTTTCCTAATCTCAGGATATGGACAACCACGGTCAGTCAAGTACTCCGCCCCCTCAAGAACCAACTGTGGCCGATATGTTTCGATTATTCCAGCAATTATTGGAATCCCATAATCAGCAGGCCAATGCAGCCCATGTTGCCAATACAACCATATTGGAACAAATGCAGAACTCCAAGAAAACAGAAGAAGGAACCCTAAAAGATTTTCGAGATCTTAAGCCACCTAAGTTCAAGGGAACTGAAAATACAATAGAAGCGGGTCAATGGTTGAAAACCATTGAAGGCTTAATGAAGGCCGCAAAGCTCAAAACCGAAGATATGGTGCCAGCAATCCGCATCCAGCTAGAAGATATCGCTGGATACTGGTGGAGTGTTGAGTACCCAGAAGATTCCGATGGAGTTATGACATGGGCAGAATTCAAGAAGAAGTTTGAAGAAAGATTCTATCCTAAATCAGCACGAATAGAGTTAGAGCGGCAATTCAACTATCTTAAACAAGGAAGACGCACCGTCGATGAATATGCTGTAGAGTTTTCCAGACTCAGTCGATTTGCTCCTAACATGATAGCCGACGAAGAAACAAAAATTTCTAGGTTCCTGGAAGGGCTCGGGACCCAATTGAAAAGCAGGGTCGCGTCCTACCGATGCCAGACCTTTTTCGAGGTAACAGAAGCTGCTCGAGACCAGGAGAGAATCCTGAAAGAGGAGCAACCTTTCCGGTCATCACAACCCAAGAGAACTTTTGAGGAAGGATCATCCTCTAACAAGAATCACTGGCAAGGACCACCTAAGCGTCCTCAGAATGGCAACTCGGACAAATTCCTTATCTGTGATTTCTGCCAGAAGCCAGGACATAAGAAGAATGGATGTAGGAGAAGATTGGGGCTTTGTTTGAGATGTGGAGCAAATCATCCAATCAGTCAATGTCCTCAGCCGCCTGCGAATGGAGCAAGGACACAAGGCTTCACCCAAGGATACCGACCTCCAGTTCAGGGAAACCAACCTCGACCAATGATACAGGCACCAACAGCGCAAGCAGGAATGGCTTATGGAAATCAGCAAAGGCCGCCCTATGCCCCTCAGGCTTATCAGTTTCAACAAGCACAACGGGCAGCTCAAGCTCAAAATAATAACAAGAAAAGGAATAGGCAAGGGCAAGCTTTCATAATGGGAACTGAAGATGCGAGTATCCCTGGAGAAGTAGTTTCAGGTACTATTTTAGTTTCTTCATACCCAGCTTCAGTATTATTTGATTCCGGGACTACCCATTCATTTATAGCATCTTCTTTTATATCACAACGTGAAATAGAATTACAACCTCTGCCTAAATCACTGAAAGTACTCACCGGTAATGGAGTAGTAGAAGTCAGTCGAGTATGTCATAGATATCCCATTAAATTGGGTGGAGGAGCTTTTCGTACCCGATTGCTTGTCTTTCCAACAAGCAATTATGATATAATATTGGGTATGGATTGGCTAACTGCAACATTAGCCAATATAGACTGCGGTCAGGGGAAAATTTCATTCCAACTCCCTGACGGCGAGTCTTATGAATTTGCAAGAGACCAAAATGAGTTCAATGCAGAGGAGCTAGAGAGATTTGAATTACCAGTACTGCTGCAAGGAGTAGTAGAGCAATCATTTCCAAGGGTAGTAGAAGAATTCAAGGATGTGTTCCCAGAAGAATTACCAGGGCTACCCCCAGACAGAGCCGTGGAATTTTCTATAGATTTAATACCGGGGGCTGCACCCATAGCCAAGAAGATATACCCAATGAACAAAGAGGAGCTAGTTGAGTTAAATAAGCAGATAAAGGAGTTATTGTCAAAAGGGTTTATCCAGCCTAGCGCTTCACCATGGGGTGCACCAGTATTATTTGTGAAAAAGAAAGATAGTACCCTACGCCTGGTGATTGACTATAGGACTTTGAATGAGGTTACCATCAAGAATAAATATTCCTTACCTAGGATCGATCAACTGTTTGATCAGTTAGGAGAGGCAAGGGTATTTTCAAAAATTGATTTGAGATCCGGATATCATCAGGTAAAGGTGAAAAAGGAAGACATCCCAAAGACTGCATTTAGAACTCGGTATGGGCATTACGAATTCTTAGTTATGCCATTCGGGTTGACAAATGCACCTGCTATATTTATGGACCTGATGAATCGAATATTTTATCAATATTTGGATAAATTTGTGATTGTATTTATTGATGACATCCTTGTATACTCCAAAAGTGAAGAGGAGCATGAAAAACATTTGAGGATAGTATTGCAAACTCTGCGGGAAGAACAATTGTATGCTAAGCTTAGTAAATGTGAGTTTTGGTTGGACCAAATACCATTTCTAGGACATATTGTCAGTGGAGAAGGCATCTCGGTAGATCCAAAGAAAGTAGAAGCAGTTAAGTCTTGGCCAACACCTAAGTCAGTAGCAGAAATCAGAAGCTTCTTAGGATTGGCTGGCTATTATCGGAGATTTGTAGAGAACTTTTCAAGAATTGCAGAACCTTTAACCCGTCTTACCCGGAAGGAAGAGAAATTTAATTGGACGGAGAAATGTCAAGCAGCATTTGACGAGCTGAAGAAAAGATTAATTACAGCTCCAATACTAGCATTACCCTCTGGTTCAGGTGGATATGAGATATATAGTGATGCATCAGGTAAGGGTTTAGGATGTGTACTGATGCAGCACGGGAGAGTCATAGCCTATGCATCCCGACAATTAAAGACGCATGAAAGGAATTATCCAACTCATGATCTTGAACTTGCAGCGGTAGTATTCACACTCAAGTTGTGGAGACACTATTTATATGGAGAAAGAATCAAAATATACACAGACCACAAGAGCTTAAAATATGTCTTCACACAAAAGGAGATTAATATGAGACAGAGAAGATGGTTGGAGTTACTGAAGGATTTTGACATGGAGCTGACCTATCATCCGGGCAAAGCTAATAAGGTGGCTGATGCCTTAAGTAGAAGACCCGAAGCTTTCTTTATGAATACACCCAAAGAAATCCTTGAAGATTTGAGGAAAATAGGAATTGAAGTGATACGCCCGCTAACCGAAGGAATGTGGCAAAACTTGCAAGTACAGTCCTCCTTAATAGATAGAATTAAGGAAGCTCAACAGAATGATTCAAAACTTCAAAAAATTTGGAAACAAACAGAAAAGGGACTCCAGACCGGGATAAGGAAGCATCCGGACGGATCATTAAGATTCGGAGATCGATTATGTGTGCCCAGTGGAGATTTAAGAACAGAGGTTATGTCAGAAGCCCACAACTCACAATATTCTATTCATCCGGGCAGCACTAAGATGTACAAAGATTTGAGACAAACATTTTGGTGGCACGGGATGAAGAGAGAAGTCGCCAGATTTGTATCAAGATGTCTTGTCTGTCAGCAAGTAAAAGCGGAGCATCAAAGGACAGCAGGACTTCTCCAGCCGTTACCCATACCCGAATGGAAATGGGAGCACCTCACCATGGATTTCGTGACAGGATTGCCTAGAACCCAAAGGGGTAATAATGCTATTTGGGTCATTGTAGACAGACTTACCAAGTCCGCTCGTTTTCTGCCCTTTCGAGTTGGACAGTCAACGGAGGTCTTGGCCGAAATGTACATGAGACAGATTGTTAGTCAGCATGGAGTGCCAGTGAGTATAGTATCGGATAGAGATACCAGATTTACTTCACATTTCTGGAAAAGCTTGCAAGAAAGTCTTGGCACTAAATTAAAATTTAGCTCCGCCTACCATCCCCAAACAGACGGCCAGTCTGAAAGAACCATTCAGACCTTAGAAGACATGCTGAGAGCGTGTACTTTAGATTTTGGAGGAGCATGGGATGATCATCTACATTTGGTAGAATTTTCATATAACAACAGTTATCATGATAGTACCAAAATGGCTCCTTTTGAAGCACTATATGGTAGGAAGTGCAGATCGCCGGTATGTTGGACCGACGTAGGAGAAAGACAATTGTTGGGGCCAGAATTAGTAACGCAAACTGTGGATATCATCAAAGCAATAAGAAGTCACCTGCAAGCAGCTCAGGACAGGCAGAAGATGTGGGCGGATAAGCACCGAAGAATATTGGAGTTCCAACCCGGAGAACATGTATTTCTGAAAATTTTACCAACTAAGGGAACCATCAGATTCGGGACCAGAGGAAAGCTAAGTCCCAGATATATTGGACCATTCGACATCCTGGAGAAAGTTGGGAATGTGTCATATCGACTCGCCTTGCCGCCAGCACTAGAAGGAGTTCACAATGTATTCCATGTTTCCCAGCTACGAAGATATGTGTCGGACACGAGCCATATACTCGATCATTCAGAAATCACCATCGGGCCTACACTCCGGATAGAACAGAGACCCGTTGGAATCTTGGATTGAAGAGATAAGATACTCCGCAATCGGGTCATTCCGTTAGTACGAGTTGCGTGGAGCAGGGATTCTCCTGGAGATTCAACTTGGGAGAAGGAAGAAGACATGCGGAAGCAATACTCGTATTTATTCCCTAAGACAGGTCAGTAACCATATTGCTAGTCTAATTATTTCAAATTCCGAGGACGGAATTTTTCTAAGGAGGGTAGACTTGTCACACTCAAAATATTATTATTATTATTATTATTATTTATTATTGTCTTGTGTTAACTTATCTTGTGGATTAGATTTTTTTTTGTTTTTTCATTTTGTGTCCCTACACCCCTACCCATAACCCTAGCCCTACACCCTACACCTAACCATAACCCTAGCCCTAGGGGGGGTGCAAGGTGTCCCTACAAAGGGATGGGGGGGGACACCTCACCACTTCTTTTCCTATATATACAACACACACACACACTTATAACCAAAGAAAAGGAAAAAAAAACAAAACACAAAACAAACCCACACACCACCCGACCCCCCCAAACTCCCTGCTGCCGCTGCCGCTCCCTTTGCTGCTGCTGCCGCTGCTGTTCCGCCGCCCGCCGCCGCCAGCGCCGACGCCCGCCGCCCCTGCTGCCGCCGGCCAGCCTCCGGCCGCCACCAAGCACCACCTCCTCTCCACTTCCTCCTCCTCCACTTCATCTCCACCATCACCCTCTTTCCCAACTCCATCTTCAACCTCATCATCATCTTCCATCCAAGGAGAAGGCTAAACCTAGGTATATCAATTTTCTCCCTCTTTCCCCAAATTTCTATGTGTATTCTTACTTCTAGAACCCTAGGATTAGAAAATTCTAACCAATAAATGGTTATTGGGTTCAATTAGGATTTACGGAGGAATCCAGGCTATTCTCAACCCAAGGCAAGTCCTCTTCTCTCTTCCCTCTTTTTTGAAAATTTTCCTCCAAGCCAATGGTTGCAAATTTTCTGGAATAAATATGGCATTAGTTATATTCTAGGGATTATAGAACTCATGGCAAAACTTTTATTCTGTAGGGATATAGTACATGACATGGACACAACACCCTATTTCTGGACACAATCTATCGGACACATCACGCTTTAAACAATATACTTTCGACACATCATTGTGGGCATGTCACAATTCAATTGATTATACGGTGGAACACAATATTGGATACAGTAGGGACAAGTGATGGTTGCACGCATATTTTGGACACAAAATATAGGACACAACGAATGGACATTTGACTCTATTTATATGTATATATCTATATATAATAAAATGATTTATGTAACAAGTAGAGTTTTTTTTTGAAACTGGAATTCAATTGAATATGACATCAATTTTGTCCAAATTATTAAATATATCAGAATAACATACCTTGGTATGGTTGATTAGTTAAGTAATTACAAGTTCCTATACACCGTGGTAACTTTGCATCTATGAAAGTTCAACTCTTTTACACATCAAGTCAATCTTACAAGAAGTCTAACCCTATTGCTAATCATGACTCTTGGAGGCTAGAATAGATATCATTTTGTAACACTAATGACTCTATTTGATTGTTGGTTATATACTTAGCAGACCGCAATATTCTCGGAAACTTGCTTGCTCGTTTTAAATTACTAAGCGTTGCCTGCTAAGGTAAAATTATTTGCTTGCTTGCTTGCTTGCCAAGGTAAAGGTTCCTTTAATTAAGTATACACATTATACAACTGCGTGGTTCCGGTGTTGAGAGTTGCTCCACCGAAGGGGTCGGCGTACCCGGATATTAAATGCGTGGTTCCGGTGTTGAGAGTTGCTCCACCGAAGGGGTCGACGAGCCCATATATATCTTTATATCATGTTTTGTAAATTGTCGGAGCTCCTAAATACAAAGGAGACTCTGCCGAAATTTTTGAAAAATTTAGGAGATAGACAAATTTCTGATTTTCGGAAATTTTAGAATCATTGGGTGGGAAGGACAACTGAATATCCCTAGATATCCCGTAACATAATAACCATAAAAAGCTGATCAGCGATTCCTGAATATCCTGATGAGTACTTCTATATAAGTACTAGCCCAAGAGAGGCTCCTGTCCTGCTACTTCTATTCCGACAGTAACATCGAATAGATTGGTTTTAGCCCAAGGGAGGCTCCGAAATCACAGCCTGATCCCAGGTTAACGGGATTGTTCACGGGAATTATTTAGGGAATTAATTCAGAGTACTGTTCTCAAAATTGCATTGCATTTAGTCTACTAAATTTCATCTTACTCCAGCAAATAACTCCACCTATCAAAGGTAGGTAGTTTCTTGATTGCCCAAGGGAAGCAAAATCCTACTGAGAGCTCAAGGGAAGCTCAGAATATCTTACAATCTATGGAGTAGGATGTCATTTACATTTCCTTGATTTTTGTGAAGTAAACACATATAATAGTGCTAGTTGGCATATTTCTTTCTTTTGAAAAACTGCATCTTTCTTTTGCATACTTTACCGTCCTTGACCGAGGACTTGCTTGTCGTTTTCTAAAACGACCTAGTATTGTTCACTAGGTGAAGAAGAGGACGTCTCCGCCGAAGTAACGTCGTAGTACGACGAGGAATAATCGTCTGGACAACTTGCTAGTTATTTCTTTTGTAATAAGTTTGTAGAAGTATTGTTGATGAAGTCCTGTATAACAATCTCCATATGTATAATAAGTTGTAATCTCTGGCATTTTCCATTTTTGCTGATGTTTACGGGCGACAATCGCGGATTTTCGGCGCGTAGCCTGGGGATGTGTATGACGTCACCATTCCATTTGGGAAGTGGGACGTGACAGAGGCTCTTCTCACAGCTGCTTATATTATTAATTTGTCTCCTAGTGCTCCTTTGCGGGGTGATGTGCCTGACAAAGTATGGTACGGCAAAGAGCCGTCATACAGTCACCTGCGGGCGTTTGGTTGTATGGCCTTCGTGCATGTACCGAAGGACGAGAGGACCAAACTTGAGCCGAAGACGAGGCGATGCGTCTTTGTCGGCTACGGTCGGGATGAGTTTGGCTATAGACTCTACGACCTAGTGGAAGAAAAGCTCTACAGAAGCAGGGACGTGGTGTTCGTCGAGGATCAGACCATGACCAACACTCAGGATTCCGAGACGCCTTCTGAGGCTGAGGAATTGCCTGAGTTAGAGTCATTTCGCTTCGAATAGTTTCCAGAGGACATCGCAGAGGATCCAGTTATGGGGGAACCAGTACATGGAGTTGCTCCCAACCTTGATCATCAGCCTGCTGATGGTGGTCAGGGTGTCCCTCAGGAGGATGAGCATGCCGGAGAGGTAGTTCCTGAAGGGGCGGAGGCTGTCGGTATACAGCCAGCACCAGTGGCTCCACTGAGAAGGAGTGACAGGGATCGTCGACCATCTACGAGATACTCACCAGATGAGTATGTGCTATTGACTGACGGGGGAGAGCCCGAAAATTTCGCAGAGGCTATGGAAGACGAACACAGGCAGGAGTGGATGGTGGCTATGCAGGAGGAGATGAGTTTCTTGCACACCAATTCCACTTATGATCTGGTGCGGTTGCCAAAGGGCAAGAAGGCTTTGAAGAATCGATGGGTGTTCAGAGTGAAGCAGACGGAAGATGCTACTCGCCCTCGATACAAAGCGAGGCTGGTAGTCAAAGGCTACGGTCAGCGGAAAGGCGTGGATTATGATGAGATCTTTTCGCCTGTCGTCAAGCATTCGTCTGTTCGGGTGGTGCTAGCATTAGCAGCCAGTCTCGACTTGGAGGTCGAGCAGATGGACGTGAAGACGGCATTCCTCCACGGTGATCTTGAGGAGGAGTTGTACATGGAGCAGCCAGAGGGATTCTGTGAGAAGGGCAAGTCACATTTGGTCTGCCGGTTGAGGAAGAGCTTGTATGGTCTGAAGCAGGTTCCGAGGCAGTGGTACAGGAAGTTCGAGTCGTTTATGGGGGAGCATGGTTATGCACGGACGACGTCGGATCATTGTGCATTTGTGAGATATTTTGCCGATGATGATTTCATTATTTTATTGCTCTATGTTGATGATATGCTATTAGTGGGTCGGAATGCCACTAGGATAGCGGAGTTGAAGCGCCAGCTGGGCGCGGCCTTCTCTATGAAGGATTTGGGCGCAGCGAAGACTATTCTTGGGATGGAGATCAGCCGAGAGAGAGAGAGTCCAAGCTGCTACACTTGTCCCAAAAAAAGTACATTCACCGGGTACTTCAGCGTTTCGGGATGGACGGGTCGAAGAAAGTGAGTTCCCCCCTCGCGGCTCACTTTAAGCTCACTGAGGAACAGTGTCCATCTACCGAGGACGAAAAGGAAGATATGGAGCGGGTTCCATATGCCTCAGCTGTGGGGAGCCTTATGTATGCCATGGTGTGTACGAGGCCAGATATTGCTCATGCAGTTGGTACGGTTAGCAGGTATCTTTCAAATCCTGGAAGGGTACATTGGAGTGCGGTCAAGTGGATTCTACGATATCTTCAGGGCACTGCTGGTTGGAGACTTTCCTTTGGTGGTGACGAGCCGAAGCTGGTTGGGTATACCGACGCTGATATGGCTGGAGATGTAGACACGAGGCGATCGACTTCGGGCTACGTGATGATGTTTGCAGGAGGAGCAGTATCGTGGCAGTCGCGATTGCAGAAGTGTGTTGCCTTGTCGACGACGGAGGCGGAATACATTGCGACGACGGAGGCTTGCAAGGAGCTGTTGTGGATGAAGAAGATGTTGCAGGAAATGGGACTGAAGCAAGAGCAGTATATTTTGCTTTACGACAGTCAGAGTGCTATCCACCTTGTGAAGAATCAGACGTTTCATAGCCGGTCCAAGCACATCGAGACTCGGTATCATTGGATACGGGATGTGGTTGAGAAGAAGGACGCGGAGCTTGAGAAGGTTCATACAGATAACAACAGAGCTGATATGTTCACGAAGATTCTACCAAGGGGAAAGTTTGAGTACTGCAGGCAGATCGTCGGGATGACGACATCCTCCCCATAGTTGTGAAGGGGGAGATTTGTTGGAGTGGGTGGGGTTCCCAACCTATGTGGAGAAGACCCCGGAGTGCGACGAGCGCCGTTCGTGTGTCGAAGAAGCTCGGGAAGTCTGAGTTGCTGCTGCTGCTGCTCCATGGGAGGTTCTGGAACAGGGGATCCGAGTTCGGGCCGAACTCGGTCCCATAGCGAGTTCGGGCCGAACTCGGTCTGGCTCCTCCAGAATGTTGGCGTGAGGTTCTGTTTGCTCGACACAGAGTTCTGGCCGAACTCTGTGTCGTCGGGGGCTGAAGCGGATTTTAGGATGAGTTTTCATCACTGGATCTAATCCAACGGTTCAGGTTTGCTGCGGAATTAGGGAGTTATATTGGGATTTTCTAACCCTAATTCATAACGCATCATTATCGCAAGACAACACAACTTTGAGAGAGGAAGGAGGCAAGAGTGCCATTACAACTTCGGAGAAGAAGACGGAGGATTGAAGGTCGTTATTCGAAGGAGATCGTGTTCGGGTAATTTCTACTCGTCGTTCTCGCTCTTCGTAGCCTTGTAATCATTGTTCTTATCTCTGAGTGTTGTGGGGATCCGATTTGGATCGGGAGGAGTTTGTAGAGGGTGTAATTCTTCTATTCCATTAGTGGAGGCTTCTCAGGGTTGGACTCCGATCGTCCCGTGGTTTTTTCTCGCAAGGGTTTTCCACGTCAAAAAATTCTCTGTGTCTGCGTGGATTGTTTTGTGTGTTTGTTTTTGGGTTCGTGCGTTGTATTGCTCGGTCCTCTCGCAGGTACTCTCCGGTTTGGGGAAAGGTTTCCGCGTTTCTTTCCCAACAGAAGCTTCCGAAATTCTTTTGAGGATGGTGGAATCATCTAGAAGAACCAGGATCTTGATCTCTAGAAGATGGTAGAATCCTTTAGAAGACTCATAATATTCATGAAGACTTATGATCTTCATGAAGACTCATGATTTTTCTAGTGCTCTAGAAGCTTCCTTGGAAATATCTAGGCCCAAAAATATTTTCTACAATAATTCCTAGAATATGTTGGTTCCTATGTGGACTTGATTTCCTTCTAAGCTTAGACGAGCAGGACTATTTGGAGGAGTACGGTCCATGACCTGATTCAGTAGTGGACCAACATAGGACTTGTAGGTCCCCCATAGAGCTTCCATGAGTTTGGATAGGATTTCGTCATGGGATTCAAGTATAGTTATCTAGCTAGTCGATACTTGAATCAAATATCTTACTATGTTTCAACATTTATTCTTATCTTATGCCAGTGCTTTGCATTCAGAGTTGTACTTGTGTGTTTGTTCCTACGAGAATTTATCAATTGTATTATGGATATTATTTCTTCAGTTTGCATTTCAGTTTCTATGTTATATTATCTGTGTGGATTAGATGTAGAAACCTATCTATCCTGTGTGGTATAGATATGGAATAAGTTTACATTGCCATGTAGTACGTTTAGGTGGGTCCATTAGATTGAAAACTTACCTTAATTCGTATCAGCTGGCCAGATCATGTATTGATTTCATGTGAATTTGGGACCCAAACATGACATTGAGAATAATAATGATGGTAATTATTCTATTTATGGACTTGGGCATATTGGTACAGTTCTAACAGATACACCAGGTAGGCCTAACTTTGAGATTTTTGGTTCAAAATTTGGCAAAATCAAAGTTGGCGCTATTCATTCACAAATGAGTTTTGTTGGTGATTGTAAGGCACAAATGAAGTAATATTCTACAAGTTCTTTATGAGTTAGTCCCAATCCATAATTTAGTTTTACAAGCTTGAAATTCCAAAATATCACACACACCAGTGGGAAAAAAAGAAGATAACTTCAATCCTGGAATTAACAGGACTAATCAGAAATGTTTGAACTATTAAATCACATTCATTGCCCTCGTTACTATAATGTAGTGGTTTTGGTTTGGACAGAAGTGAGACAAAGAAAATGAAGAAATATTAATTATGTGGGACCTTCTTCTTCTTTTTCTTTTTCTTTGTCTCACTTTTTTTTTAAACCATAATAATTTTTTCTCCTAATATTTAGAACCATATGTCTTCAAAATTCCACAAACTGGCCCCCATATCCTCACCCAAAATTTCGTTATTAAAAATAAGTTTGGATTAGCTACGTCTGACCATTCATTCCCGATCTCCGTCGTCTCGATCCGGTCACCGCAATTAGTGTCACCGTCGGGGACGGAGAAGCAATCCGCGAAAGAATCCGACACAGCCGCCGGTGACGACAACCAGGTGTCCGCGGTGTCCGACACGAAATTATCCTCCGGACTAGGATTCGGCTGATCACTGTTGCCCGGGCAGACTGGTAGCGCAGGTGAGCTGCCCGACGAGGCTGCCCGGATCCTCTCCACGAGCCGGGGCATCCATAGGTAGCGCATGACGTCCTTGAACTTCTTGCTGTTGACGTCACACCTGAGCTGCTTGGCGTGCTTTTGCACTCTCGTCCTCCAGTAGTTCTTTATTTCGTTGTCGGTCCTGCCCGGCAAGTACTGTGCGATCTTGGACCACCTGTCAGATGATTAACATCATTATTTATTCAGAAAATTTACTGTACAATAAAAAAATATATAAAATTGCGTAAAACGATACAAGTTAGAAAAATTATGGAAAACGATATGATACGACAAACGTGTGTCGGAAATTGGGCACGCTCAATTTCCGACAAACGGTTTGTCGGAAAATGGACAATGTCCAAATTCCGACAAATGGTATGTTGGAAATTGAGATGAATGGGTTGGGGGATGCTAGGTTTAGTTGTGTGGTGGGTTGGTTTTTTTTTATTTTGAGTTGGTTTGGTTTATTTTTATTTTTATGTTTTAGTTGTGTGATGTTGGTTTTATGTTTGAATCGGTTTGGTTTTTTTCGATTTTGTTTATTTCTTGTATGTTGGATTGAGGTTTTTTTTTAAAAAAAGACTAACCACTACTTCTTCTTCTTCTTCTGAAGTTCTTCTTCTTCTCGGTTTACTCTTCACAGCAACATTTTTCAACTTTTACTCCACCAACCAACCACCCCCCAACCAATCTTGAATATTGAACCACCCTTCACCCTTGAACCGAACCAAGTGAACTGCCAACCAGCCAAAGTGAACCGTGGGGTGGGGGGGGATTTCCGACAGACGAACTGTCGGAATTTGGAGTGATGCCCAAATTCCGACAGACGGTCTGTCGGAAATTGGACGATTTGGGGTGATGTCCAAATTCGTCTGGCGGAAATTGGACTTCGTCCAATTTCCGACAGACCGTCTGTCGAAATTTGGGCATCACTCCAAATTTCGACAGTTCGTCTGTCGGATCTTACCGTATATGTAAATTTCAACAACTTTTATCGTTATTAGCAATTTATATTAAAAAATTTATTGTACAGTAAATTTTCTGTTATTTATTTGTTCTTTTAAAAAATTGGGGAAACGACGGCAGCTACCATTTTAACTGTTTTAGCTAATTACATTCACATTGGCTCCAACATTTAAAATATTTGCAAATAAGTAAATTTAATATTTTAAAATTATATATCTTCAAGGTTTTTTTTTTATCCAGCACATACGGACTCAGTTAAATCGTGTCTCCCCTCACACAATTTTAGCCGATCGTCATGTCATTTCGGACTCTTCGTACGGATCTTGTCCGCATTTGTCTTTTCATCATCATCCCACACGCACGTCTCACGCACTCTTCAAGGATTGTGTACTCAGTGTTAGATAGATAAATCTTAGATCCTAGTATGCCCCCTCCTTAAATAAAAGTCTTTCTTTCTTGCACTAAGAAATCAAGATGATAAAATGTAGAGCTAAGGTGAGGCTCCAGTCCATTCAAAAAATTTTTTAAATATTTTTTTATATGAGTAACTCCGTGCTCTAGTCCACCCAAGTTTAACGTAGTTCGAATTTTTAGTTTCGTCCTTGGTTGCAATGTAAGTTTTAATGCCAGATTTGTGAAAATTGTGGCTATGGCTAGGGCTAGGGCTAGGGCTTACCGATTACCCCACCGGCAATGGAGTTCGAGGATGAGGAGCTGCTCTTCAGGGGTTATGTTGCCTCGCCGCACATCAGGTCGGAGATAGTTCAGCCACCGGAGGCGGCAACTCTTGCCTGTTCGTTTTAGACCTGCCAATTTAATTTATAAGAGAGAGTTAATTTAGAAACTAACTTAATTAGACCAATTAAACATGTTAACCAGCTGGTGCATGTATATGTGCGCAATGCAATATTTACTAAAAAGTTAATTTGGTTTTCTAATTGCGTACTGGCTCCATAGTCCATCCATCTTGTAAGTGTTGATTTACTCTCTTAACATTTATGATCCATGCATGCTTCTCTCCTAACACTGATAACATTCTTGCTTGGATTTTGCTTGCTGGCATTTGAACTGGCGACCTATTAATGTTGGACAATGCTATTTTGCCCGCAATTTTTTGCCCGTGGATTTGCGGTCAGACCCGTGATCACGAATGGGACAAAATTAAATGTAAGAGTTATGTACTGTCCCATTTAATTCTGTCCATTTCTGTCTCCCTCCCTATTACATATGGACCATGGGAGTAGATATATGGATGGTGGCCCACATGTAATAGGAAGGGGTATAAAATTGGACAGAATTAAATGAGACAGCGCATCGCCTCCATTGTTGACATGTGGATAGTGGCCCACATGTAATAGAAAGGGATACAGAATTGGACATAATTCAATGAGCTTGCCTGAGCTATGGGCTAGAGAATTCCAGCGGCCTTCGCCGTGGTTCTCGATGTAGTTGACGAGTACGAGGTCTTCTTCCACAGTCCAGGGCCCTCTCCTGACGTCCTCCGTCTCTCCTTCACTTCACTTCCGCCGAGGAAGAAGATGGACAGACCACCACCATCCCCTCATTCGTCTCCATCATCATGGTCCGACCGATCGATCCACCGACCGATGGGTAGCCAGCTGCAGTAGTTATCGGTACAGCAGAGGGAGAGAGATGGATCATGGACATATATAGTGAAAGGATTTTATAGCTACATCGATGTCATGGTGTCAATTAAAGTGAGGCAGAGCGCAACTGAGCCGCAATGCAATTATATTAAGGCACTCTTCGCTTTCTAAAGTTGACAGCAGCCGCAATGGGATTAGGAGTGCACCACTGCGTGCTTCTAGTCTTAACTCTTCTTTTCTAGATATTCCTCGCTAAACTATATACTTAATACTGATTAGTATACGTGTTTTCTTCTAAGAAAACTACCGGTTCACATTGTGTACCTTTGATTTGCTCCTCCATTGACTCCAGTTGCCAACTTTTAATTTCTTTACTTCTTATTGTCATGTGAGAAAGAGCTAGAAAGGGAGTCATGCTTGTTGTTGTTAATTCTCGTGTGAGAAAGAGCTAGAAAGGGTCATGCTTATTGTTGCTTAGGCAATGGAGTTTTCTACCTCTCATATTTCTATAATTTGGATTTGTACATGTAGAAACTCTTATAAAATTTTCAATCTCTCGTACCAGCTAATATTGAACCCCAATTCCATAGTTTAAAGTATCAGCCGTTACCGATCCGATAAGGCCGATACCGATATGGTTTGACATGGCCCTGTCCGTATCAACCGATACCCGATACTAACCGATACCGACACTGGGGTCTCTTTTCCGATCAATTTGGCAAAAAAAAAATGAAGAAAAAAAGACAAATCAACAAGGATTTGAAGCATAATAAGTTTGTAAAAGTATATAAAAGATAAAATTGATCTATTGCATGTAAACCAATCGGTATGGGTGACTATTATTTTATTTAATTTCAAAACTACTAAAAATAACGCTGAAAATACTTAAAATTACGCCTAAATGTATAAATATATGTTTTAGATGTTAATATTTATTAATTTATTTGTTTTTCGATACCAAAAATTCAATACTTCGATCATAAACCGTCGATACTAACGTTATCGCCAATACCGATACTCATAGGAGTGGTCCGATACCGATTCCAATATCTATAATGTGAACCTTGCCCATTTTATTAAATTAATTCTTTTATTTGTTGTCAGATATGATAGAAATTGAGAATAATTGGAGTATGTTTTTGATACAATTTCTCTTTAGAAACTCTACCGACTAGAATAGAAATTTTCTTAAAGTACAACTACAGATAGGATAGAAATTTCCTTGGTACTGAATAGAAGAGCTAGCAAAGGAGTCATGCTTCTTGTTGCTTCCTGGTATTAAACATGTATGTATGTATCATTATGCATGCAATTTAAAAGTTCAACTCTAAGAAGAAAGGAATCTAAGAGTACTTTGGCTTGGGACTACTTTCTTGGAATTAGCTAGTTAGTTTGGAATCAAGAACACAGAGCACCTCTCCCGTCCCGCAATGTTTTCCTACATTCCTTTGTTGGTTGTGTGATTAACTAGTGCACCTCTTCCTTACTTCTTTTACTCATGTCTTCTAGTGTTCAAGTAGTAGCCATATGCGGAACCAAAAATTTCAACTGAGATGAGTTGGAGTAAACTGAGGTGTAGACTAGCTCTTTTAATATATATATATATATATATATATAATATATATATTATATTTTTAGGGTGTCCACTTCTTAATGGTGCTTGGAGACATGTCTCCAAGGGGGCTCGAACCCGCGCCACTGCGCCGGGATGCTCCACCGTTTCCAACGGGCTACGGCCACTGAAATTTTTAACATATATATATATATATATATATATATATATATATATATATGGTAAAATGCAAAAAATGTAATTAAAATTATTTATCAAGTGTAGGCTGACTCTTTCATTTTTTTATTTACTAAAACAAAAAATATAATTTTTTATTTTACTTTTTACAAAAATTCTATTTATAATATTATAAAAAATATAATTTTATTTTAGTAGTAGTTTTCTAAAAAAAATTAATTTTTTTAGATTTTAGATTTTTTTTGTTTTTAAATTATTTATCACATTACAAACTCAATTATATTATACGGTAAACCAAACATTTGCATATAATTAATATTATATTACATAGTTTGATTAAATAATTTAACTGAACATGGTAATATAATTACAATTCAATTACATTACAAATTCAATTATATTACAAACTTAGTGATATTATGACATTACAATGAACAATACGTAATCTAAATTTCTTTTTAGAATCAAGGACTAATTATTTACTAGCTCTCTTCAAATTTTAATCCAGGACCTCTTTGCTTGAAAGTTGCAAATTAACTTGTCCAATCTCTGGTGGTAAAATAAAATTGTTATTTTAGCTGTCTCGGCCTTAATATTGTTGTAATTATTGAGTAAAATCCTAATGAAAATATTAGGAGGGGGAGATATGAAAATATATTTAAGTTCCTCAAGTTTTTTTTAGGTTGTGCTTGAAGAAACAAGGCCAGTTCCTTGGGAGAAAGAAATAGCATATCATACTTTATAGGAATATTGTAGCAAATACTATCATTCTAAATGTTGAAACTAGTATATATCTCCACTACTTTTTTGACTAGCAAATGCCTCTATTTTTGGTACGAAACAGTAAAAGATTTAAATATATCCCCACTTTTAATTTTTAATTTTTTTTGTTTTACATATGAGTGAAGGTATTTGCTAGTTGAAAAAAAATAATGGGGTACATGATAGTTAGAAAATTTGGAATGTGAGCATTTGCTAAAATATCCATATTTTCTAAGTTTCCACGACATCTTGATTAGTAAATAGAAAACGCTATTTTGCCCGTCCGTAGGGCTAGCCCGTGTCCACGTGACAGGCCCACGTCCACGTGGCGGACAACTATTGCCCCCTGCTAACTTGGGCCCACCCTGTCGGGGAGCCAATGGGTGCCTGCCACGTAGGGACGGACCAGCCTCCCGGACGGTCAAAATAGTAGTGTTGTTAGTAAATACTCTTTCAGCATTAAAAAAAACGTGAGGGGTTTGAAACGCACAAGTACAAAAATCACATTCCAAAGACGAACTATCATTTAGAGTTACTAAAGGCTGGGGGGGGGGGGGGGGGGGGGGGGGGGGGGGGGGGGGGGGGG